>CP137668.1:26704940-26747280 GCA_037976565.1 Mesocentrotus franciscanus
TGGGCAACAGTGTACATATCATTTAGAGTAAGAAAGTAATCCTTAAGAAAAAGACGTGAAGTGTGTATTATTTCAATGATTGATATTCTATAGTGGCTGAAAGTATATACTTGTTACACACCAAGAGGCAACCTACAAAGTAGACCTTAAAGTTTCATTTTCGAAATACCTAACTTAGAGGACAACTTTCGTTACACAGCATAGCTTTTGCAGTTGCTTTTACGGTTGGCCATTCGCAACCAAATGGCCGGCAATCCATCATAGAAGGCTTAAAGTGCATGTTTGATTTAAGGAAATTCTGTATTTCCTATGCACGATGTTATATGTAGGCCTACAAATACAAATTTTTGTTGAACGACCAGTTCAAATAGTGCTTGGGCCGATTTCTAAGTGAACGACACGGAAAGTAAACATCATCATTTCATATCATTACGTCTACAGAAACTCACTTCATTCAAAATGTCTCACTATTATGCTGGAGATGAAACGGTTATATGTATCGTTGTCATAAGTTTCATCGTCGCCTTCGTGCTTGCCATGGGCCTCGGAGCCAACGATGTCGCCAATTCCTTCGGTACTTCAGTCGGCGCTGGGGTTCTGACGCTCTACCAGGCTTGCGTGGTAGCCGCCATCTTTGAAACGGCTGGCGCCATACTGCTTGGGTACAGGGTGTCGGATACCATTCGGAAAGGCATCTTCGATCCCCTTCTCTACAATGGCCGTGATGAGCTACTTCTCATAGGAAACCTTTGTGCTTTGTCAGGTGAGAGTTTATTTTGTTTGAGTGCAGAGAGAAGATGCGTCGGTGAATTGAGTCATATATTCTAAGCTAAAGGGGAAATGGCAACATCCCTACTGATGTTAGCATGAAAACCGAACAGTAGCAATATACAGGTTGTAATTAAAACACTCTTTAAAACAGATTTCTATGACCTTAATGCAAGAATGCCTCTAGATAGATGACATAATGATTTATAAGTTTGAAAGTAAAGCAAAAATAAACAAGTGGTGGAAATATCTATCAACAAGGGCAGCAGTGTGTGCATATTTTTTCAAGTTCTTCTGTTAAATATTCTTGTGAAGTATGATCTAGTAAGACTTTTCTTTTTTCGCTCGTTTGGTTTTATTTTTCTAAAATTACAATTAAACGGAGCGTGCTTGTTTAAATATTTAATGCATCGTTCTTTAAGTTAAAGTTGACAAGCCGTGCTAATAAAACACAACACGTTACTTTTTGCGTTTATTCTATTTTTTCTAAAATCTGTGTCCATTCAACAGTTAACCTAATTTTGTTTTTACCGTCTTTTAAGCAAGCTTTCCTGACACCTTTGTTGCTACAATAAGAACCCCTCCCCCTGGTGCGATATACGCTGCAAAATGTGAAATTTGAACGAATATCTTTCATTTTCGATAGATGTTTGCTAATTTTGAATGTTTTAAAAGTGATGGTTTTAAACTCATTTCATAGCTGCAATTGGCATGTTTAGTGCGGATAAGTGCTACAAAGTGAGGATATACAATTAGTGAACGTGTCAAAATTTATCTAAAGTCAATCATATTTAGGTGAGCCATGCACGCATTTAATCTTCCTATGTTGACGGCCCTCATATTCAAAATGTAGTGATGATTGTTTTAAAGTTAATTTGATAATTGCCTCATTAATTTGCACAGATAATTTGTTACATATCTTGTTTATGATTAAGAAAATGTATTCTTAAATCATGACTTTCTTAATCAATAATTTGAACGTTACGGATATCAACGAATTTCATGTCCAGTTCACAACTCTAACTTTAAATTATTACAATAAAAATGCAGCTACATATTGTTGTCCCATGGTAAAATAATTAATATTTATTGGGAATTGAGATTAAAAAAACTACTGAGAAATGTCATATTTGTCCTTCAACGACAGGTTCCTGTATATGGCTCTTTACTGCCACTATCCTCAGCGTACCAGTTTCTGCTACACACAGCATTGTTGGTGCAACATTGGGCTTCCATATGGTGGTCTTCGGAGGGATTACGTAAACTGGAACACCGTCGTTGCCATTGGTAAGACATTAATCTACATTTCCCACTCTCCATCCAGGAGTAGTAAATGGGTACCTGGAAGATACTTGTGCCGTGAATGCTTCATCGCCTTATAGGGCAGCTTCGCTAGAGCCGGGCGACTTGAACATCCGTTCGATTGGATTTGAGCACAATATAAATGTAGATATTATTATTATAATAATAATTATTGTTACTATTATATTATTATTATTATTATATGCCTTCATTAATTACGTGCATTGTGAGGTAAGAATTTGTTTTATGGAACATATTTTGTAGACCAGTCTCTCCATCTCTTCTCGTAATTTGCTATGATCGTTGGTATATAATTATATCGGGGGAAATAGCTTAATAATGCGTTACCTGCGTGGTGTATACCAAAGTGTAAGTATACACCAACACGCACAGAACGCACCCATCCACTCCACACAGGGGCGGATCCAGCCGGCGGCAAGAGGGGGGACAAATCGTGATAATTTGTTTTGGTCAAATTTTTGAGGAAATATTTGGCGGCGACTTAGCCAGCCGGTGAATAAGCGGGAGGGGGGGGGGGATGGGGGATAAGAGCACCTTTTTTTAATTCCAATTTTTGAGGAAATATTTAGAGGCGACTCAGGTCTTTTAAAAAAAAAATATATTTTTTTATTTGCCGGGGGGCGGCCCCCGTCGGCCCCCCTGGATCCACACCCCCTACCCACTCAACCATGCGCACGCACGCACACAATATGATATAAACAAAAATTACCGTCTTGTCAATATAGCTATTGAAACGAAAGAAAATTTCCAAAACGTGTTTCGCGTTTTTATCCTGTACTTTGAATATATATGTTTACGTAGGCTTTTAAAGGTACTATGTTTCATTTGCAGGCCAAAAAATGAAAAGTTTAATTCCAACGGCATTTGAAAGACAATAGTGATTTAGAACTTCCCTAAAAAAAAAGGGGCTTGAAAATGTCTTTAGTGGGAAAATAACGACTATTAGTTGTCGAATCAACTTAGGAGCTATAGAGCCAGTAAGTAATAGTCTAATTTTTAGACCATTGTACCGAATGGTCGTACGTTTTATGCTGCGCAAAGATTCAATCAGTTTAATTTTGGCCATTACAAGAAGTGGGTTATTGATGTAGACAAATGCTCATGTACACATGTACATTTTATATATGTTATTACCAAAGATGGAAAAAGCCAGTCAGTCAGTCAATAGTGTCTGACAGTGAAGTCTAGCAAGTAAACGGGTTTCCTTGCATAATTTGAATATTAGGACACTGCTAACGTTTAAATTTCACAGATAGGACATACATGACATATTCATAATTCCTGCAAAGTTATACAGAATTTGATGTTGGCTGCAAAAGGGACATAGTATCTTTAATGTAAAAACATAAACATTATTTTATGTTTTCATCTGTAGATTTTTATCAATGAGGACATGATTTAACAACAAATGATAGTGGCCTACGTGGGCAATCAATACTAAATGAATTATTAATGTTGAAGATAGCATGATTTGCCCTCCATATGACTTGCATGTGATTGCCATGCACGGGGAAAGACAAATCATCATTAGGATCTTTATCAGTTGCGTATTAAGTACCCATCGACACGTCGTACACACACTGTTGTTAATCAGTAATTAATCCTCCTTACCGGGTCTGGTCGATAAACTCACCAACATTTTGTTTAGTGTGACTGATAAAACCAGTGTATGCATTGTTCCTCGACCAACTTATTATTCGGGCCACGCAAGTCAATGGGCTATGAGTTGTCCAAAAAATGGTATGATGTAAGAAGTACAAATGGACTGTGAATGACAAGCGGAACCATAGCATAAGCCTTAGCGTTTAGGGGAAACTATTTCTATACAAAAGTGGCAAGTATGGTTTCTTGTAGTTTTGGTAATTTCATTCAAACATGAAAAATGATTCCAATGATTATTATGACGGACACCGTCACCATCAGGCTTACCTAGGACGTGGGCTTGGCTTGATGATCTTTCAATCCCCTTTTAACGTTCTACGACCATTTCAAAATGTATAGCTTGCAATCTCTTACATTCAAATCATGGTTTGTGTTTTTTTGTGGTTTGGTGTGACTATAAGATGTCTACAACTATTATCTATACTCATAAACATTGTGATAAGCATAATCAATCGATAATATTAGTTCAAATCGGTGACAGTTGTTCTATCCGAAAAACCGCCAAGAAGCAATATCTGCCGCCGCACCTCTGCCTTCTGAAACGTTGATAGATCGAACGTTATAAAACGTGTAAACCCCTTTCAAAATCCTTATTCTTTCTTTTTCACGATATTTGTCTATATATGAAGGCCGCGGGGAGGGGTTAGGGCGTAAATGTAGACACACAGTCAAGATGTAACCTAGTTTATACCGACACCTTGTACGTGAAGCACATAACATCGTGCAAAGGGTGTACCTCTGGTAATCAGCTAAGGAAAGCTGAAGGTCATTTCGACGAAGCAAAATGTCTCATATGGCCATGAGCCGGTCGGTTTGGAATCGGTTTGGGCGGTGTGACTGTGGTAGTCATCATTAGTAAACACTTTGTTCCGTATCTATTTTGGTATGATTAAGAATTCTGATATCGGCCTGGTTTCAGGCGCAGACTTTGGACGCTTCCCGATATTGTTTTCAAGGCTTTTCAAAAACTAACTTCTTTAACATCTAGTTCACTTATCTGATTTTACATCCTTCTCTAGGACGTTTTGTTTTTAGCCAGTGAAATAGTCATATATTTTAATCGAGATGGTGTTCTACTAAACCATATGTGAATATGTTTATTAATACACTTTAGAAGATTATATCAAATGAATCTTCATTGAAGTGCGTTAAAAACGAAACTGCTTCTTTAATGGATTTAAACATGTCTTCAAAGAAAGATTAGTTTACGATCTACACAGAAGTTTAAAGTTTCTGCTCACGATACATTAACATTAACTTGTTTTTTTCTTTATCTATGTGAGTGTGGTCAGAAGTTGACATTTATTGTTTTCGTCTATTGATCATGTACACGGAAATTTCATGATAGTGGGTATAGTCTCTATTTTCTTGTTGAGGTATATTTGTATGGGTTCTATTCCAAACATTGGCGGAGCATGATTCCACCCATTGATGGAAAAATGGATTGGGGGCGGGGTGGGTCAGCGGCACCGTTTTACTAGGAAAAAGAAACGCGCATGTACAAGGATACTGATTAGGGGGAGGGGGCAGGCGGTGGTGTCGTCCTTATGCCCCCTTCTTTTCCTTTTCTCTTTTTTCTCATAATTTCTTTCTTTTTTTGAAATATTTTTAACACTGGATTGGGGAAGTACATTCCCCCTCCCGCCTGGATCTACGCCACTGGTTATAACCATAACTTTCATGTATGGTGCGCATTTATGACGTCATAACGGTTATGCAAATGTACTTTAGATATGGAATTTGTAGGATATTGTTTGAGCACTACGTCGTAATTTCATCACGTGTGTTTTAACTTATCACTTAAATAATAAAAATATATACATTATGGTTCATACCAAGGTTAATATAATATGAAAATATACCATTTTCTATACAAGTGAGACGCTTGAACCATTTGTTCGTGTATTGTATTTTTGGTTCAGAAACACAGATATTGACCTTTCTTAAAGAAACGTACATACCGACGCTTATTATTGAGAGGATAATGGGAACAATGATAATAAATCATACGATTATTGTCGTCACACTATTTATCTAGAAAATTACAAATTTGATACTTAGGTCATAACCGGCTACGGGGATGAGGGACTAACGGTCACTGAACCTTAACGACGGTGCCTATATTTTTTCCTGACTATCGTTTTTGTTTTGATAGAAAAGAAATTGTGACAAGTTATTCTTACATGCACGTACAAACGATTATTTCCTTGGTAAAATTTGTAGAAATGCTTTCTTATTTCGTAAGCATACTTTTCAGGAGTAACTCATCGTGAAAAGTTGATATGCCAAAATCCGATTATAATATAAAATTGTTCTTTTTGCCGTCTCTCTTTCAGTAATCTCTTGGTTCGTGTCACCTGTGCTGTCTGGTTTCATCTCATCGTGTATCTTCGGCCTCCTCTATTTCTCCGTCATAAAAGGGTAATTAAGTGTTTTAAAGCCTGTCTGCACTAGTTTGGCCAGGAGGGATTAGATCTCCCAGCGTGGTCACTGACAGGTGGTTATCTCATCAACTCAGCTCTCAATTAACATTAGAAAAAGAGGACCATGGGGACCAACGGGCACCGCTTAGGCATTGTTTTCTATATAGAGGGAGCAAGTAGCTACAAGTAGTGCAGTGGGGCTTTAAATACGATATTGGTCCGTATTTTACTAATTCAGTTAAACACAACATTGGGTCAAAAGTTGCGTTTAACAAAATGAAAACTTGAACCTAAGACTAACTTCCTATGTGTTACCTCAGTTATACCGCCAAACCGGTCGAATATTGTAAAGCATTTTTGTGAGGAGAACTTCGGTCTGTTTCGCGAACGCTAGCGCGCTGACCATGTAGAGATTACAGGCCCAGCGGAGCACCCCAATTACCGAGCGATCGACTCTCGTCCAGTAAACATCATTTGCATAAAATAAACAATTGTGTACCGATTGATGCGAAAAAAAGTAAACAAATTTAGAAGGCAAATTCTTCATTAATGTGATGAATATCAGCAATCAAAGCTACTAAATCGATTATTTAAAAAATTTGCAAGACACTCATGTGTATAACAAAAGTTATTGAAGCACCGAAAATGTGAAATTTAAGGGATAATTTTGACGAACAAAAACGAAAAAATGAGATACGAAATCACCGTAAAATTCACTATTTTTTCGAGACCGGCCAAGAATTGCCTCATATGAAGAGAAAAGAAATTGAATAATCTCAATCCTTCTGAAATATCTCTTTTTATAGTTGCTGGATAGGGTAGAGTCAGAAAAAAACATACCCCAACGTCCGAATCTCATCGAACAAAAACAAGCCTTCGTGTGCGCAAAATGTTATGACCAGTCCTATTCATTCAAATATGTGTTATGTCAGGAAACCTCGCGTGTGCCTGGGTTATACATGTCTTGCCGGCCGAATGCACTGAGCCCGAAGACGCATGCGCAGAGAATAGGGACTTTTAGATTTGCACGACGAGAACGTGCACCTGCTGCGTGGACATCCTTTCACGTTCTCGTCGTGCAAATCTAAAAGTCCCTGAAGCCCCATGAAACAGAACTTATAACTTTAAAAATACTCCATCGGCCAAGCGAAAATTTCGCCCATATATGGATTCAACCCTCATGAACATTCATACTAAGTCTCTACTTCCTGCATTGCTGGATAGGGGAGAGTCAGAAAAAATAGACGGCGTGTTTATCGAGGGGTGAAGCTCATATCTCGAGTTTTATTCCATGGAATTTCATATTTATTTCACTGATATCAAGTTCATAATAATTGTAGTTAGTATGGAAAGTTTCATAACGATATTGGCAGTAATAAAGGCGCAACGCGAATTTTAAGATTTTACATTCTAGCAAACACATGTTCGGATTCACGTAGATGTCCGTTGGTTATTCAAATAGAACGGGCCGCTAATGATATGCTAATTGGGGTGCTCCGCTGGGCCTGATTAAGTCGCTGACTACCGTTAATCAAGTCCATTCGTTTACGTGCAGTTGTCCAAAAGAAGTCGTAGATGGCGTTAACCAGTATTTGTCATGCTACTGTTGGGTTGGAATTTTAGTAGACCACGGAATATTGAGTATTGGTCATGTAATAGGCCATTTTCATAATTTAACCAAATGTACATGTATGCATATGCCTCTTTAAAGCGCCTCGTTACGATTTATTTCATTCACCTGTTACGAGCAATTGTATTTAAAATATTTACATAATATTTACATGTGATGTTGCTAAGGTAGGACAAACATTATGGCTTGCCCTCCCAAACAACACGTAATAATATTCAATTTTGCATTCTGACTTTTGAAATGCAATTATCCGTAACAGGTGGATGAAATTGTTCGTATAGAGCTACTTTATTCATAAATTTGGTAACATTACGAAAATGACCTTTTGCGTAGTGGAAGAGAGTGTTGTTCTGAATGATTGATTACTTCATCTGTCTTTGCTGTGATACATGTATGCGCGTAGGAAAAAACTCGACTAGTTGCTCTACCTTAATTTGGGACGTAATAGGGCAGCGGGTCAAAACTATTCACCGGACGACTATAATATATAATAACACGAACTATAAAACGGTAATTGATGTCTGGTTTACCCAACGTGGGAGTTAAGACATAAGATAATCGCATATAATGTCGATTTCCTTTTTCCATATTGCCACTTTGAATGCTACTAGACCTAATGTGCTATGAGACCTAAATTCAGGCGAGTCATTTTTTTGTATAATCTGTTTTATTTGTTTACAGGACGACCCTCTGAAGTGGGGTGTATACACTGTTCCGATCTGGTACTTCTTCCTCATCTTTATTAATTTCTTCTCCATCTTCTACGGATCATCTGAATGTAAGTTTGTGCAAGAATTAGTATCATGGAAATGCGATTGAAGATGATTATAAAATTGTAGAATTGGCTCAGGCTTAAAGTAAAACGTACCCCCAAAATAACTCTACTAATTCTGAGAGATTTATTATATTCTTGTCCATTAATCTACAAGGTTCCCCACCAAAGTGTATGAGAGAGGCATAGAGCAAGAATAATGTACAGTTTCTCAACACGACATGGACATCGCCATTTTCTTGATAACATGACGTACTATATGTGAAGTCGTTTATCAAGTAAATGTATTCAAATTTTATATGGATGCTTCCTTCCCAGGTATGAGTGGTGATGAAGCATTTCATTCACCTGCTATTATCTGTTGTACTACAATTGCCAGAATGCAAATCGAATAAATAAGTTAGTGCTCTTCTGGGGTGAAGGTTTCTCATGAATGAAATAGGTTTGTCGACCGCTATAATTAAGTATTTTTAAATGAATTAGTTACAATTGTTCCCGTATTATATAATTTTCACCAAATGTAATTTCAATCTTCTTAGCTATGATTTGTCACAGTTGAAAAGTAAAGGTTCTTGTATTGATTTAAAAAGTCTTTCCAACTAAAGCTTTGTGCACGATACATGTACAACTTCAACTGGTTCGTCATCTTTTCAAGAAATTGGCTGCGCCCATGTAATGCTAAAAGGCTATAAAACATCATGCCAAGAATATATTTATTTATATATCTCTTGTACATTTTCGTAAGGAATATTTTACATCGAAAGGCAGGAGTACATCTCTTTTTTCAGAATACCTACACTTATTCTTTGGGATGAGGTTTCCTTTAACTTACTATTAATACCTCCGAAAATGACCCCCTTTATATTTCCCATATTGCACAATAATATTGTTATCTTGTCGATCTAAACAGGACAGTTAAATTCACCTCCTCCTACTTCTAATTCTACTATTGCCACTACTGCTGCTGCTTCTATTACTACTGCTATTACTAAGTATACTACTACTACTTATATTACTGCTAATAAATTTACCGATATTACAAAACAACAGCTGCTACTTCTCCTTCCACCACCATCACAACTAGCCTACTGATGTTGCTACTTCTACTACCACTGCTCGTGTCTATAATATTACTACTTCTACTACTACTACTACTACTACTACTACTACTACTACTACTACTACTACTATTGCTACTACTACAGCTACAACTATTACTACTACTACTGCTACTACTACTACTACTACTACTATTATTATTACTACTACTACTACTACTACTACTACTACTACTAATAATAATAATACTGCTACTACCACTCTTGCTACAATCACGACTACTACTACAATTAATAATACTGTACCAGATAAATATAATTATTTCGTTTGTGGAAATAACATTTTGAATATGTTTTCTACTACAGTGTTCGGATTTGATGAGATCTGGATTGTGATGGTCATCTCAATCGGTGGTGGACTAGTTATCGCTGGATTTGGATACTTCTTCATCATACCTTGGATTAAAAAGAGAGTTTATAGTAAGTTTGTAATAGAATTGTTTGCTTTTCATAAAAGTTCCGACAAAAACTGTCTTGAGCAATCATATATATTTAATTTTTTGGTGAAACTGTCATCGCAGATTAAACGATCTGGCGCTAAACATAGTGAAGAAACAGTAACAAAAAAAACAGTTGTAACTAAAAGAAGAGAAAGACGGAGAGAAAAAAAAGAAAATAGTGCATTAATATATGTTATAATGAATATTATTCTTCAACTTTAACTTTTGAATATCCTGTATCCCCCATTATGTAAAATAAAAGGTTAAATAAGTAGCGCTTTGTATTTCCTATGTGCCGCGGAGTTTGGTCATTATGCCATATTTCCCTGTAACTTACACTTAATAAATACATAAGTTAACGAATGAATTCATTTATTATTCAATTAAGCAAATGAATAATCAGTCAATTAATCAATAAGTATATTAAATGATTAACAAAATAAAAATAAATAAATAAATACTTCATGATCGTTCTACCAAATTTTGTTGTAGAATTAAAGAAACAGGAGGAACTAGAAAAGGCAGAGGAAGGTCATTCACAAATTGATCAAGAACAAGAGACTGAATTAAAAGGTGAGATATTGATGTTTTAGTTTGTTTGTTTTTGTTTAATTTTATTATTACGGGGTAAGATAATATTATAAGATTGTAACCCGATATAACACGTGGTAGTGAGGTATGCATGGTTAATTTTTGCTACCACAACTACGGTATTTGGCCATAGCGGGCAGCACCAGTCAGGGTACATTCGGCAAAGCCACTTCCAGTTTCCATACAAATACAATGGGTCGAGAACGGGAAAGTCCGACAGGACCAATGAACTATAAATAACAGATTATGACTACGCATACATAGATCTCATCAAATCAGCGGGAGAGCTTATGAAACCTGAATTTTGGAGGCGCGATGGCTTAGTGGTAAATCAGTGGTCTTGTATTCTGGAGATTCCGGGTTCGAAACCGAGTCGATGCGCTAGTACCTTGTGGTAAGGCAATCTCCATTACTAGGTCCCTCGGAGAAGACTTAATTCCATCGGTACCCTGGTTGCTCATTTACAAGCATACACATCCTTTCTTAGCAGTCAGGATAACAAAACAACAAAACAAATTGCCTTTTTAAAAATATTTCAGGCAAGACTGTTTGAATCGAGAGAATCAAGCATTCATAATTATCATATCCTTGCCCGGCACTAACGTCCTTTGTAAAGACATTAATCCACACTTGCTACTCATCAGAAGTGTAAATGGATACCTGGTATATAAGGTTCACCTTAAAATATTGACGTCCTTTCTCCTTTTTGTATACTTTTAACTACTAGGTTTACCCAATGGCCACTACGCTGGTGATGCCGCCTCACTAGAGAAGAAAAACCCCGACGACCCAGACGCCATTTTGGTCCCCGATCCCCCGATGACTAATGGCATGGGCAACGGAATCACCAATGAAATGGGCAACGACGGTAAGAATAATACCAATAGATCTTAGATTAAGGGGTCTACATTCGTAAAGGAATTGGATAACTTTGTCTCAGGTTCTGAAACAAAATCCCGGATTTAGCTCATGATGCAATGATAATTATAAACCTTTATGTCAGTCAGGAACCCCATGACTTTTCCAAGCCGATCGCCTGATTATCAAGATATTTATGATTGGAAATCGAAATCAAATGTTGTGTTTTCCTAACGGTTTTCATAACACTACAGTCTATTGGGGGAAAACGAGTATGGTAAAACCGGTCACTCAAAGATTTTTACTTTTTTGAGGCACTTCTTGATCATTTTAAAGCGCAATTTTGTTTAGGGCTTCAATATTACACCATATCACAGACACTGATAACACGTAGGGCCGTGCATCTCAGATTTAACATTTTTTAACGATGCCTTTAAACCTCCTTCAGATATGAAGCGGTAAATCCAAGGTGTATTTGTTATGATAACTTAAGAGTTTAATACTCTTCATATTCCTGTATCTTATAACACAGAGTTCAGTGAATACGCGTAGGGGCTGTGTTGCACGCAGTTGCCATTCATTTACACGTACCAAGAAAGAAAGAATCTTGACAGACATGGCGCATTACAAATGTATGTAAAAATCCAGTTATTATCACTATTGTATAGATTCGTATTAAGTAATGGTGACTCGTAGTCCAGTGGTTTCAGCACTTGACTTGAAATTGAAGGTCGTGGTTCGATCCCCGACACGGCACTAATGTCCTTTGGTAAGGCATTAATCTACATTTGCCACTCAATACCCAAGAGAGAAATGGGGACCCGGTAGGCAGACGAAAGCATTTGTGTTAGTAATTGCCTATGCCCTCAAGGTGACCATATGGTAGGAATACTCCCCAGGGAGTGGAGATGGTGCATACTGTGCGTGAATGAATCCGATGACCGGGGTATCAATATCTGTAAAGCGCTTAGAGACGGTATTCCGTATTAAGCGCTATATAAGTCCAGATTATTGTTATTATTATTCACAGCTGTGCCAGATTACGACAAAGCAGACATTGTCGAGATGAATGTAAATGACGAAGGAGAGGATAACTCTGATAAATGGCTGGTTAAGAAGGGATCCAAGGAATGGGAATCCGTCAAAGACTCAACAGAGGTTCGGACCATTTGCTCTCCGTTACAGGTGGTATCCGCCTGCTTTGCTGCTTTCTCACACGGAGGAAATGATGTCAGGTAAGCTGCGATTTAGTTAGATGCAGCTTTGATTTCGGCTACAGCCCACGAGACCAACAATATCGGTGTTTTAGGCCTTTTAAACAGGTTTATGATGGGTCACGAGTCCAACAGCCCACGATAATGATATATCTTGCCGCCCTTTTTCTAAAGGTTAGCGAGACCGAGACCATTATTTCCGATCTCTGGTGCTGATGGTCTTGTGGGCATTCGGTCCTGTGGCTTCAGGTTTACTGTGATGTCCCCTTGATATCTAGTAATGACAAAATGTTAAAGTTCCACAAACTTCATATCACATGTTATTCTCCCTTTAATTGACCCAATCTATCCACCTTCTCTTAGAACAGCTTCCCTTTCTTTCTTCCTTGGCTTTGCAGCCTATCTTATCAGTTCTTTTGTATGCATGTATGTATTGTATTTATCAAATCACTGCAAAAAAGTATTAACTCACAATCATTCGTAACAGACTGCCTTTCATTTAGTCCATGCACATAGTTAAAAACAAATACAAATACAAATCAGTGCCAAACAAATATAAAGGAAATCCAAATACCTACGAGAAAAAGAAATGAAATTAAAGAAAGAAAAAGAAAAAAAAAATCGATTATACACATCAAATTGTCGAGAATATCACGAGACTTACATTTTCTCTAAGCTTTGTCAGTCTATCTTCCTTCCGTCCCTTGTAATCCCTCATCATATCCTTTCTAGTTACTCCTCTTCCTTGCATCTTCCAATTGCCTAATGTTCCTCGTTCACCACCCGTGTCTTTCACCATCCATAGTTTATATTACATGGTTTTTATTATCATTTCCTTTTTTTCTCTCCACCATGTAAAATCACTAAACGACTTTATCATCATTATCTTTCTTTTTGTATATACCTACAGCAACGCCATTGGTCCCCTAATCAGTATCTGGACCATCTTTACCACTGGTTCTGTAGACCAGGAGACCCTTACTCCTGTCTGGATCCTACTCTACGGAGGTGCAGGCATCTCACTGGGTCTCTTTCTATTCGGTCGTCGCGTTATCAAGACAATCGGAGAAGATCTTACACCAATGACCCCATCCACGTAAGTTGATCAAAGATGGTCGCCAAAAATATTGCAAAGAGTTGTCATATTTAAGAATACGCCGGCAATGTGATGTTTTAATGATGGCCGATGAAGCTGTCAATAGAAAATATCGGGCGGGGGATCCAAATCTTGATTATCAATTTAAATGCTAAAGTGATAAAGTATAATAACAGAGGTTGTGATATTATTTCTAAAATTCGTTTTCTCTCCTTGTGATTGTGTAAGATGTTAGAGAGGGAAAGAGAGAATGAGAGAGGGAAAGAGAGAATGAGAGAGAGAAAGAGAGAGAGAGAGAGAGAGAGGCGTGGGATCTATTTAACATCAGATTTTTGTGTGTTGACAGTTAAATTGAATGTGTATTCAGTAGAAGTAGGTGTAAAGTATATTTCTACAGGCTTTTCTACAATGTATGTCTATCATCACATTTTTCTTTCAGTGGCTTCTGTGTCGAGCTTGGGTCTGCCACCACGGTGCTAATAGCATCCAACCTGGGCATCCCTATCTCCACCACCCATTGTCAAGTTGGCTCCGTCTGCGGCGTGGGCTGGCTGAGGACGCGTAAGGCCGTTGACTGGGCTCTGTTCTCAGGGATCTTCTTTGCCTGGGTGGTGACCCTTCCGGCTACCATGATGCTTAGTGGAGGTCTCATGGGATTCCTGCAGCACGTCACAAACGAGAGCTGCCAGCTGGTTCCCATCCCACTGGACATTAGCTCAACCGCAATGGCAACTACTCTACTGTAAAGAAACGCAAGTTGTTTGCTGATTGTAGATTTGGTTGGAAAGATCAACCTGACAATGCATAGTGGCTCACTGGTGGAGCAGTGGTCTCGTAACCGCAAGGCCACGGGTTCGAAAATAATTCGGTGCCCTCACGTCTTTTGGTATTAAATGCATGGATCTTCAACTGCCAAGTCCCTAGAAGAGGATTTAAAGTTTAATATAAGTCCCCTAATACTTACCGATCTACAATCATCGGGTAAATCAAATCATCATCAAATACATTTATAGATCAGACCGGATCACTCTCTCAATGTAAAACGTCAGAATCAAGAAGTGCCCTTTGTATTGGAGCTGTGAGATACACAGATATCTTTAAAAGATGCATACTAAAGACCTTTGATGCTGCAGTTGAGGAATTGCTGATTAATCTCTTGGTATTATCATCAAGTGATATGATGTATTTTATGTTAGAAAATGGATTGATGCTATCACATAAATGTACATGTCATTGTATGCAATCATAAAGTAATTTGATTTGGACTTTTAGTTTTTTTGTTTAGAACAGGGTATATAATTTATGTACATGTCTTCTTTATGTACAAGTCGTCTTAAAATGATGTAATGATCTTATTGTTAACACAGATTAAAAACATCAGAGAAAATATATCAACATAAAGCATTGTCATATCGATTGTTAAACTGATGAAGATTTTTAAATGTCCAAAATACCAGCCATGAAATAAGCAGTTTTTCGTATTAGAAAAAAAGATCATGCACACAGAACACGGGGATGAGGTCGGGAGATATACATCAACTTTCGAGTGATCAAATGAAGTTGAGCAGGTAAAATCTTCATGTTAATTCGAGTCACTAATCAAGAAGAGTCTTCTCGCGAAATGGTAATCTGTTGACACATTACAAAGAAAAGGTATCACCTAGTAGGACGTAGATGGATTGTGACAATAGACTTGTATAGACAAAAAGGAATAGGATATATAAATTGAAGTTGTAATTCGAATCCCGAGGAAATGCCTGAATCGACTGAGATTATCTAGTTTGCTATTCCCTTGTACAATTAATGTAAAATATCCTAAGAGGCTAAAGAATTTCTTCACTTAAAACAATTTGTTAAAAACTCCTACAATTTTGGACAAACTCTTTTTATGTCTACTTCCCCTGACAAAACATGGATTTGCGACACATATCATTTACTTTATAAAGCATACATAGGTATTTTAGTCACTTTGATACATAAAATTGTAAAATTTGTGTATGGTTGTATGGTAACCAGTATTGGTTAACTAAGCAACGCTGAATTTAAATCACCAGTTTAAAACATGTTTAAAAAAAGAAATACCGTATTTTTAAATACATATTTTGATTGGTTGGCTTAAATCCCAATTTGCAGAGTGCTTTAATACTATCGCCAATATCTTTCCCTTATACAGACCCGCTTTGTTGTCATGTTCAGACCAAATCTTAAGACAACGTTTTAGTCCTCCACACTGCCAGTGTACACGTGAAGCGTGAAACATGAATCCGAGTAGGAAGTTCAATGAATTTTCGTTCATACTACTAAACGCGGAGCTGACATAATTTTTTTGGGGGTTTTGTTTGGACATCCTTTTCTCTATTCCAATAGGCTTTTATAGATTCATATTTCACAGTAAAGGGAAGTGGAAAATGGACGTTTGTATTTTTATATTCAGTATTAAGGAACATTCCATACTTACAAGTAAAAGGGTGATCTCGGGATGAGTGTTTTCCGTTTCAATACAGAAGATACTTGTTTTCATAATTAGTTTATTCTTTCCTGTATGTGACCAGTTGCTTTAATTATGTTGATGAATGTTTAATGTTGATTATGCGATGAGTTTTGCCATTTCAGTTCAATATTTGATATTCCAAATATAAGAAGTAAAATTTTCCGTGTGTTTTTAAGACTTTGTATAGGTATTAGTATATATTTTGTACATTTGAGTCATACATTTTTATGTAAGCTAAGTTATATTGATATATTTGATATGATGATTCAATATTATTGCATCAAAATGAAGATTCGTGTTATATAAAATGAACGAAAAAAGAATATTGTACTTTGCGTCACTTGGTTTCTTTTGTATTTCGTCCTCATTAGTTCTGGCTATTATGCTTCGGATCATAATGTGCAAACATGTCAAAAGGATGTTTCCTAATGGTATGTTGATGTTATTGTTCTAAAAAGCTTTTTTCTTTCCCCTCACTGTTATAGAAATCGGTATGTTCTTGGTCAAAGCAGTTTTTGGAGACGAGTTGAGAGAAAAGTCCTAGTCGGAACAGAGGTTTCCTATTGTCATGATTATACATTATGACAAGCAATAAGCGTGATATAAGAAAGGGAGAGGGCGAAGAAAGCAAGCACGGACATAGAGGCAGATTAACAGATATGTATGAAAGAGGAAAGTTTTCATGACAGCCCCTTTTCCTATGCCAATCGGCCTTTTGAGATCCATATTTCATAACAAAGGGAAGTGGAAGACAGATATTTGCAGATCTATATTTAGTATTTATTGAAATTCCATTTCATTCCAACAAAAGAAATTTGTACTTTGCGTTACTTGGTATATGTTTTGTCTCGCCCACACATGATAATGCGTTAAGTCTGGCTATTGTGCTGGGGATCATCATATGCAAAATGTGGTTTCGTGATGGTAAGCTGATTTTATTGCTCATTTTTTTTTCTTCTTCAAAGTGTTATGGAAATGCAGTGTCCTTTTAGGCAAAGAATTTGTTGTAGACGAGTAAATAAACAAGTACTCGTTGGATTAGAGGTATCGTAATGTCGTAATTATACATAATTATTTTCAAGCAATAAGCGTGATATAGGAAAGAGAGAGAGAGAGAGAGAGAAGGGGGAGCGAGTATGGAGGTAGAGGCAGATTAAGAGAAATAAATGAAAAATAAAGAAAAGGAGATAGAGGAGAGAGAGAGAGAGAGAGGATTGATAGAATTAAAGCTTGTGTGTGTGTGTGTGTGTATATATATAATGGGTGAGGGTGTGTGTGTGGGCGGTGTTTGTGTGTCTGTGTCTGTGATATAGAGAAGCAGGGGAAATAAATAGTGGAGACAGTTGCAGAGAATTACCGCAATAGAAAGAGAGAGAGAGAGAAGAGAGACAAAGGATTAGTGCTTTTTAGTGTGTGTGTTTTTGTAAATATCATTCTAACGTCATTTTGAGTTATGGGGATTCACCTGTGGAAACCCCAAAGAGCACCATAATATGCATCATACACGCAGTCTTTCTCTCTTTCCTCATTACGGATAAGGTCTCGTTTGAGTTACCAGCATTTATTTCTGGTAAGCTATATTTTTGTTAATGAATATGTATCTATATCTATTAGCCACAACCTAGGTCTTTGTTATTTCCACAGATCTCTTCATCCTTATTTATTATCATTCTCTCTTAACATGCTACATTTTTTCTCTGCGACTGCTTACCATATACTTGTATACGCCTGCATATCATTATATCATTATATGCACCTCGTTTCCTTTCTTGTAAACTATTTGTACATTGCCTTGGAAATGCTGTAAGGATTATCATTCTTGGTTGTTGTTATAATCACATGATAAAGACGTAATGTACGGGGGTGTGTGTGTACTGTATGTATATAATATACGCACCATTATTCTCTCATTTTCATTTCTCTTAGTTTTATATCTTCATTATTTGAAGAGCCATAAGGGCGAAATATAGTTTAACTACAACATGGCCTTGCATGCAATGAACTGCAGTTCCACCCCGGGCCGCGTGCAATTTTTTAAAATTGATAATCCGTTTTAAATTGAATAGATAATTGGAATGAGGGCGGCGATCCCGGGGACGGGGGGGATACGTCCCCATCCTCAATTTTTTTAGGGGATCGTCCCCCGAGAGAGACTTCGTATTATGAAAGTACAAGATATCATGATCATTATTCGTGTAGAATTCTATATGATGCGTGTATATGATAACCATCACTAAATGCCATCTACTTATTTTTTTTTTTTAAATCTGAACAACGGTATTAGAGCTCGATTTTTAAAGAATATTTGTCTCTAAAAACCAAAACTCAGCGCGAAATCATTTACTCCCAGGTAGTTTCCGAGTCGCTAGAATATTCTCCCACTATTTCAAGCTTACTGTGGATTGAATAAACATAGATATATAAAACTTACCTAGATTCGATACTCAGGTCAGTAATGGTTTGGTGTGTTGTGAGTGTGTGTGGGTGTGTGCGTGGGTATATAGGGAGAGGCTATCACGTCTAATTCCCACTCATATACGTTACATAATATAATATTCACTCCTCGTTTCATATAATATTCAGTACTGTTATATCAGAATACATAATCGTAAATTCTTGTCAATTGCCAATAGAGATTTTTTTCTATAACTAGAGGCCTAACAGGGGTTGGAAAATTGAAATTTCCCTTTGAGGAAGTCGTTACGAACTATCTGCACTCGAAAGATATCAAAATTATGAAAAGTGAATAACTACTATTGACACCAAACAAACATACTGACCTGAAAACCGGGTGGGCTTATTAAAGGAAACGGGAATGTTATTGTTATGACCTTGGTTGCGTTTATCGTCCAATTTTTTGCCTAGAATCAGCGTTTTCAAACGTCTTTCAGGCAAATTTTTAAGGCGATAAACGCAAAGCCTTTTTCAAACGTCTTTAGATATGGGCATATTGTAACGCCGAAAAAAGTGCGTTTTGGATGTGACATACAGCCAGAATCACGTTTCTGAGACATGATAAACGCAAAGCTGTTTTGAACCCCACATACAAATTGGACCTTCCCATATAGCTCTATGGACCTTCCCAGGTTAATCTGCTTCCCGTGTCAAACGGCGCAAAGCAGCTGCGCAGAGACAAGGCCTTTATTTTGAATCGTGAAGAGACGATAAACGCGACATCCCGAAAATCACGTTCGTACAGTGGGGTTCGATAGTGGGGTTCGATATGTACATATCTGTGGCAAGACACGATAAACGCACCCCTTGATAAACAGGTAGCTTCACGTCAACAACCGATTATCTTTCATTCATTGAACAGCACATGTCAAAGTCCGACAGTGGCAGCACGTATTGGTGTCGGCTGTTGACGCTTTTCTAGAGCTCCCGAGTTTGATATTTGCCCTTACATCTTTGAATTGAATTGAATTGAACTGAATTGACTTGAATAGCATTTATTTAATCACGGTAAGACTCACATCAGCCTAAAAAGACTGCTTTTCAGCAAGTCCGTGTTACAAACATAAAACAGATCATATAGACACCAATTTGAATATAAATACATATGAAAAACTACTTAAAGATGACATTGTTGTTATAATCACATGATAAAGACGTAATGTACGGGGGTGTGTGTGTACTGTATGTATATAATATACGCACCATTATTCTCTCATTTTCATTACTCGTAGTTGTTTATCTTTATTATATGAAGAGCCATATTAGCGCGAAATATATTTTAACTACAACATGGCCTTGCAATGAACTGCAGTTCCACCCCCCGGCCGCGTGCGATTTTAAAAAAATTGATAATCCGTTTTAAATTGAATAGATAATTGGAATCAGGGGCGGCGACCCCGGGGGGACGCGGGGATACGTCCCCACTCTCAATTTTTAGGGGATCGTCCCCCTCAAAATTTGAAAAAGTGCACACAAAAAATGTATAGCAAATACTGACTAAAGACTGCAACACACTTTTAGGCTCTGGAGGGCCAAAGAGTGCAGCGTTTATACAAATAAAAAGGCAAAAATCTTCTCACTCGGTAGCTACGCTCCCTCGCATAATATTCTTCAAAAAGTAAATACCGAGAAAAGTGAAAAGTGAAAAAAGTATATTGCTTGTTTTTATTCTATAGTTTTGCTAAGGAATGTAATTTTGTAATAATTTTGTAAAACAAAATTCAAAAACCTGTTAGGGGGTAGTCACTTCCGTCACCTTCACCCCTCTCATTCACTATGCTCCCTCGCACTTGCGTACTGATGGAGGGGGGGGGGCCCCTCAAATTATATAATTATAGTATAATTCAAACGTGGTTTATTTCTAATTCGATACCAGTGATTTACAAATGTTGCTGAAATGGCATGATTTTTCCCTGAGCTTCCGGGGGCTCTGCCCCCTGGACCCCACCGAGGGCCCTAGGGCGGCCCCTGGATGCTCATCTGATCGATCGTAATTCAATGCCTAAAACGCCTGAGCTTCATGGGGCTCCGCCCATTGACCCCCGCCGGGCCTTTGCCCCTGGACCCCACGCCAATTTACGCTCCACTTGCTTCGCTCGCTTTGCTCTACCTGATCGTAAATACTTTAGCCTCCCCCCCTCCCACTTTGAAAAACGTTCCCAGGGCCTGCGTAACATGTAAGAGTGGTGGTGATGCGGATTTTTTTCTCCCCCAAACGTTTTTGCTCATTACGCCACTGCTCCCTCGTCCCTCGCATTTCGCCCCCCGGTCATGAAAAGAAATCGACGCCCCTGATTGGAATTACGAATCTGGAATAACTGGAATAAAGACTACATTAATTTTCACACAATTCAATTTCTTAGTGTTTGTCAACACTAATTTCGCTAACATTTGGTCTACATCTACTTGGGATCTACTTTGGGCTTTTCAAGGATGCATAAAGAGTGCCTAGGGAATCCTAATTTTCATATTTTACGGATTTTTTGAAATAGGAATTTAGACTTTTCGTAGAATAAGACCCAGGCAATGCACATCATTATTTATGATGAAATTTAAATCAGCATCTACAAAAGAGAAGTCATGAATTAAACTACACGGCTATTCTGGGCCGATGAGCGGAATTTCGCCCTTTCCAGTGGACGTACTGCGGGCTCCGATGCGGCGTCTAGCAGCAGCAGCAACTGCGGCAAAATGTTTTGCTGCGCGTAACAAACTCTCGAGAAGTGAAATCTAAACTATATTTTACGGATTTTTTGAAATAGGAATTTAGAATTTTCTTAGAATAAGACCCAGGCAATGCACATCATTAAATGGGTACCTAGCATATTGGGGGTAATGATGATTGCAGAAACCGCCGAAAACCTCCATCAATACCGGTTTTGGCTACGCTGGGAAAATTAAGCGCTTCTTGCCTATTACTCCCAATTTCGATGAAATTGATGTATCGGTAATTAAACAAGTGATTTGTTATCCATTACATTTATATATAAGACTTCACTTATTTGAGGTATCTTCCCTAATAAAACACCTAAAAAGCAAACATAACACTGGCTTACACAAATAGAAACATCTGAAAATATTAGTAATTATAGGCTTATTTATGTGCTTTTGGTATTTTCTAAGTTTTAAGAAATACGTCTTTACTACCGACCTTAATATCGAATTAGATATTTAAATCAATGCAATATTTAATCTTATTGCCAGCATGGATTCGGTTCTAGGTACTCTACACCGTCTGCGTTAATTTTTTTTAAAATATTGATTCAGTAAGACAACTAAGGTCAAGAAAAGTTTAGTAGGCCTGTTTCCTGACTGAATCCAGATGCTTTAGATTATTCCATTCCCTACCATTCCATTCCTCTGACAAATTCCGTATTAATGACCAGTTTTATTCTTATAACACACGTAGTTCCTCCCATTTGCACTTACCGTTATACAAAGGGCCTAAAAGTTGTAATTACGTCATGTTACATATCAAATGCAGCCCTACCCTAAATGTCTTCAAAAGTCTTTAAATGTCCATAACATCGATAAATATTGAATACTCTATGATCAGGTTTCTTCCCCACTTTTGTATTGTTTGATTTTATTTTGCTTTGGCTTCTCTGTATATATATATATTTGTTTTTTTCCCTATATATGTATATATATTATGTTGTAATTACCCCCTTTTTCCATAAAAAAGCTGTCTCCTCATTGTTATTCCGTACATGTACTTTGTATAAATGGATTGAATAAATGATAGATTTTCTCAAAGCATGACCACCCATCACAATGTCACTACTAAACCAATACAATTTGTTGACTTCCCAATATGTATTTCATTGCCAGTGAACAAACAATTGACTTACGGGAACCATTCCATCTAAATGTTTAATAAGAAATATAAATTCTAAACACCCAGTAAAGGGCCCTCTTTCTTGTGGGTTACGTAGTTACATAAGTCGTCTTTATGTTATCATTCTTTGTACAGATATAAGGAAACCAAAGGCAAACCGATTGCTGTAATATTGGTAAGCGTTCACCGGTTCACTTGAAGATGGCAAGCAATGCCCATGACAATGCCTTCATGAAGGAGAAGGAAAATCAGCGACTGATTTTTTACCAAACGGTCCGACTCATCAACAATATATTGAACGGTGTAATGCCTGGACTGAAAAGAGTTGGTAAGTAAATATCACTGTAATAAGCTCTGTTTTGCTGTAGTCCTGAGTCTTAAACATGAACCATACACTCTCTCAAAGCCCAAATCAATCTACACTGTCTTGTTACCTACCAATGACATCTTCCGGATACAACATTGCGGTGTAACTAGCATTCAATTGTATTGCATACATTTGTTATAAGTATTGTATTTTGGTTTTGCGTTTTCTATTTTGTTGCATTATTTCAAACTATTATATTTGCTTCAGCATTGTATTGTGTTATAAGTTCTGGGTCCCGCTCTTATCTTTTAGGTTATAAAATCCGATACACATCCCAATGTGTTATTAACTCATATGATTTTTTTATGAAATAAATAACTTTCTTCCTACCGGGTACCTTTTTGCCTCACCTGAGAGAAGAGTGGCAAATACAGATTTGTTAATGGATTTTTAGGATTCGAATGAAGAATAGCTAGAAACAATAGTGTGACTGGGTGTAAAGTGTGTTTCGTAATTTTCTTTGCATGATGTGATGTGATCATTGTCTATCATAGTGCACATTTGATTATCACTTCGCTCTTTCCTACTGCGTCATTAGAGAATGAAAGGGGTATGTCCTATTTGTCTTTTCCACGCACAGGTATGTCAACTGAAATAGCTCAATCTGTATTCGAGAGCCTTCGCACGAACCGTGGTAAAATCGAAACCCTAAAGACCACTCTGACCAGGAAGAAGATGAAAGTAACCATCTTTGGACCGTAAGACATCTTCATCTTTATCGTACATACGTACATGAGACCTTGTACTTAAACGGGGAACTGGAAGATATGGGAGCCCAGACACACTTGCGCCAAAAGGGGATTGACGTCTGTTGCACGAATATCAAATTTTTCCTTTCCAAATGCCCCAATATGATGTGTATGTACTATCCACAAACAAGAGAAAACAAAAACCAAAAATAAAATCAAAAAACAAGAAAAATTGAACAAGAAACGAAAAAGGGGATCATGACCTCGGATGCCCTTGGTCATTCCAAGAAACCATTGAAAATATTGACATATCTGAAGAAAAACACCGTTTGGCTATAATACGCATATCTCTTAGCACCATGCGTGTAGGCTTAAAGATAAAGTTGAGTTCTGGGCCCCGTTGCATAAAACTTACCATTGATGGTAACTTTGCCATCAATGGCAACTACCATGGTAACAGGGCTCAACAGCCAATCAAAATCAAGTTTTCCATGGTAGTTACCATTGATGACAAAGTTGCCATCGATGGTAAGTTTTTGCAACGGGACCCTGGTCATGCGATAGCATTGTGAAAAAACGGTGTGGAATGGATCAGAAAAAGTTGATCATGTAGCATATAAGTATTGGTGTGTACTGCAAGGTTCTGGAGTCATCAAAATGATAAGAAATTTGTCCCAGTCTTGGTAAAGTAACAAGCACTGTACACGGAAAGATGTATATGGGACTACACAAACATGTGGCATAAAACTCAGGCCTCATTTTTAAGCTGTTACTTGTCATATTTAGAGGATGAAGGCATTTGAAGAGCCATGCTTTTCAGGGAACATTTTTTCTCTGATGTTCTTCCACACTTGCATAATAACAATGATAACGCTCACAAGTTATTTTTCACCTCTTTTCAGAACTCGACCTTCTCTTGACTCTTTAACTACCTGAGGCAATATTAAAGTAGCAACTAATAATGCAGTTTAGATATTGAATAAGGGGCCTGAGGTGCGATAAAATTTCCAATATATTTGTTACGGAAGTGGCGATGATAAATTCTCTGAAAACCAATTGGCTCAATATAATGAAAAGCCATACTTGTTTTAACAAGTGCAAATATACTGAAGTTGTATTCACTTGCATGTATAGTAGCACGTGGATCTATTTAATTCTGAAATGAATTTTACAGAACAAGCAGCGGGAAAAGTACGGTCATCAACGCAATCTTGGGGAAAGATTTACTGGTGTGTGGCATGGGGCAAACCACCAACTGTTTTCTCACCATCGAGCAAACAGACGACAACGACCCGGTACATGATCGCCGCAGCTCGCCAATTGATTCCGAGTCGAATTCGCACTTTATAATCAGGAGGTCACGTGTACAATGTTCAAGCGATGTCATTGCAACGGCGACATCCCACAAGGAAAATTTCAAATATCCACTTGACAAACAAGTAAGTCACATAATACTCCATTCGCTTATTATTATCCTTTTCAGGCTGATGATACGTTAATCTGTATGTAAATCGTTAGTAGGGAATTCAATTCAGTTCAATTCAAATTTTATTGTCCAATTATTGGAAATTTGTTTCATTTGCATGTCAATACAGAATTACAGATTATAAACAACAATAAGATACAAAGGATACATAATAATACAATTGATCTTAACATAGATAACACGAAATGCGATACAGCTGTAGTACAAAATGTAGACCAAATCCAATTCATAATTCAGACTAAGTAATTATATTAAATTCATAATTCAGATTAAATTCGATTCACAATTCATATTAAAATGCAGACCAAAATCCAATCCATAGTTCAGACTAAGTAATTGAATTAAATTCATAGTTCAGGTTAAATTCAATTCACAATTCAGATTAAATTCAATTCATAATTCAGACCAAATCCAATTCATAATACAGATCAAATTCAGTTCATATTTCAGATTAAATTCGATTCACAATTCAGATTAAAATGCAGACCAAAATCCAATTCATAGTTCAGACTAAGTTATTAATGAAATTCATAATTCAGACCAAATCCAATTCATAATACAGATTAAGTTCAATTCGTAATTCAGATCAAATAAAGACAGGCCTGTACCATACAATACTAGTAATACTTGGAACAAGAGGGTATCCTATTTTCGAATGTAAAAAGTCATTAGGCTATTTATCATTTCATCAGCTTGGGAGCATTTAATTAATTAACACTATCTAAACCAAACTCTCCTCATTCCACAGCCTGATTGAGCTAGGAACAAATGAGTTGAGCAATTTATCTGTTCTGCACCTCAGAGATCTCAGCCTATTTCCTGACCTTAGAACCACATAATTATTGTTTAGGGGGTGACGACTGTTATGATATATAAATTTCGCCTTTTCAAGCACTCTGTTTTTACATATATATTCGAAGTCAAGTTCCTGCCCTACGATTTTTTCCGCTTGTCTGACGATTCTTTTAAACATAGAGAGGTCTACTTTACGGCATGCCGTGAACCATACGACACAGTCGTGTACTAGTATACTTTCTATGACAGACTTGTAGAAGAGATACATTATTGAGCGATCTACGTGAAATGAATTGAGTTTACGAAGGAAATATAACCGTTGCTGCCCTTTCTTGTACAGCTCCCTACAATTATCATCCCATTTCAACTTGTCGTTAATTACAGTGCCAAGGTATCTGTATGATTTCACTATCTCTATTTCCGCTCCGTTTATTGTCATTGGGGAGCTACTTGGATCTACCGGTCTTACTTTCCTAAAGTCAAATATCATTTCTTTTGTTTTCATAGTGTTGAAGTCCAGAAAATTTTCATTGCACCACTCAGTAAACCAGTTTAGATAATCTCCGTATTCAGTCTCACTTCCTCTGATATTCCCAACAATAACAGTGTCGTCCGCGTATTTCAGGACGTACTGAGACATTTTCCGAAGATGAGCGGCAATCGTTAGTATACAACACGAACAGAATGACACTTACAACAAATTTATACTACATTGTATCTTTTCAAACATACCCTGCTTACAAGCATAATGAATTTATAGACCAATTGACAAAATAATCTAACTGCTACCAATACGATTATAACTTCCATTTTCCACAACGATTGCACTTAACATAACGTTTAGTCGCTTTTTAATGAGCTCTGTCAATAGGGATGAATACGCTTCAAATATTACCACATGTTGCAGCAATATTTCGTGATCTAACATAAAGCAGTTTAGAAGTGTTATTGTTAAATTGTCACAATAAATATGCAAGTTCCCTATTCCCTTCACATGGTGGCAAGTGTTGCTATTTCGGCGAAAGTGGAAAGCCGATGTCGCTCCTGACTGTTTATGAAGCCAATTACAAGTTACAAGTTAGTGCGAACAATACGTCGACATATTTTTCCATTGTATGAATTACAAAAAATGGAGCGTCATATGGCAGATTATTTATTTTTTTCTTTTTGAATATTGATTTTTAGATTCTACACAATCTGTCTGATGCCGCCGCGGATGAATCACTCGATGTATCCTATAATATTGAGGTGTTTCTTGCAAGATATGATCACAGATGTCCGTTGCTTTCCCACTATCTCCAAATTGTAGACTGGTATGCATGTTGTTGGATAGTTCTTGACCATCGACAACTAGAATTTCGGTTTTTATTTTATATGTATATATATATATATATATGTATCTCTTTATATATACAATACATCTCTGAACAAGAATAGGAAGGATAGTGACAAATGAGAACAAACAAATTAAAATGGAAAATAAGAATAAGAAGTAGTACGGTTTACAATTTTTGGATCGGGATGTTCAACGTATCCCAACAACCTTTTGATATTTAAAATGATTTTACTTTTAGAGAAAGTGTCTGATATTTTCATGGTTTTAGGGGCTTAATTACGGGGCACTTTATTTTGACGCTTTAAAAGAGGGTTTGAGTTAAAAGAGTTGATCACAGCTGTGGAAGAGAACGTCAAGTGTGTTCAATAATGATGTAAACAGTCGGTAGTCTGTATTATGTGAAGATTTCACCACTGATATATTTAGTAGAAAAGATAAGTAGCCACCCCCCTTCGTGTAATTCGCATACATAGTACCACTTCTGGAGCGATCCTGAATGTCAAATTTTATAAGTGCATGATTGTGAAAATTCATGTTGCTTGAAATCTTGACATCTTCCATCTTGACATCGTTATTGTTTACAGTCCTGGAGTTGGCTCGTGTCGAGAGCTTGGTGATCGTGTGAAAGACTTTTGTGGCGATGCTGACGTACATGTTCTGATTGTAAACTCAAGATCAGGCATAACAGCAGAGGTACGATTGAATTTCAAAAGCTCTTCATTCAAAACTCCTCTTCAATGGGTTCTACGACATATCACAAACAACTTCAACCCTAAGAACAAAAACTATATTGTGTATACGACGTTTACTATACCCAACCTTTACCTAAAATCCAATAAAAACCTTAACCCTAATTTTCTTTTAAATCTTTGGAGAGCCCGAGACAATTGTTAAGTCACCTTCATACATGTCATATACGTAGTCATAGGTCAGCCTACTTTTTTCTTTCAGTCGTTTTCAATCCATCTTTAAATGCGTGTTCGTCCTGTCGTAGTACATTCTATATGTTTGTCATACCTTCTGATAATTGGTTTGGTTTTTATTCTTATACACTATGATGCAGGACAAAGAGCATTTCCTCAGAGTTAAAGAGCGTCTGCCAAAGCTTGACATCATCATAGGTTTCACGCAGTGGGACCATTCAGCAAACGAGAAACAAGAACGGAAAGAGAGGGTTCGTAACCAACTATAGGGAGGCAATATAATGGTAACATGAGAATAAAGGGGAAGTCCACCCTGATATAGTTGATTTTGATAAGAGCAGAAAAATTAGAGAAACGGTTAAGTGAAAGTTGAGCAAAAGCTGATTCAAAATACGTAATGAATGTCTGAAGTTTTAATCAATGGAACCGAAGTTTACAACTTCCAGACCTATCTTTCGAGGTCATTTCGTATTTGCTCTGTAATTAAAATGTCATCAATTAAATTTTCTAAGATTTTAATGACGGAAAAGATTTTGTCTTCATATATGGGTTGTTTAAAGAAACATTTCAATATATCGCAAGAAAGTCACAGCGTAGGGAATCTTTGTCTGATCGATTGCAGCTTCAAAAATTCAGAAATTTCTGATGTTAATCGTATTATTTCCAACTTTCACCGATCTGTTCCTAAAAAAAAAAATCTGCTTTTAAAGTCAATTATTACCAGGGGACATCCACTTTCATTATTGTGTAGCATTACAAAAGACAATAAACCATTGTCAATGAAACTATAATATTATTGCTGTATCGTCTAATCTTTGGGCGACTTTTAGAAGGAATTAAGATAATCCTGTGAAGCTATGAATGTTTTTTTGTAGAATCTGCCTTTGTCATAAGTTCCAAAGACAGCGCAGTTTATATTACAGATGTGAGTGTGGGTGTTCTAGAGTGTGCAGGTGTGTGATTGGCTGTAAGTGTGTGTGTTTGTGTGTAAGGGCGGGTGTGTGGGTACATACTTGGGTACATACATGCGTGCGCGCATGGGTGAGTATGTGTGTTTGTGCGCGTGCGTCACTGCAAGAACTTGAATTCCGGTTTTGATCCGATTTAAGTGTCTCGTCGGGGATGGTTCTGATTCAACACACATATATAAATTCTACATTTTTCTTCGGGTTACATTACTATGACATATGTGTATCACATAACTGTCCAGGTGAGGAAACAACACCTCTTGGCGGCCTCTGAGTTGTTAAAATCAACCGGTACTGCCTCCGACATGATACAGGCGACGGAGAGGTGCTTCTTCATATCGGGCCACGAGGCTCTAGATGATGCTCTTGGTGAACAAGGTAATGCTTTCTTTAATATACAAGGGAAAATGTACTTTAAACTATTTCACACTATGGTATTTAGAAGGTTTTAGTATGCTAACAAACAATAACATGTTGAACAAAGAATACGAACATTATGAATGGTACCTATGTGCATCTTAAAGCTGAAATCTTAAAAGCCGTGAGAACTTTGAAGTTGTGATGTGATGAATATAGTATAGCAAAATATGGCATTGCTTGCGTGTGAATTGCTGCCGGGAGTTAGGGTGTTTAAAGCATTTATCCCCAAGTAGATTACGACATTATGAAATCAATTATAACGGATTAGGTAGGTGACAACTGACTGTAGTGAATCGCATTATCAGGTACCGCCACGTAAAAATTTAACCCTGATCCTCTTGTTAACTTTTCATGGTGTCTTTACATATTCTTAATTGAGGGAATGGTGTGAAGAAAAAAAGATAAACAAAAACAATGTCATTTTCTTTCATACAGTGAAAGATGTTAAGGGTCAACAAGAGAGGGAGAAAGCGTTTCACGACTTCGTGAGAAAGATCGAGGTACGAAATGTCACACCGTTCAATCGAGTACATACATTAAAAAATATAAACCTGTATTTTCAACACAATTATTTATGATTTCGAGAATCAAACAACGACAGCTTTAGTCAAGACTATACTCATAACATTAAGATAAAAGTTTACTAATAAATTTAGATGCTACATTTGCATGTAAATAATTGAATTGAAAGTTGGTAAACGTTGTGTACTCATTTAACACTTTCTCCATGTTCTAGACCACGGTATATCAATGACATTTCCTTATTTCATTTGCATAACCGATCCAACTCGTATTACACCATTAGGAATGGTCAAATGGTCCACATCCAAATGTGTACTTGTATTTAAAAAAAAAATTATTATCCAAACTAATACTGACGAATTCCAAAAGGTATTTGATATTAAAGCGTTGTTTCCTTGCAGTTACAAAGCGTTGCACACAGTGCCTCGCACGTTTTGGACCATTTAAACAATGACATATCACTTCAAAAAGAGAATAGCTTTCAAAATCCTACTGCTAGTTTACACGTCTCTTAACCGTCGATGTCCAGAGCACATAACCGATTACCTGGTTCGTCGTCCTCAGGTCCGTCATACACGCTCATCTACGTCTGTCTGGCTAATTCAACGTCGGTTTAAGAAGTGTGCAGGAAAATGTGTTTTCTATCCGATGCAGCAAGATTGTAAAACCGGCTATTGTGAAGACTGCTTGATATGTAGATATTGGTTGTTCAATTCAAGAAACTTCTCAAGTCCCTTTTATTTTGTGAGAGGACTTTTTATTGTATTGACTCACTAGTTTTTTTTTGTAATTGATTTATTAGCTCTTGGATGACTTTGATCACATCACATGTAAGTTTGGTGTTATGAATCTTTCCTGCTCTTTATCCTTAGGAGCGAGCCTCTATAGCAGGTAAGAAAGCCAAGTTGGACAGCAACCGCCAGGCCTGCCAGGATATCTTGAGATCTTGCTTGCACAACATGTGCACACTCAAGAAATGGATCTGTAAGGAGAGGTAGGGACAAAAAACTTAAAGAGAAGGTTGAGTTCTGGCTGATCTAATGATGATCAAATGATTTGTGAGATGTTTCTTTCTTTTTGTGTTAGTTTAGAAGAATATCATAAAATACTTTTTTCTTTAAAACGGGTGATAGGATTGCCCTCAGAATTTTCTTATTTTTATACTATGACGAGAAATGGATGAAAATTCTGATGAATAATATGACCACAAAAACTAACGAAAGAACAATAAAAAAAGGTTCCAGAAAAAGGATTAGTAAGAATTGAAAACGATTATACTCTAGAATGATTTCACAAAATCTTAATAATAATTATTTCAAGTTAATATTTCATGTGAATTGTATATCCTATGCACGCTATCTATACAGCCGTATGTTAGAGCTCCTCTTAAGTGTTGGGAGCCCTAAATTCGCCAAAAAATTCACATAATTGTTTCATAAAGTGAAATAGGATGTCATTTAAGACACATTTCTGCAAGGATTTTCAATATTGATGAAAGAAGACAAAGGTTTTCTGCGTACAACAGAAAACCCAAATTATGTATTCTCTTATCAATATTTGTCTTCAAACATATATATATATATATATTTTTTTTTTTGGGGGGGGAAATCTTTGTAGGAGTGTGTCTTAAATGACATCCTCTTTCACATTATGATACAATTTAAGTGAAATTTTGAAATCAATTTCTTGGCGAATTTAGGGCTCCCAACAATTTAGAGGGGCTTTAATATGTTAGGCCCTGCTTTTGTAAGTTCATTGTCCTGGGCCATATCTGCTATTCTGGTATAGATTTTCTTATGAGATATATTTGTACTACTCTTTATGTTAATCATGGAATAAAGACTCGAATGTCCTTCTTTTTCTAAATTTCTTTAAGCAACGACCTAGTTGTTGAGTCTGAGACGATCAAGGAATCTTTGCGAAGAATAGACATTAAAATTGAAGAGTACTGGAGGGAAAGCAAGAAACACAGAGAAAAGGCTCTCACTGAAGTTGAAGAAGAGGTAATCTTTGTCTTAAACCAAGCTTCGGAAAACTTAGTACAGGCAAATACTTGGGGGAAAAAAGCGAACAACGCACAGTGAATATAAAGCCCTCAATGTTTAAGGCGAGGCAGTATGTACAAAGGGCATGGGGAAAATCATGCAAATTCAACTTCCTGTAAATTAATGCTGTGGGTCAGTATCTTCAAATTTATTCACCTAAAGATATCTTCCAAATGGTAAACAAGTAAAAAAATAAATATATCCACAGCTTTGTTTTATTTTAAATTTAAACAGCAGATTAACTCAACGAGCTAAAGTCTGAACGTAATCTGCTTTGAACTAGGATTTGACACAGCCAGAGACTGAGATATCTAGGCTCCGCTCAAGGCTTTAGGAATCGTGTTAAAGTGTGAAATTAGAGTCTTCGCTTACAAGAGTTTGACTTTCTTTATTCTGGAACCTGTTTGTATTTTTCTTTTAAATATTTAATCAGTTGATGGATTGCATGGGTACTGTCATTAGAAAGATGAGGATTGCTCTAGCCAACGAGACGAAAAGCATGAAGGCTTTTAACAGCGATTTCCACGAACACGGAGTGGTAAGAAAACAGATAACATACCTGAAAAGTGTAGAGACAAAAAAATAAAATCTTTACTATCATTACTATTAACATTACAATTATTATTATTATCATTATCATTATTATTATTATTATTAGTTTTAATACTATTGATATCATTTTTGTTTTAAAAAAAAATCCTTCGTCACATGGATTGGATGAAGCCGTAGAAATAGGACAGGATTGTTTGAAAAAAACACGCCAACTTAAAGATGTGATCTTGTGTGTGTGCGTTGGCGCGGGAATGTATTCGTAGGCCTACATGTATATCAATCAGTTCAATCTCTGTCCGTCAATGCATTGTATGTTTCAATTTCTTCTATTTTGGGTTTAGACCATTGTGCATGACTGGTACGCCAGTATCATCAAGTCTTGTCAACGCACCACGAGAATGGTCTGTGAAGAATACTCGCGAGATCTCCTCGGTAAGAATAATAACCAATCGCGGAATCAGAGGGAATAGTGTAAGTGGGTCAGACTTATTGATCAACCTATGAGACCCTTTATATTGAACACTAAACTTCTGAGAATATATACATTTTAAACATTAATGATAAATCCTATTGCCACATTCATGCCGTAAAAAAGGGTTTACACAAATATTCCAAACGTTATGGGCAGCAGTGTATATCGCTATGATCACAGGTTTTATCAACGCATACCGAGACGTTGTGTGTCAGGACAGGTCCTGGCAGGTTGTGTATCCGGGGAGTTTAAAACAGCAAATTGAAGAAAATTATATGGAATATTTCACAAATATGTTAAGACTTATGTTTGAAAGTTTTACAAAGGACAAATAACTATGATGGTTAGTGCTATTTGATGTTATATCCCGCATACTAAGAATCTTGCAATGTGATTGGTCTAAACGAGGTCACATGATCAATGATAGATTTACCATCACTTCATAGCCGTGAGCTAGGTGGTGATAGTACTTTTGTACAGTACTTTTGTATAGTATTTTTTTGCTGCTGCCCCACTCGCCCATTGAATAAGCATAGCAAAGTAGGTTACGCGAAATGTCAGAGAAATGTCAGCAATTGATAGAAACACTACCGATATTTGCTGAAGCTAAACTGTCTGCAGAATCAGAACGCCGCGAGCGAAAACCTAGTTCTTTTAATTATGTAAAATTCACATTAAATAGACCTTATTGCCGATGTGGGATATCAAACAAATATTAACCTCCTTTACTCGGGCAATGGATACACACTATCATCACCTCGGCGATGATAGTTTGTACCATTACCCTCGTAGTCGGTTAATATTTGCTTACTTATCTTTCGTAAAATCCGAAGGCTAAGGAGACGGCTATACTTTTGTTAGGCGTCCGGACACAAAACCCCCTATCTTGATAGTACTTGAGAACCTTCTTACTTTCTTTCCTTTCGGGTTATATCGAATTCAAAACAGGCAAATACAAGAAATGCTTCCAGGAGTTTCCTCACGAGTACCCGAAGGCTTTCATTGAGGCGTTGCATGAAGAAATATTTCCTCCGGACAACAGCAACGAGAACAATGTACCATCACAGAGTAGGGTAGATTGCCTGCTTCGGGGGGTCACCGACAAAGGGCTAATTGCAATGTTTGCAACTACAAGGAAGCGTGCTAAGGATGGTAATGAATGAACAAGGACTGAATATATATATATATATACATATATATGAATATATATATATATATATATATATATATATATGTAGAGGTGTCGTGGTCGAGTGGATACGTCACCGGACTGTTGATCACAAGGTCCCCGGTTCGAGTCCCGCCGCGGCAAGATATTGATCTACATTTGCCACACTCGACCCAGGTGATGTAAATGGGTACCTGGCAGGAATTAATTCCTTGAAATGCTAGAGCGCCGTAATGGCAGCCGTGCTAAAGCCAGGGTAATAATCGGGAGCGCCAGGAGTGTCAAGTCTGACAGACATGAGCGCTATACAAGAACCCAATATTATTATTATTATATCGGTTTGCCTATACATGTGTCAACATTAAAACAAATTCTAGCATTTTGAGTCTTTTTAATCTAACTGCTCTCCCCACAGGAAGAGCAGTATTTATATTGATGTGGCTACCCTGGTTTAATGAGACACAATTATTATTATCACTATTACTATTATTATCATTATTATTTGTCTTATAGTAGTTGTTATTTGTTGTTGTTTTAAATACCTCTGTAGCAGACCATTACTTTCTCTCTCTCTCTCTCCGTATATAATTATGTATATATATATTATGTGTGAATTCATATGTGGGCGAGGGGGTGTGTGTGTGCGTGTGTGTTTGTGTGTGTGTATGGGTAGATAATTGAATTTAAAGGTACTATGTCCCATTTGCAGGCCAAAAAAAATGAAAAGGTTAAATTCCAACGGCATTTGAAAGACAATACTAATTTAGAACTTCCCTAAAAAAAGTGGGCTTGAAAATGTCTTTAAGTGGGAAAATAACGACTATTAGTTGTCGAATCGACTTAAGAGCTATAGAGCCAGTAATAGTCTGATTTTTCAGACCATTGTACTGAATGGTCGTACGTTTTATGCTGCGCAAAGATTCAATCAGTTTAATTTTGGCCATTACAAGAAGTGGGTTATTGATGTAGACAAATGCTCATGTACCCTTTACAGCTCATTTTATGTATGTTATTACCAAAGATGAAAAAAGCCAGTCAGTCACTCAATAGTGTCTGACAGTGAAGTCTAGCAAGTAAACGGGTTTCCTTAATTTGAATATTAGGACACTGCTAACGTTTAAATTTCACAGATAGGACATACATGACATATTCATAATTCCTGCAAAGTTCTACAGAATTTGATGTTGGCTGCAAAAGGGACAGAGTATCTTTAAGGTTTAGTCAAATGTTGTCGTGATCATGTCATTTTAGGTCTCATATTTGCCATATGACAAGGATTAAAAGTGATAAGATAATGTATTTCAGCATTCTCTAGAAGACTGAAAAAGCTCTCGGTAATGAACTGGTATATGGAATAGTCCATTGGTGTATTGACATTTGTCCCGGCGGTAGTGCCTCCGGGCTTTATTTCTTCAAATGTACAGGTTAGGATATGGGTTGCTATCGGCATTTGGGTTAGATTTAGCGTAAGGGTATTGGGTCCTGTGTTAAGTCCAGAGTTGATGTTAGGAATTTGATTAGTTTATGAAAGTTAGCATGCAATATCGAATATTTAAAAACGAATGATATCAGCCTGTCATAACACGTCGATTTCTGATTTTACAGCGTTCAAACTGCAGCCTTCTTTTTTTTTTCTCATAGTCGATGTTCAAAATTCATCCAGTCAGAAGGAGTCTCAGCGAATGGCTGCAGGAGCAAGCATTCTGTTCCTCCGAATTCGCCGATGGCTAATGGCAGCAGTGGACAGCCAGCTTCTGGAAAAGTTTGAGGTTGAGAGAATGGAAGGTCTCGATGAAATCAAACAGTCCTGCAAAAGTGATGTCGAACAGTAAGCTACCGGTTCTAGATTAATTAATGCTATTTGATATAAGGCTTATCATTAAAGATGCTAACAAAAATTGAACATTGTTGGCGAAGAATCAATTAAATGTAATGTTTCTAAGTCCCTACAAGATTTGTACAACTACATGCTACAACCTGGAAAGATAAATATATAGAAATTAAGATCTCCGTCATACTACCACGTACGTCTTCTATGTAGCAAGCATGAAATGAAGCCCAACTTTCACAAAACGGTCATGCCTAATGGTCTAAATATGAAACGTTATTAAATGCACTGTTCGTTAAAAGCAAACCATACGACGAAGAACGAATCTGTTTACATTCAAGAAAATCCCAAAATAATCAGACTCTTTAATGTCATAGAAATAAGGTTAGATATTAAATTTCCAATCCAAGTGATAGGGGGGGGGGGTGAGTATATACTAAAAAAATCACTGTACTCCATGTTGCCCAAGTTACAGGATGAATTCCATTTCCGTGAGAGACCCATTGATATATTTTCGAACAGGAATAGCATCGTAATTGCTGCTTGATTCGGGTAAAGATAATGCGCAATGTTTGACAATGTTGAAGGGGTAAATACATATTACATATAAGAATAAGTAGGCTTGTAGTGAATTATTCAAATTTAAATCATTGTCAGGTTCTGTAATATGACGGCCGTTTACTACGACAACCACATTACCAATGCCCTCCGACTGCCATACCGGAATGAGTCGGACGAACGGAAGAAAAGACTTAAGGATTTGCACGACCTTGGACACCTCGTCATTGACCACAGGTAAACATGACTTCGTGTTCTTGTTATTCTTTTACCCTTTGCAAGCTCAATGAGTCCGTGCGCGGGCGCTGACCCTGCGTATTCACCACTCCCCTCCCCTCACTTTTTGGTAGTGTAAAAAAAAAAAAAAAAAAATGGGAGCTAAAAGGTGAAAAACTGACCTAACCCCCCACTGAACAAAATATCGGTCGGTATAATTTTCCAATTTCCGGGACCAAAAAAATTGTGCTCTTACCCCCCACGCTTGCCGGCTGAGTCGTTGCGAAATTTTTCCTCAAAAACTGGACCAAAAAAAACCTGACTGCTAAGAAAGCATGTGTATACATGTAAGTAAGCAGCCAGGGGAACGACGGCTTTAAGTCTTCTCCGAGGGACTTGGTTTCGAACCCGGGACATCCTGGTAACGAGACCACTGCTCTACCACTGAGCCATTTTTTTTAATAAATAGAAACCTTAAGGACTCAAGCATATGATCATCTCAAGCTCAAATGACTACACCATGCACCACGAGTATGTGTGAGATTGAAGTTCTTACATTTTTGTGATCGCTTAATATTAAACCGAATTTCGTTTAGTTCTTCAAAATGTTGGAACCGGTAGGTACCTCCTTTGGGGTTGCTCCCCCACCCCTCTACCAAGAAATGACATTCGCTCTTCCTACTGATTCTCAGTGATGACGCCATGATTTATCACTGCTCTGTATAATTAGTCGGTCTGTCTCAACACTTCAGCTTGTGTCTTGCGTGATAAACTAGCTTCTTGCTGAAGATGCACGATTGTACAGGTCAACAGATATCATTATAATTATTGTAATGGCGGCGGATCAGTGTTGCGATTCGCCAATGGGCTGCAAACAAGTGTGATGCCCCCAAGGGTCCTCCATCGGATGGTATTGAAGTCATTATAAGACCAATGGTGTGTAGGGTAAGTGGTGTGCATGACAGTAATTGGGTTCTAAATTAATTTGTTAGGCGGGCCGGAAATGTTTTATAAATTACGTTGCAGGCATACATATACATTGCAACGGCCAATCATTTCAAAATACCCCTCCCCTCCCATTTGATATTATTGTCATGAATAGTCGTGTTTGGATCTAATTAACATTGTTATTAGAATCAAATGTGGTAGTGTGTAGCTACAGGAGACTTGCCATTAGCCAGTAATGATGAATTATGTATTTCTAACGGAAGGGAACAACTGGTTTTGATTTTATTTTACTTGATGAGATCAGGCGGGCTGCGTCAAATCATCTCATGGACTGCTGTTTGATCGACGATGACTTTCAACTCAATACCTATCCCTTCCTTTTCTTTTCAGGCAAGAAGCAGAAGAAATCATGTGGAAATGTGGGATGGAGCACTCCGCGGGATATAGTACAGTCATCTCGTGAAAAAACAGCCATGAAACTCCCACCAATTGCAACAATTGCATCAATTAAAACCGTTATAGTATCATAAATTTGCACCTGATAACTATAGTTCTAAACAGTTTTTTGGTCAGTGGATTGTGACGTAGTCATGGGACAACTCTCCTGTTTGTCGTGTACCAAAATATCATTCATTTATCTTTTCTCCTAAGTGCCTTCTCCCTTGGGGCACTACTCAATAAACATATTACGGATAACACATTATTATAGGTCCTCTAAAAAGAAAAGACCCACCCGAATCATACACTTTGACAAATTTACATTTTAATCATGTTGTGTGTTGAAGCAAATGGGAAAGTGGTCCTTCAGTTCGTCACAGTAACATTACCCATTTAGCCAATTTTAAGTGCCCATTACAACTTTCACAAATTCATGACTGTCTTATGTTGTGTCAAATTTAGTTCAAACTTTCCCCAGTCTGCTTCTCGGATTCTTTGTTTTCTTCTAGAGTAGATGTCTGTTAAGGTTGATTATGTAATACAAATGTACACTGTGAGCTTTTGGAAATATAAAAATGACTTAATTCATGTGAAAATCATACGAACTGCACTTCGATATGAGTATATGGGACTACAGCTTACATGTAGCATGAAAGTTTGGTGGTAACTTTTCAGCTATTTCTCATTATATATCGAATATGACGAAATCTGAAAAGTATAGTCTTTCTTTTTTTTTCAAGGGAAATTTTCTACTCTGGTATTCTTCCCACAGGATAAAGAGAGAATGAAAAACATCACCTGTACAAGAATTCAAGTTATTTGACCGTGTTAATCAAGTTCATGAATTTTGTATTATTTGCCTTTCCTGACGCATGTAGACCGTTTAAATCTATAGCATTTTTTGTCTCCTATATGCATTCGAGCGCTTGGAGGAGAACAAAAGTCCATGAATTTTATCCGGTCGTCCAAGTATTTTTATTCCTCCCTTATACAATATAGCGCATACAGCGCATTTTTGAGCTTTTCATTCGAAAGACTCTAAATACAAAGAGCGCTATATGAATTTCTTATCATTACTTCTATTGTTGCTGACACGAATGAATTATTTTAAAAAATGAGAAAAAGAATCGTATTTTTATGGCAGTCAAATTAAATGTATGGAGGTGATACATGTTTTTGCATTTTCGTTTCACATTGTTTACAACACATATATTTGTATTTCAATATAGTTCTATTTATCATTTCCGTTTACTTCTTTTCCATTACTGCTATCTTTAATCACAAATATATCAAAAACTACATATGTATTTTAAAAGAATATCCTCAAGAACTATGGAATTACCCAACCAGAATTTGTACGATAAACTTGTGGTTTAAGAGCAAGTTACAGACACTGTGGCTATCTAGTGGTGTATTCTATTATATAAGAATCGAAAGACGTGCTTCAGACGTGAAAGATGGTTTCCACAATTTTAATCATGAATGTGTCCTGTAAGATAAAAAGAATGATCGCTTAATCTACTTATTTTAACCTAGCGAAATTGCATTACTTATTATTGTTAACAATGACTTATGTTTTAAGTTGCCAACATTAGGGAAAAGGTCTGGGCAAACTTTCATACCTTCCAATAGAGTTTCGTCAAATGGTTGATTTAATGTACAGTTTACTTATTATAGTAAAATAAAATGCACATGATTAAGTTTTTTATAAGGTAATCGGAATGCATTGAAATTGAAAGGTTAATTAAATACTGTATATCAAGTAAAATCAACGTATCTTCAATTATGGAAATTAATGTCGTATTCAAATTATATCGAAATGAAAAAAAGCAAATACCAGCATGATTGATACGTCAGAAGTTATTGCTTAAGTAGTTGTTTTACGTAAGTCCATGAATTTTCAATAGATTACATTGAACATGGCTACCATATCCTTTATATTGTTAGGTTTGGGTTATAAAAATCAGTTCTTAAACTCTGTTTATGTCGATATTTGTTTGCAACTTTAAGAAAGAAATTTTGTTTAGTATATTTTCATTTCATTTCTTTTGATTTATTTTTCAGTTCTGAATACAAAATAAAGTCAGTATATATTAAGATATACATACATGAAGCGATATGAACTTATTTTAACAGAACTGGCCAGGGCTCCAGGATAAGCAAAGCTTGATGCCTTGTGAGCCCTGACAATTAAGTACACGTACAAGCAAAACACATAAAATACCAGCGTCGACCATCTTGAATGATACAAAATTGAGTATTTATAATTTGCCAAAAGAACCAAATAAAATAATGTGCGTTACTACGGCCAAAAAGTACTGGTTAATAAACTTGAAGTAGGAACATTGAGTGGCAATTACTACTCCGATACAGCTTGATACAGTATGGAAAGTGAGCTTATGTAAACAAATATGTGAACATTGCCAAATAAAATTTATATATCACTTACCTCTAAGGCTTAACGACTACGCATTTTTTCATTTTCTTTCTTGAATTATAACATTGGAACATTGTGCACTTTAATAAACAAGACACAAAATTTAGAACTGAAGATCTAACTCTCTTTCACTTGTCTTTTTAATCCTCTTGCACTCATTTCAAACGAAACATGGTATTTTAGAGAACAATTAAAAAAATGTCTTCTAGTACAGTATACATACAGTTGCATGATATCTCATGGATCTGGTAAACTTGAAATGAAGACATACTTATTAAATGGTAGTATTGTCATAAATGTTATTTTTTAATACAATTAATTAATTAATCAATCAATATATCAAATGCAAACATAGATGGATGTTACTTTAACAATAAAACGAGTTGATCAAAAAGCCAAGCATTCTATCTCTCTTTTCAGCTTTTGCTCGAAAGTATTATAACGGAAATCAATAAATCAATATGGACACTTATCACCAACAAAATAATATTCATGTTAATTTACGTATAGTATAGCCTTCAGTCCAGAATAATTGTAATCGAAGTCTCCTCTTCTTTATTACAATTTTTCATGATTATTCCTGCAGCTTTCTTTATACATGTATGTTAATTTATCATTCATTCATTCATTCATCCATTTCTGATATTAATTGAGGGTAACACATTTTCACCAGTAGTGATAGCCTTCTCTGAGGCTCTGTTTAATGATATATTCAATAATATCTATGAATGTAATCTCATGACAGCAGCAAAACAAAATAAAGAAGGATATTGATATAGACTTAATACATGCAATTTCTTTGGTATCCACGTCATATATGTGGATTTATTACCTTTGTAAAATTCTAATATCTTAATATCTCGAAATATAAAATATCGAAATTAAGAAGTTATTAACCCACACTAAACTTAATTATGATATTCTAAGGGAAAACATAGCCTCATAGAGTTTCGAAAGCTCATAAACAAAGTATAGTATCGTGCAAAGTTATCGATTTTTGTCAGTTCTAATCAGGCTCCGCCCTTGTTTGTTTGTTTATTTTTGTTTCTTTGTTGTTGATTATTTTTACAAAACCTTGCCAGAAACGTATTTTATCTGTCTCTCGGATGCAGACGGGGGCTCCTTTTGGGATACCTCGATATCTTGATACTAGACAGGAAAACGATTTTAAGTTCTATCGAAATGCAAAAATACATGGAACAAAATTGTTTTCAGACATCTTGCATATTCACTATCTAAATGCTTGAATAATATTATGATCTTGAATATTATAATATGGATAATAATTGCATGCAGTTTTCTTGAGCCCAAAAAACAGGAAATGCGAAAAGAAGCAAATATCGGGTATTTATGATATATTTGCAGTAAATGGTGATAAAAATAAAACATATGCAAACAAACATACTTTATGGAAATTAAGCTTAGCATAACAACTGGGTGTTATTCACCAGCGTAAAACGTAATTCACAGATATGAATACTTCGAGATAAGACG
>CP137668.1:26747303-26795073 GCA_037976565.1 Mesocentrotus franciscanus
TAATAAATTATAATCATACTGATATCGCTCATTAATTTTCTTTGTGAAATTTTACTTTTGTTTGATGCAACGAAATATATAACTTTTCTCTTTCTCAATCAATATGCGATATCGTGGGGGAATTATAAATCTTCCTTCTTCTTGCAAATTAATCAAAATTTCGATGAAATTGATGTATCGGTAATTTAACGAGTTATTTGTTATCCATTACATTTTGTACACAATAATTAATATATTTGAGGTATCTTTCCTAATATAAAACGTAAAAATCAAAAGTTACACACTGTCTTACATAAGTGGATCATCTGAAAATATTAGTAATCATAGGCTTTTTTCTGTGCTTTTAGTATATATTTTCTCAACTTTACGAAATACGTCTTTACAACCGACCTAAATATCGAATAAAATATTTAAATCAATGCAATATTAAAGCCTATCTGCACTAGTTTGGCCAGGAGGGATTATACCTCCCTGCGTGGTCACTGACAGGTGGTTATCTCATCAAATCAGCTCTCACCTAACATGAGAAAAAAGGGACCATGGGGGATCAACGGGTACCGCTTAGGCATTGTCGGCTGTATTAGGGGCTCACGTAGCTACAAGTAGTGCAGTCCCGCTTTATATCTTATTGTCAGCATGGATTCTGTTCTAGGTACTCTTCATCGTCTGTATTAGTTTAGTTTTTATATAAAGTTAGTAAGAAAATTTGTGACAAGAAAAGTTTAGTAGGCCTGTTTCCTAACTGAAGCCAGATGCTTTAGATTATTCCATTCCCTTCCATTCCATTCCTCTGACAAATTCTGTATTAATGTCCAGTTGTATTCTTGTAACACACGTAGTTCCTCCCACTTGCACTTAGCGTTATACAAAGGGCCTAAAACTTGTAATTACTTAATGTTACATTTCAAATGCAGCCCTACCTAAATGTCTTCAAAAGTATCTAAATGTCTTTAAAATCAATAATATTGAATACTCTATGATCAGGTTTCTTCCCCACTTTTGAATTGTTTGATTTTATTTTGCTTTGGCTTCTCTGTATTTATTCCGTACATGTACTTTGTATAGATGGATTGAATAAATTAAATTAAATTCTTTTTTTTTATCGTCAATTTTTATTCAAATAACTAGATTTTCTCAAAGCACGACCACCTATCACATTGTCACTACTAAACCAATACAATTTGTTGACTTCCGAATATGTATTTCATTGCCAGTGAACAAACAATTGACTTACGGGAACCATTCAACCTAAATGTTTAATAAGAAATATAAATTCTAAACACCCAGTAAAGGGCCCTCTTTCTTGTGGGTTACGTAGTTACATAAGTCGTGTTTATGTTATCATTCTTTGTACAGATATAAGGAAACCAAAGGCAAACCGATTACTGTAATATCGTAAAGCGTTCACCGGTGCACTTGAAGATGGCAAGCAATGCCCATTACAATGCTTTCATGCAGAAGAAGGAAAATCAGCGACTGATTTTTGACAAAACGGTCCGACTCATCAAAAATATTTTGAGCGGTGTAATGCCTGAGCTGAAAAGAGTTGGTAAGTTAATATCATTGTAATGAGCTCTGTTTTGATGTTGTCCTGCGTCTTTAACAGGAACCATACACTCTCTCAAAGCCAAAACCAATCTGCACTTTCTTGGTACCTACCAATGACATCCACCGGATACAACATTGCGGTGTAACTGGCATTCAAATGTATTGCATACATTTTGTTATAAGTATTGTATTTTGGTTTTGCGCTTTCTATGTTGTTGCATTATTTCAAACTATTCTATTCGCTTCAGCATTTTATTGTATTATATGTTCTGGGTCACGCTCTTATCTTTTATGTTGTAAAGCATTGTGCAGCATTACAAATGAAACTTACAGTGAAACTTTGTAGATACCAGCATTGCAGCATCGTCCAATCTTTGGGTGATTTTCCGAAGGAATTCAGAGAATCCTGTCAAGTTATGTTTGTCTTTTTGTAGAATCTGCCTTTTTCACAAGTTACAAAGACAGCGCAGTTTATATTACAGATGTGAGTGAGGGTGTTTAGGAGTGTGTGGGTGTGTGATTGGGTGTAAGTGTTTGTGTGTAAGGGCGGGTGTTGGGGGTACATACATGCGTGCTTGGGTAAGTATGTGTGTTTGTATGCGTGCGTCACTATAAGAACGGGAATTCTGGTTTAGATCCGATTTAAAGGGATAGTTGAGTTCTTGTTTAAGACCGCAAATGCCTTCAAAGTGCATGGTTATTGCTCTTATTCTTATCTATGACATTTCTAGTGCCCTTTTAGAACCTAAAATTGCTATGACGGTAATTTTAGACCCCAAATGTGTGAATTTAGATTGAATACGATCAAACCAATTCAGCTCCACTTAAAAAAAATACGGTGACAATACTATAATAATAATAACAATACACGGGCCGGCTGGTTGTGCGTATTATAGCCAACACGAAAAAGCCAACAAAAAGCCAATATTGGCATTGGCTGGAATAAAACCTATAATGCGCTATCTCGTTTTTCAACGGCTGGTTCAAAATTGATTCGAAATGGTTATATTCATGGATATTTCAGCCGTCTCTGAACCGATTTTGATCAAACAAATATGATTTTGTCATTTAAATTGTGTATTCTTTCAAACTGACATTCAGTTCTTTAATTATCTCACATTATCTCACATTATCTCCAACAAAACTCAACTATCACTTTAAGTGTCTCGTCGGGGATGGTTCTGATTCACACAAATAAATTCTACAATGTTCTTCGGGTTCCGTTACTATAGACGTGCTCATACGATGGCAAATTTGGTCGGCGTAAAGGTCGTGTTTAAAAATGACTGGAAATGAGCAGTGCACACATTGCATTGACTTAATTTGCATATGGATTGATTTTCTCACGGATGTCGTTTTACCGAAGGTTCATAATTCCGAAAAGTCATTTTTCCGAAGGTTCGTAATTTTGAAGGTATGTATTGCAGAAATGAAATGGGGTACACTATTTAAAAAAAAATGATATAAGGGTCGTATAAATTCCGAAAGTTCATACTTCATACTTCCGAAAATGACAACGAACCCTGTATCATTTTGGAGAATTTCGAACCTTCGGCATAATGAACTTTATTTCATCTTTGGAAGAATTATCCCTATTTCACTTTCGGAATTATGAACCTTCGGATAATCGAACCTTGAGATTACTGCATCAAATGTTCGGAATTACTAAGGGAAATTTGTGTTTTGCAATTACAAACCATCGGGACCATGAATCTTCTGAAAAACTGTGTGCCCCCCGCTTTCAGAGGATTTATTAGGGCAGGTAATCATGCAATCGAAATAAACCTAACCCTAACCCTAAGGCAAGCCTGCATTTGCATCTAATTTTTTCTGAACTTGGCAAAACAAGTGATTAAGATCATCCCGTTGGTCACAGGCGAAAATATCCGACCGCGTCAGCTCTCTGACCGCATGGTGTATCTTCACATATAGTCTCATTTTAAGACTCACTTTCTATTTCCGAAAACAGCAAAGAGAAGAGGATGCAGTGAAATAAAAAGTGAATTAATCATTTGATGTTGATAGACACCAGATGTGTATGCCCCTCAAACATTTCGTCAGTTGTATATTTATATTTTTCCGGAGAGGCCTGACGCGGCTGAAAAGCCATTCTCGCCTGTGACACCGACCTAATTTTAGGTGAGTCATTTTGTGGTATAACCTATTTCATTTGTTTACAGGACGAACCTCTGGAGTGGGGTGTATACACTGATTCGAACTGGTACTTCATCCTCATCTGTATTAATTTCTTCTCCATCTTCTACGGAACATCTTAATGTACGTTTGCGCAAGAATTACCATCATGGAAATGCGATTGAAGATGATTATACAATTGTAGAATTGGCTCCGGCTTAAAGGAAACCTCACCCTAAGAAATAACTTTACTACTTCTGAGAGATTTATTATATTCCTGCCTATTAATCTACAAGATTCTCCACCAAAGTGTACGAGAGAGGCATAGAGCAAGAATAATGTACAGTTTCTCAACACGACATGGGCATCGCCATTTTTTTGATAACGTGATGTAGTATGTGAAGTCGTTCATCAAGTAAATGTATTCACATTTATGGATGCTTCCTTCCCAGGTGTGTGTGGTGATGAAGCATTTCATTCACCTACTATTATCCGTTGTACTACAATTGCTGGAACGCAAATTGAAAATAGGTTGGTGGTCTATGGGGTGAAGGTTTCTCATAAATGAAATAGATTTGCGACTGCTCTATCTTAGTATCTTTAAATGAATTACTTACAATTGTTCCCCTGTTATATATTTTTCACCAAATGTAATTTCCATCTTCTTTAATAGCTATGTTTTTTTTCTCATTGGAAGGGTAAAGGTTTTGTTATTTATTTAAAAAGTCTTTCCAACTAAAGCTTTGTGCATGATACATGATCAACTTCAACTGGTACGTCACATTTTAAAGAAAATGGCTACACCCATGTTTATGCTAAAAAGGCATCACATCATGTCAAGAATATCTTCATTTATATATATCTCTTGTACATTTTCGTAAGGAATATTGTGAAAAGAACGGCAGGAATACATCTCATTTTTTAGAATACTTGCACTTATTCTTTGGGTTGAGGTTTCCTTTAACATATTATTTATACCTTCAAAAACACCCCTTTATATTCGTCACTATGCAAAATAATATTGTTAATCTTTTTGATCTGAACAGGACAGTTAAATTCACCCCTCCTACTTCTAAGTATAATATTACTACTACTGCTGCTGCTTCTTTTACTACTGCTACTACCACTTCTACTACTACTTCTATTACTACTAATACATTTACTGATATTCTCCTTTTTGTATACTTTTTACTACTAGGTTTACCCTATGGCCACTTCGATGGTGATGCCGCCTCACACAAGAAAGGAAAAACCCTGACGATCCAGACGCCATTTTTGGTTCCCGGACCCCCGATGACTAATGGCATGGGCAACAGAATCACCAATGAAATCGGTAACGGAGGTAAGAATGATACCAATATATCTTAGATCAAGGGGTCTACATTCTTAAGCCTCGCTCAGATATGAAGCTGTAAATCCCGGGTGTAATTTTATGATGACTTTAGAGTTTAATATGCTTCATATTCCTGTTTCTCAGAGCACAGAGCTCAGTGAATACGCGTAGGGGCTGTGTTGCACGCAGTTGTCATTCATTTACACAGTATCTTGACAGACATGGTGCATTACAAACGTTTACTAGCAGCGCCAGGCGCGCCTACACGGGGATTGGCCCGGGCCCCACCCCCTGCCTCCCCCCAAAAACACTGAGCGCAATATCGGTCGGCGCGATTTTCACATTTACGGGAGACAAAAAAGAAAGAAAAAATGTTAGTGCTTACTAACGGTCCCGTGGCTTCAGGTTTACTGTGATGTCCCCTTGATATCTAGTAATGAACAAATTTTAAAGTTCCACAAACTTCATATCACATGTTATTTTCTCTTTAATTGACCCAAACTATCCATCTTCTCTTTGGTCAGCTGTATACTAAAGAGCTTTGATGAACAGGTGTGGAATTGCTGATTTATCTCATGGTATTAACATCAAGTGATTTGATTTATTTTATTTTAGAAAATGGATTGATGCTATCAAATATATGTACATGTCATTGTATGCCATCATGAAGTAATTTATTTTAGACTTTAGTATTTTTTAGAACAGGGTATCTAATTTATGTACATGTCTTATTTATACACAAGTCCTCTTAAAATGATGTAATGATCTTATTGTTAACACAGATAAAAACATCAGAAAAAATATATCAACAGAGGTTTATAAAGCATTATTATATTGATTGTTAAACTGATGGAGATTTTTAAATGTCATGAAATAAGTAGTTTTTCGTTTTAAAAAAAATCATGCATACAGAACACGGGGATGAGGTCGCGAGATATACATCAACTTTCTAGTGGTCAAATGAAGTTGAACAGGCAAAACCTTCATGTGAATTCGAGTCACTAATAAAGAAGAGTCTCCTCGAGAAACGGTAATATGTTGACACGTTACAAAGAAAAGGTATCACCTAGTAGGAAGTCGATGGATTGTGACAATGGACTTGTATAGACAAAAAGGAATAGGATATATAAATTGAAGGTCTAATTCGAACCCGGAGGAAATGCCTGAATCGACTGAGATTATCTAGTTTGCTATTACCTTGTACAATTAATGTAAAATATCCTAAGAGGCTAAATAATTTATTTCATCACTTAAAACAATTTGTTAAAAACTCCTACTATTTTTGAACAAACTCTTTTATCTCTACTTCCCCAGAGAAACATGGATTGGCGACACATATCATTTACTTTATAAAGTATACATAGGTATTTTAGTCACTTTGGTACATAATATTTTTAAATTGTTGTATGGTTGTATGGTAACCAGTATTGGTTAACTAAGCAACGCTGATTTTAAATCACCAGTTTAAAACATGTTTAAAAAAATGAAATACCGTATTTTCAAATACATATTTTGATTGGTTGGCTTAAATCCCGATTTGCAGAGTGCTTTAATACTATCCCCAATATCTTTCCCTTATACAGACCCGCTTTGTTGTCATGTTCTGAGCAAATCTTAAGACAACGTTTTAGTCCTCCACACAGCCAGTCTACACGTGAAGCGGAAACAAATAAATCCGAGTAGGAAGTTCAATGAATTTTTTTCATACTACTAAACGCGGAGCTGACAGAATTTTGTTTGTTTGTTTTGTTTGGACATCCTTTTTTTCTCTATTCCAATAGGCTTTTAGAGATTCATATTTCACAGTAAAGGGAATTGGAAAATGGACGTTTGTATATCTACATTCAGTATTAAGGAACATTTCATACTCGGGATGAGTGTTTTCCGTTTCAATACAGAAGATACTTGTTTTCATAATTAGTTTATTCTTTACTGTATGTGACCAGTTGCTTTAATTATGTTGATGAATGTTTAATGTTGATTATGCGATGAGTTTTGCCATTAGATGGAAAAGGTTTATCCTTCAACAGTTCAATATTGATATTCCAAATATAAGAAGTAAGAATTTCCGTGTGTTTTTAAGACTTTGTATAGGTATTAGTATATATTTTGTACATTTGAGTCATACATTTTTATGTAAGCTAAGTTATATTGATATATTTGATATGATGATTCAATATTATTGCATCAAAATGAAGATTCGTGTTATATAAAATGAACGACAAAAGAATATTGTACTTTGCGTCACTTGGTTTCTTTTGTGTTTCGTCCGCATGAGTTCCGGCTATTATGCTTCGGATCATTATGTGCAAACATGTCAAAAGGATGTTTCTTAATGGTATGTTGATGTTATTGTTCTTCAAAGCTTTTTTCCCATCACTGTTATAGAAATCGGTATTTTCTTGGTCAAAGCAGTTTTTGGAGACGAGTTGAGAGAAAAGTCCTAGTTGGAACAGAGGTTTTCTATTGCCATGATTATACATATGTACAAGCAATATGCGTGATATATGAAAGAGAGAGGGCGAAGAAAGCGAGCACGGAAATAGAGGCAGATTAAGAGAGATGAATGAAAGAGGAGAGTTCTTATGTAAGCCCTTTTCCCTATGCCAATCGGCCTTTGGAGATTAATATTTCATAACCAAGGGAAGTTGAAGACGGGACATTTGTAGATCTATTTTTAGGTATTTACTGAAATTCCATTTCATTCCAACAAAAGAATGTTGTACTTTGCGTTACTTGGCATATTTTGTGTCTCGCCCACATGATAATGCGTTAGTTCTGGCTATTGTTCTGGGGATCATAATATGCAAAAGGTGGTTTCGTGATGGTATGTTGATTTTATCGCTCAATTTCGTTTCCTTCTACAAAGTGTTATAGAAATGCAGTATCCTCTGAGGCAAAGCATTTGTTGTACACGAGTTAATAAACAAGTCCTGATTGGATCAGAGGTATCATATTGCGGTGATTATACATAATTATGTAGGCCTACAAGTAATATGCGTGATATAGGAAAGAGAGAGAGAGAGAGAGAGGGGGGGGGAGCGAGTATGGAGAGGCAGATTAAGATAAATAAATTAAAGATAAAGAAAAGGTGATAGAGGAGAAAGAGAGAGAGAGTGAACAGATTGAAAGGATTAAAGTGCTTGTGTGTGTGTGTGTGTGTGTATATTTATATATATATAAATATATACATAATGGGTGAGTGTGTGTGTGTGGGCGGTGTTTGTGTGTCTGTGATACAGAGAAGCAGGGGAAAGAAATAGTGGAGACATTTACAGAGAGTTACCGCAATAGAAAGAGAGAGAGACACACACACACACACACACACACACCCAGAGAGAGAGAGAGAGACAAGGGATTAGTGCTTTAATTGTGTGTGTTTTTTGGTAAATATCATACTAACGTCACTTTGAGTTATGGAGATTCACCTGCGGAAATCCCAAAGAGCACCATAATATGCACCATACACGCAGTCTTTCTTCGTTTCCTCATTACGGATAAGGTCTGGTTTGAGTTACCAGCATTTATTTCTGGTAAGCTGATTATTTGTTAATGAATATGTATCTATATCTATTAGCTTCACCCGATATTTTTGTTAATAGTTTCCACAGATCATTCCATCCTTGTTTATTATCATTCTCTCTTCACATGCTATATTTTTTCTTTTTTCTCTACTTATTATAATTATACTTGTATACGCCTTTATACATTTTATATCATTACATGCGCCTTGTTAACTTTCTTATAAACTATTTGCACATTGCCTTGGAAACGCTGTAAGTATTATTATTCTTAGTTGTTGTTATAACCATAATCATGATAAAGAATTTATGTACGTGTGTGTGTGTGTGTGTGTGTGTCTACTGTATGTATATAATATACGAACCATTATTCTCTCATTTTCATTTCTCTTAGTTTTATATGATCATTATTTGAAGAGCCATAAGGGTGAAATATTGTTTAAGTACAACGTGTCATTGCAGTGAACTGCAGCTCGACCATCCCCCTCCCCCCCCTCCCTCGGCCGCGAGCAATTTCTATCAATACCTCGTTTTAAATTGAATAGATGATTAGAATTACGAATCTCTACTGATGTACCTGAAACAAACCAGACTGGAATAAAGAGTACATTAATTTTCACACCATCCAATTTCTTTGGGTTTGTCAACACTTAATTCGATATTATGGGCGGGCATTTATTTTTGATACCATGGTATTCAAATCATTAGAGTACATTGAGGAGAAAAGGAGAGACTGAAAATTTCATGATATTTCTGGGTACAACAAATGGGAGAGTCGTCTAAAACTACGTGACAGTGGAATATTTTAGATTCGCATACAGCATGAACTTTTCAACATCCATAATTTTTTGTAATATCTGTTCCCGTTTCTTGTCCAAACCTTCACTAACATGTTTCTCTGATATGTTCTTTCGTTCTTTTGTTTGTTAAGTCAAGTCAAATTATAAGAAAGGTTTAATTACCATCTAATGACATTGAGGGATTTCACTCTCGGTGTTGGTGTTTGATGGTGGTGTTTATTTCCCGCGAAATCATTATTTAACACCGAACATGAAATGAGAAGGAAAAAAAAAGTTGGAGTTAGGAGTCGACCTCTTATTTTATAACGTAATTCCGGTCGTTGGAATTTCATTTTTGTTGAATATAATTTTCCAAATGGAGCTCATACAAATTCCGATTGACTAACATTATACCCATAAGAATGAAGAAATATCTATTTGACGGCCGGTATTAGTGTTATTAGCTTTGGAATATATAAACAGTGTGAGAAACAGAGTCACAAGATTAATTCAAACAATCGAAAGTGATTAATTTTTGGTACAGACGTCAAGAAAATAAAGATAAGCGTAAGACATACTCTGGCTAACATTTGTTCTATATCTACCTATGATCTACTTTGGACTTTTCAAGGATGCATAAAGAGTGCCTAGGGGATCCTAATTTTCATATTTTACAGATTTTTTAAATAGGAATTTAGATTTTTCGTGGAATAAGACCCAGGCAATGCACACTGTTATTTATGATGAACTTTAAATCAACATCTACAAAACAGAAGCCATGAATTAAACTACACTGCTATTCTGGGCCGATGAGCGAAATTTGGCCCTTTCCAGTGGACGCACTGCTCGGTCCGATCCGACGTCTAGCAGCAGCAGCAGCAACTGAAACATTTTATCCTGCGCGTAACAAACTCTCGAGAATTGAAATCTAAACTTACTGTTTAGCTCAAGAATATCAATTTTCGCGAGGTTTCTTACTGCACTCTACATCAATCACAGATTGTTAAAAAAAATAATGGGATGCTTGTGTGATATTCTTAGATTTTAAAGCAATAATTATTACTCAAAAAAGAGTTATGTTTCGTCAAGAACGGTGAGTATACGCTGTTGCAGAGTTAGGCTATCGGTATCGGCTTCTTAATCTGTGATTTTTTGGTTCGGTCTGGTGTCGGGCTCGATGTTAATGTTTTGACTGGAGTGTGTGTATACCTTTATACCTAATGCCTAGATTACATTTGGCCTGCAAAAAAACGCTCAAAACGGCACGGCGCCTTCTCCGCGCAACCTATGCAAGGAAGCTGCACGGGTTCCGTACGATTTCCGTGCGGAGACTGCGGAGACTGCACGGCTACTGCACGATTTCCGTACAATCTCTGAGCAGCCTATCTACGGATTTGCCCCTGCCTGCCCCCGGGGGCCTATACAAGAAATGGCATTATGCTCGTAGATAATGTAAACACAAACATCGTAGCCCGTAGCCTCCTACGATGCCCCCAAAATCGCACGAAAAATCGTAGACCAATTTATCATACGGCGCCCGGGGCAAATGTAATCTAGGCATAAGTCACATTGCTAAATCGACTTCACTCCGACCGATTCTTGGTCATTCGGACTAATATATCATTTTGGTTCGATCTTGTGCCGGTTTCGTCGATACAACTAGGGTATTCTACTTAAAAACCCGGTTCTGTGCTCTATCAACGTGATGATATGTTGTTTGTATGAACGTATTTATTCTAAATTTGTCAGTGATGTATACATCATAATAATTTAGGATAACTTTATCTTACTTTTTGTATGAAGTTTTTTAACATAAGATGATGACTTGCTCATTCTTAGATCAGGGAGGTGGAATTTTAGATTTAATGATGACAATTCTACATGCCAACACTATGATAAGATTATGTCCAAACTGGGACTCCCTTCATTCACATTGTTCACGTAGCATTATGAGGCATTGTCAGATTACTTTTTTCTGCAAATAATTATCTTCAGTATCACGATTGTCAATTACATTGTAAAGTAATTCGTATTATTAAGGTCCAAGTTGTTATGATCTTTATTCGCGTAGAACTTTATTTGATGCGTGTTTATGATAACCATCACTAAATGCCATCTACTTAAATTTTGTTTTTAAATAATCTGAACAACGGTGTTAGTGCTCGATTTTAGTAGAATTTTTGTCTTTTAACACTAACACTCAGCGTGAAATTATGTAATCCTATTGTAGTTTTCGAGTCGCTAGAATTTTCTCCCACTATTTTAAGCCTACCATGAATTAAATTAACATAGATATAAAAAACTTACCTAGATTCGATACTCAGGTCAGTAATGGTTTGGTGTGTTGTGAGCGTGTGCGTTTGTGTGTGTGCGCGCGTGTGTGTGTGTGTGTAGGGAGGGGCTATCATGCCTAATTCCGACTCATATACGTTACATAATTTTATAATATTCACTCCATGTTTCTTATAATATTCAGTACATCGAAATACATAATCGTACATTTTTGCCAATTGCCAATATAGATTTGTTTTCTTTCTATAAATAGGGGCCTACAGGGGTTGGAAAATTTAATTTCCCTTTGAGGAAGTCGTTGCGAAATATCTGACAATCGCAAAATATCAAAATTATAAAAAGAGAATTAACTATTGAAACCAAACAAACATACTGACCTGAAAACCGGGTGAGCTTATCAAAGAAAACGGGAATGTTATTGTTATGACCTTGATAAACAGCTCAGGTAGCTTCACGTCAACAACCGATTATCTTGCATTCATTGAACAGCACATGTCAAAGTCCGACAGTGGCAGCACGTATTGGTGTCGGCTGTTGACGCTTTTCTAGAGCTCCCGAGTTTGATATTTGCCCTTACATCCTTGAATTGAATTGAACTGAATTGACCTGAATAGCATTAAAACGGTAAGACTCACATCATCGTAAAAAGACTGCTTTTCAGCAAGTCCGTGTTACAAACATAAAACAGATCATATAGACACCAATTTGAATATAAATACATAGGAAAAACTACTTAAGCCCAAGTCCACTCCAAAAATAACTTATTTTCAATAGAACCAGAAAAATCAGACAAACCAATCAAAAAAAGTTTGAGCAAAATCGGATAACTAATAAGAAAGTTATGAATTTTTAATGACATGAAAAACTTTGAAAATCACTACACAAATTGGCAACTCACTCATGAGTCTTTGACGTATGGTCCTCACTATCCACTAATTATTTTCTTTATATTGATAATATAAAATTCCTATTTTCACCCTAAGAATCTTATTTCTTCAGACCAGCATCCAAGTTAGATTGTAAGTATTATGTTTTTGTGTGGATGCACAAATAAAGAGTAATTTTTGTCCAGTTAAATCATGAAAACATTAAATCAATAATTATGAAATACAATATTCAGAAAATAGTATAAATTCTTCAAAATTCAAGTTTTTGGGAAATGTCATGCACGCAATATGATACAAATCATATAACCTGGGCAAAGGCATGGGGAAATCAAGTTTGGGGGATAAAAGGAAATTAATGGGATTAAACTATATAAAGCAATTGATAAGTTGTGAGGACATGACGTCACAAACTGATAACCATCTTGGCAATTTGTGTTGTGATTCTCATTGTTCCATAGTTTTACATACTTTTTCAAAAATTCATAACTTTCTTATTAGTTATCCGATTTTGCTCAAACTTTTTTGGATTGGTTTGTCTGATTTTTCTGCTTTTATTAAAATTAAGTTATTTTGGGGGTGGACTTGCCCTTTAAGGATGACATATATAAAACAAAATGGCGAGAGAAGCTAATACACAAAAAGGAAATACTTGTACAAACAAAGACAAAATGATATAAAAAGCCTCAAGTGAATGAAAAAGGAACAACAAAATTAAATTATAAAAGCTAGCGCATCAAATGAAAATAACAAGCATAAAGATATATGATATAAAAGTATACTTGCAAAATAAAGAAAAAATTGCCTGACATTGATAATATTAGAGTTTCGATTATAAATTATTTCAAATTAAAAAAGTATATTGCAGATATTGAATTGTAGAAAAAATAAATTCACATGTAAATGGTTTCAATTCAGGAATTTGTTTAAATAAAAAGGATATCTTTCTGTATTTTTTCTATTAATCATTAGCAGTAGTCACAACAAAGTAATTGTATAGCCCAATAATCAAACGATAATATGTGCCTTTTGTATTGTTTTTCATTTTTCCCACATGAATATCAGAAAATCATTATTGAAAAAATGTTTGTCTTCTGTTAACTCGACAGTTCAACAATTATTTGTATTTTGAGTAGTCAGTTTTATTTATATTATAAATGTAAATTACCTTGAATATATGTTTCTTAATTTGTTACAAATGAAAATCAATACAATCCCTGTTGAGGGAAAAGTATGAAAAAAGAAAGAAAAAAGAAGGTTCATATGAATAAATTAGGAATAACACAATTAAAGTAAAAGAGCTAACATATTAATACATATTAACGCCAAAGCGTTAATATGATTTACAGATGTTCCTGACCTATTTCTGGTGGTTGTTCCCACGATAACGGCGGAAGATTACAAAAGAAAATAACAAGCGCGTAAATTACAAGCGGTCGAATGTATCATTTACAAGCGTGTAAATTACAACGCTTGTATGGTATGCGCGCTGAGCGTGGGAACAGAGTTCATAATTGATTGTGGATGGGTAAATAGTGGACGTAAAAATTTCTAGCTCCGGTGTTATGAATATTTTTTGCATCGAAGGATTGGAATATTTTTACGAACGAGTGAGCGGAGTTGTTAATTGGATCATGGACCTAAACTAAATCTAAATACAAGAGGGTAAGCCAGTTGAGAGAAATCGAAAGGAAACTCGGCAGCGATCAGCGGGTGCAGTGAGGTTTCCATTCCATGCATGTCGGCGGAGGGGACGGGCCAAATCGGCAATCCACAAAATGAAGGTGAGTCGATGCCAATTAGGCCAAGGGAATTCTGGGCCTGGCCGACGGGGTAGTTTGAGCTGTGCATAGACGTACGGTTTGAGTGAGCCTGATGAGGCCGCACTTGATATTGAGCCTTCCACTATGGTTGGGCACAAATTGGATCGTCTAATGCCATTCCTGTCGAATTATGAGGAAAGGGAATTTGCTGAACTTCTAAAGAACGGTGTGGCAATTACAGGGTCCTAGACTAGTACCAGTACTAGCAGTACCAGTCTATACTACTAGTATTAGAGTTAAAGCTATCTTACCACTTCTGGTCATGCGCTTGCATTGTGAAAGAGGCGTTGTGGAATTGATAAGAAAAGGTTGATTATTTAGCATATAAGTATTGGTGGGTATGCAAGGTTTTGGAATTATTAAAATGATAAGAGATTTGGCCCAGTCTTGGTTAAGTTATTTGCACAGTACACAGAAAGATGTAGGACATATGGGACTACCCTATATCTATCCAGTCCGGATGGATATGATGATCTACCAAATATATTAATTAGTAGGCGGTTCCCGGCAAATTTTGTATCATCAGTATTAGTAAAAACATATTCTTTCACATGATTGGTAATAAGAGCTTTTATTTCATTTTTGAGAGGGGGCGTTTCCAGAGCTGGTCTAGGTTTAGATCTAGATCTATACCTCATAGACTCTAACTCACGGAGTCTAAGATGGAAGGAAGTAATTTGGCGTCGGCATGTCAATTAAAGTTAGGGGCTAATTAAGTGTCCCATTTGCAAATTCAAATCGCATTTGATAGATAATACTGATTTATAACTTCCCTCTTCACGAAGGATTGGATATTAGTTTTGTGGGAAGATACCGACTGTGAGTATTGAGTTGTCAATTCGACTATAGCCATAGGGATGCAATTTTTTGTTTTGTTTTAAGTCTATAGTCTGGTTTTCAGACTCTTGTACCGAATGGTCGTATCTTTGGTGCTGCGCAAAGATTTAATCGGTTACTTTTGGCCTATACAAGAAGTCTCGGCGTGACGGGAAGTTGGTTATTGATAAAATAAAAACTAAGAAAAGAAGCCAATCAGTCGCTCAATAGTGTCTGATAGTAAGGTTTGGTTAGTAACCAGGCTTCTTTTGAATACTTTAAATACTATAGGACACTGCCAAATTTCACAATCATACAGGATATTGGTGACGACGGTGGCACATTTATTATTCCTCCCAAATTTTACAGAATTTGATGCTGGCTGCAAAATGGATGCAGTGCCTTTAGTAAAAAGGCTAGATTCATGGACGAATTTGATAAACCATTTTCCTTGGGAAGAATAGGTAGCCCCCTTCCGTCCGCCTATTGATATTTTACGGTGCTCTCCAGTACAGGCAGTAGGTATGGTATTAAACCCCGGGGAGAATACCGTATGATACACTATATTTCTGCTCCTAGAGGGCAGTTAATGAACAAATCAATCCGAAAATTTGTACGGTGGTGTATAAAAGCTTCGACGATCGAGGCGGTATCCTTGATTAAGATTATATTGGTAAGGGTACAGGCATGGGGGAAGCTGACATTCGATTAGTTTTCCTTTTGTTACCCGTGCACTCACAGAGTTTTGATTTGATGGAAATGATAATAGACGGGGAATATCTTTTTGATCGTTGTATGCCAATGGGATGTTCAGTTTGTAATGGTTCGGCATTTCAGAAGTTTAGTTTATTCTTGGGAAGATCTTGGCTGACGCGATTTTCAGCACATTCATTCGGAATCGGTGCTGCCACGTCAGGAGTTATAGTAGGTTTTAGTGACGCAATGATTCAGCATATTGGATTTCTAATGCGCACAGGTGATACCTGTGATATTTGCTGTGACATATTACAGGGAATAATGTTGGGTAATTGAAATGTATTCAGTTGTTGACGTTTGTTTAATGATATTGTATGACATGCTACATATGTGTGGCGAAGAACATATTTCTGCCGGAGGTTTTTTTGTTATTTTATGCAGGTGCTAGCATACTTTGGATGATAGGCGAATTTATTATGCACTGGGCTGGCTGTTACGTACGCCAAGAATCATCAGGCAGGTTGGGCTTTCCAGCAGCAGTGAGATGGATGGGTCGTCGCGGATTCAAGTTGGCCCAAGTAGCCGCTCATTTGCGGTTATACAGTAGCGAGCGGGAGAAGGGGACTGGAGCAAGCCTACCCATATCCTACTACACGTTAGGACTAATGATAGTGGGAGTCTGCCGAAGCGGGTGATTTTTTACTCAAGTGCAGGCAGTGTTGCAGATGCTCAGGGCCTCATTCCCAGGTGCTTGCATTATTAGGTCAGATACACTACTTCGTCTAATTTATCAAGCTTTCCCGGCTGGAGAGCAATCAAGGATCAATAAGGCAAGACGGGCCGTGAACAAACACGCAAGGTTGTTGTTTTAATTCGGTAGCAGTTATGAGTGTGAAGTTAGTAGGCACATAGCCAGGAAGGGCCGGGCGATTATTGTAGACTTTTTGTAGTCATTACAGATTTAAGTATTACAATTTGGTGGCATAATGATAGAAATTTGGTACAACCGGTACCGGTCGTGGCATTCAGATTGTTTCGTGAAGCAGAATTTATTTAATTTTTAGAGGAATTTAAAAACGCCTTAGATTTGTTACTTTATTTTCTAGGGCACCATGAATTTCCCTAAATTCTTAGTAGCTATGAATTTTAGACGACAAGATAAGATGTTGAAAGTTGGTGGGATCACAGCTTCCCAAATGTGTCTGTTAAAAAAGGGAACAGATTGATAAAGCTTTATTATATGTTTTGAGATTCTTGGCACTTAGCTTCAGCGAATTTTGGCAGTTTAGCAGCTCGCCCGATCGCCCTGTGTACCTCATAATTGTAAGGCTAGACAGGGTGGAGCATGTCGGGGTGCTGCTGGTATGCCCCTCGAGGCCTGATGGTGGCCCAGGGATGCCCCTGAGGCCTGATGGTGATGCCAGGGATGGTATTTGTGTTTGGTTACTCGCCTGTATGCCGGAGGTTTGGGTCAGCAGCCTTCTGCTGGGCGGTTATGCAGGGAGCAAAAAATTGATCATGGACGGCGTTGGCTCGTGACTGGGGATGTCTTATTTGTTGGAAGCATTTCCGGGGGTCGGGCTTTAACGCCGGTAGTCCGGTTATAGCTAAGCTGGGTGCCAAAATTCAGCGTTAAAATTTCCAGCTGTGGTGTTATAGATTAATAATGTAAAACCTTGCATTTCACAGAGGTTTTCAGATACATAGCAGTTCGGCTTTTAAGCTGTGCATGTATATTGGGTTTATTTGGCTCGGAATGTAGGTCAAAGTTCATACAATTAGTATAGAGTATGTACCTGATAAAATTAGTGGTGCATGTAGTTTGTATGTTTTAGAGCTACAGCATCCAGAGCGTTTTAATTTGGTGATTCAGAAGAAATAAATTAAATAATTTCATAATGTGGAACAATTATAAATCTGAAGAGAGTTCGGCTGTTTAAGCTGTACATGTAAATTTGGGTTTACTTTGCTCAGAATGTAGGTCAAAGTTCGTATTATTTGTATAGAGTATGTACCGGCTAAAATTTGTGGTACATGTAATTTGAGGAGTTGTGAAGGGATTTAATGGAATATTTGGATCCCAGTTGTGCTGTAGGAACCCTGTATATGGAGTGATGGTCAATATTTTGTTGTGGTTTAAATAGCACGAAAGCAGTGCATGTATTTGAGTTTAGTTATTTAGAAAAGGAAAATAAACAATTTATAAGGTGAAATAATTGTAAATTTGAAGAGGTTTAATATGATACATGTATTAGGATCCCAGTTGTGCTTTAGGAAGCTTGTATTGGGTAATGGTCAATGTTTTATTGTGGTTTAAATAGCACGAAAGTAGTGCATGTATTTGAGTCCATTTATTAGAATGAGATGGAGATATGAATATTTATGAGAAATTATGCTCAATAGATTAGTGAGAGATGTTGATGCAAGATCTGGCTTAAAGGTCTGAACTTTATAAGTTAAGCAGTACTGGCATATGCGATCGTTTATTGCAAACGAATTTGTTAGGTTTTTCTTTGTGAAATATACTATACAATAGTTGTGCAATCATTTAACAGTGTATGGGGTTAAATGAGCACAATGTAGGATGCTGGTTTTATGGTTGGGTATGCTGAAGAGAGCTTAATTAATTTGTTACAAGCCTGGCTTCCATTTACAAGGTGCATTCACAACAAATCTGCGCTTTTGGCGGCGGGCAAGCCCGTTTGGCCTAAAATACGTAATTTTGCGCCTCTGCGCAGTTTTGTATAAATTACAAGGTATGTGCACACTTAACATGTTATAGTTAAGAAGGAAAGTTTTGGGGATGCTTTATATTATGTACATTGAGTTAAGTGATTAAATCGGTATATCCCCTGTGGTGTACAGGGATGGTTGTGTTATGAGGCCTCGGCACTTAGCTTCAGCGAATTTTGGCAGTTTAGCAGCTCGCCCGATCGCCCTGTGTACCTCATAATTGTGAGGCTAGACAGGGTTGAACATGTCGAGGAGCTGCTGGTATGCCCTCGAGGCCTGATGGTGGCCCAGGGATGCCCCTGAAGCCTGATGGTGGGCCAGGGATGGTATTCGTGTTTGGTTACACGTACTCGCCTGTATGCCGGGGTTTGGGTCAGTCAGCTTTCCGCTCGGCGGTTATGCAGGGAGCATTAAATTGATCATGGACGGCGTTGACTCGTGACCGGGGATGTCTTACTGACTGGAGGCATTTTCGGGGTCGGGCTTTAACGCTGGTGATCGGGTTATAGCTAAGCTAGGTGCCGACAATTCAAGTACATGTACATATTTGGTGTCAGGTGCACAGTTGTAAAGTTATTATATAATGTCAAGGATAATGCTATTCATATTGGTACAATATTAAATCCACAATCAAACCGCAAATGATGTGTGTTGCTGTCTGTCAGGTGCAGGTGTAAATGAAAATAACGGACAAAGATATGATATAAAAAGTGTCATTTAAATCGATAGGCACAGAGAAAGAGTAAAATGGGGTAGGATGAGAAAAGAAAATGAAAATGAGAAAGAATGTGAGAAAAGGAGGAGAATCCCAAAATCGAAAGAGAGAAAGGGAATCTGGAAAACAGGAGTGTAAGAGATGGGAAGGGGAGAGGAGAAAGAGAGAGGTAGAGAGATAGAGAAGAAAAGGAGTGGGATAGATAGTGAGTGATAGAGAAGGAGAGAGATAGAACAAGAAGAGGGTGAGAGTGACGGACTAGTACAATGCATCTACCTTCAGTTCAAATTGCCAGGTTTTTGACAAAAGACGAATTCTTTCAGGTGAGGCGTTGAATGATTAAAGATTTGGAAATCCCATTCGTTTAAAATTGGTTTCGGGGTTTTTTAAAGTGAACTTTTGATCAGAACTCCTGAGCCCGTAAGTGTATTATTCTAGGGAAATGCGTTCGCATAATCCTTGGACTAGATATTTTGCCCACATCCCATCCTCTCGACCCAAGCATATGAAATGGGTACCTTGCATATTGGGGGTAATGATGATTGCAGGAACCGCCGGAAAACCTCCAGCAATACCGGTTTTGGCTACGCTGGGAAAATTAAGCGAAATTATTATTATCAATAAGATTTGTCTGCGGCATCGTGTTACGTTGATTGTTTAAACCAATATGTAAATTACATGTATTGTTGCTTTTTTGATAAATTTAATTAGTCGCTTAAAAAATATTTTTCAAGGGTAAAGAAACCAAAAAACCTAAAAGGGATCAATTTTGGTTTAATAATGACTTGAATAATGACGGAAAAGGTGCAAAAGGAAATACCGTTTCTTTTTAAAAGTTTATGAATAGTTCTTCTCCTCACAACGAACGCTCCTATAATTCATTCACAAACAAATATGATATAATGAAGGAAAAGAAAGCTTAAAATTAGTTTTTTGTTAGTATTTCTAAGAGTTTAATCAGGTATGAGGCAAATATGGAAATTTATCAACACGAACATCGTGATATACCGAATCAAAAGAGTATCAAGGAAGTTATTGGGAATGATCGTTCCATTTGTAATCATACTAATATCACTCATGAATCTAATCATTTTCTTTGTGAAATTTGGCTTTTCTTTGATGAAACGATAGATATATATATATATATTCTCACTCCAACAATCAATAAGTGATATCCGAAAAGAAATGATTAATTTGCCTTTTTCTTGCCTATTACTCCCAATTTCGATGAAATTGATGTATCGGTATAATTAAACAGGTTAATTGTTATCCAATACATTTTATATACAATACCTCACTTATTTGAGGTATCTTCCCTTTAATAAACAAAACACCTCAAAAGCAAAAGTAACACTGGCTTACACAAATGGACCATCTGAAAAATATTAGTAATTATAGGCTTATTTCTGTGCTTTTGGTATTGTCTAAATTTTACGAAATACGTCTTTACAACCGACCTTAATATCGAATTAGATTTTTAAATCTTATTGCCAGCATGGATTCTGTTGTAGGTACTCTACACCGTCTGCATCAGTTTAATTTTTTTAATTGATTTAGTAAGACAATTTATGACAAGAAAAGGTTTGGTAGGCCTGTTTCCTGACTGAAGCCAGATGCTTTAGATTATTCCATTCCTCTGACAAATTCTGTATTAATGTCCAGTTTTATTCTTATAACACACGTAGTTCCTCCCACTTGCACTTACCGTTAATATACAAAGGGCCTAAAAGTTGTAATTACGTAACGTTACATATCGAATGCAGCCCTACCCTAAATGTCTTCAAAAGTCTTTAAATGTCTATAAAATCAATAAATATTGAATACTCTATGATCAGCTTTTTTCCCCACTTTTGTATTGTTTGATTTTATTTCGCTTAGGCTTCTCTGTATTTATATATTTGTTTCTTCCAATATATATATATATATATATGGCCTAAAAGTTGTAATTACGTAATGCTACATATCGAATGCAGCCCTACCCTAAATGTGTCCAAAAGTCTTTATATGTCTATAAAATCAATAAATATTGAATACTCTATGATCAGGTTCCTTCATGTTGTAATTACCCCCCTTCTTCCAATGGCAAAGCCGATGAGGTTCTTGCCTTTTATAAGATGTCTCCTCATTGTTTTTCCGTACATGTACTTTGTATAAATGGATTGAATAAATGTAAACTTTTTTTTTTTAATCTTCAAATTTTTATTCAAATAACTAGATTTCCTCAAAGCATGACCACCCATCACAATGTCACTACTAAACCAAAACAATTTTTTGACTTCCCAATATGTATTTCATTGCCAGTGAACAAACAATTGACTTACGGGAACCATTCCATCAACACGTTTAATAAGAAATATAAATTCTAAACACCCAGTAAAGGGCCCTCTTTCTCGTGGGTTACGTAGTTACATAAGTCGTCTTTATGTTATCATTCTTTGTACAGATATAAGGAAACCAAAGGCAAACCGATTACTGTAATATTGGTAAGCGTTCACCGGTTCACTTGAAGATGGCAAGCAATGCCCATGACAATGCTTTCATGCAGGAGAAGGAAAATCAGCGACTGATTTTTGACAAAATGGTCCGACTCATCAAAAATATTTTGAGCGGTGTAATGCCTGGGCTGAAAAGAGTTGGTAAGTTGATATCATTGTAATAAGCTCTGCTTTGCTGTAGTCCTGCTTCCTTAACAGGAACCATACACATTCTCAAAGCCCAAATCAATCTGCACTTTCTTGGTACCTACCAATGACATCCTCCGGATACAACATTGCAGTGTAACTGGCATTCAAATGTTTGCATACATTTTGTTATAAGTATTGTATTTTGGTTTTGCCTTTTCTATGTTGTTGCATTATTTCAAACTATTCTATTGCTTCAGCATTGTATTGTATTATATACTCTGGGTCCCGCTCTTATCTTTTAGGTTGTAAAATCCGATAGACCTCCCGATGTGTTTTTAACTTATATGATTGTTATGAAATAAATAACTTTCTTCCTACCTACTACTTTCTTCCTACCTACTACTTTCTACCTACCTAGTGGCAATTACAGATTTTTGTGGATTTTTAGGATTCGAATGAATAATAGCTAGAAACAAAAGTGTGACTGGGTGTAAAGTGTGTATCGTAATTTTCTTTACAAGATGTGATGTTATCATTGTCTATGATAGTGCACATTTGATTATCACTTCGCTATTTCCTACTGCGTCATTAGAATATTAAAGGGGTATGTCCTATTTGTCTTTTCCCGCACAGGTATGCCAACTGAACTAGCTCTATCTGTATACCAGAGTCTTCACACAAACCATGTTAAAATCGAATCCCTGAAGACCACTCTGACCAGGAAGAAGATGAAAGTAACCATCTTTGGACCGTAAGACACCGTCATCTTTATCGTACATACGTACATGAAACCTAGTACCTAAACGGAAAACAGGTACATATGGGAGCCCAGACACACTTGCGCCAATAGGGGATTGACGTCTGTTGCACGAATATCAAATTTCTCCTTTCCAAATGTCCCAATATGAAGTGTATGTACTATTCACAAACAAGAGGGGGAAAATAGAACTAGAAACACAAAAAGGGGATCATGACCTCGGACGCCTATGGTTATTCCAAGAAATCATTGAAAAGATTGACATATCTGAAGAAAAATTCCGTTTGCCTATAATAAACTTATCTCAAAACACCATGCATGTAGGCCTAACTACCCGAGGCAATATTAAAGTAGCAACTATTAATGCGGTTTAGATATTGAATATGGGCCCCGAGGCGCGATAGAATTCCCTTATATTTGTCACGGAAGGGGCGATGATAAATTCTCTCAAAGTCAATTGGCTCAATATAATCAAAAGCGAGGGACGAGTGCAAAGATACTGAAGTTTTATTCACAAACATGTATAGTAGCACGTGGATCTATATAATTTTGAAATGAATTTTACAGAACAAGCAGCGGGAAAAGTTCGGTCATCAACGCCATCTTGGGGAAAGATTTACTGGCGTATGGCATGGGGCAAATCACCAACTGTTTTCTCACCATCGAAGGAACAACCGTCAACAGCCCGGTACATGGTCGCGGAAGCTCGCCGATGGATTCCGAGTCGGAGTCGCACTTTATAATCAGGAGTTCAGGTGCTCCATGGTCAAGCAATGTCAAGGCAAGGGTGATAACCCAAGAGGAAAATGTCAAATATCCACTTGACGTACAAGTAAGTTACACTATTGCTATATTCGCCAATTATTATATGTTTCAGGCTGATGATACGTTAATCTGCCTGTAAATCTTACAGAATGACAATTACAACAAATTAATACTACAGTCCATATTTTTAAACATTTCCTGCTAACAAGCATAATGAATTGATAGACCAATTGACAAACTAATCTCATTGCTACCAATACGATTATAACTTCCACGTTCCACAATGATTACACTAAAATAGCGGTTAGTCGTTATTGTATGAGCTCTGCCAATAGGGATGTATACGCTTCAAATATTACCACATGTTGCAGCAATCTTTCTTGATCTAACATAGAGCAGTTTAGAAGTGTTATTGCTATTAAAATTGTCAATATAAATATGTAAATTCCCCATTGCCATTACACGTGGTGGAAAGTGTTGCTAATGGACCACCTGTCGACAATATAAATAGTCAAAACGCTACTTCGGCGAGAGTGGAAAGTTAATGTCGCTCCTGACTGTTTATGAAGCTAATTACATGTTAGAGCGAACATTACGTTGACACGTTTTTTCCATTGTATGAATTTTAAAAAAATGCGCGTGCATATGGCAGATTATTTGATTTTCTTGTTGGATATCAATTATTAGATTCTTCACAATCTGTCGAATGCCACCCTGGATGCACCACTCGATGTATCCTTTAATATTGAGGTCTTTCTTGCAAGATATGATCACAGATGTCCGTTGCTTACCCAATATCTCCAAATTGTGGACTGGTATGTTTGTTTGTTTTTTGGCTGGAGTGTGATCAGGTTATAATTCTTATCATGGTTGACCATCAAGAACTAAAATTTTGGTTTTGATTTTTGAGCGAAAAATAAACGTTACTAAATCATAGATGTGTGTTCATGTGAACGCCGTCAACAATTCATTTGACTAAGACCTTTGCTTCTATTTTATATATATGCGTGTACAAGTATATACGTGTATATATTTATATACATATATATATATATATATATATATATATATAAATTAAGTGTATATATATATATATATTTATATATACAATACGTTGCTGAAGAAAAAAAGGAACGATAGTGACAGATATAAACAAAATATTAAAATGGAATATCAGAATGAGAAGTATGGTTTGCAATTTTTGGAAAGGAAGGTTCAACGTATTCATACAAAATGTTGATATTCAAAATGATTTTACTTTTAGAGGAACTGTCTGATATTTTCATGATTTTAGGGGCTTAATTAGGGGGCACTTTATTTTGATGCTTTAGAAGAGAGTTTGTGTTAATAGAGTTGATCATAGCTGTGGAAGAAGACGTCTAGTTTTTTTAAATAATGATGTAAACAGTCGGTATGTAAAGATCACACCACTGACATATTTAGTAAAAAAAAGATAAATAACCGCACCCCATCCCCTTCTTGTAATTCGCATGCATAGTACCACTTCTGGAACGATCCTGAATGTCCAATTTTATAATTACATAATTGTGAAAATTCAGGTTGCTTGAAGTCTACAAACCTTCGATCTTTACATCGTTATTGTTTACAGTCCTGGAGTTGGCTCGTGTCGAGAACTTGGTAATCGTGTGAAAGACTTCTGTGGCGATGCTGACGTACATGTTCTGATTGTAAACTCAGAATCGGGCATAACAGCAGAGGTATGATTGCATTTAAATAGCTTCCGAGTAAAAACTCCTCTTCAATGGGTTCTGCGACATTTGCTCCAGCCACATTCAACTTTAACCCTAAGACCAGAACTATACTGGGTATACAACATTAAATTTACCTAACCTTTACTCGAAATCCAATACGAACCTTAACCCTATTTTTCTTTGGAGAGCCCGAGACAATTTTCAAGCTACCTTCATATACGTAGTCATAGGCCGGCCTAGTTATTTCTTTCAGTCTTTTTCAATCAATCTGTAAGTGCGTTTTCAACCTGTCGTGGCACATTGTATATATGTCATACCTTCTGATATTTGGTTTATTTTTTTTTATTCTTATCCACTACGATACAGGACAAAGAGCATTTCCTGAGAGTTAAAGAGCGTCTGCCAAAACCTGACATCATCATAGGTTTCACGAAGTGGGACCTTTCAGCAAACCAGAAACCAGAACAGAATAAGAGGGTTCGTAACCAACTAGGAATGCAAATTATGATAACATAAGAATAAAGGGGTAGTCCACCCTGATATAGTTGATTTTGATTAGAGCATAACAATTAGAGAAACGGATTAGTGATAGTTTGAGCAGAAGCTGATAAAAAAATAAGTCATGAATTTTTGAAGTTGTAATCAATAGAACCGAAATTGGCAACTTCGTGACCTATAGAGATGAAAATATGTGTCTAATTGATTGCAACTTCAAGAATTCGGAAACAGCTGATGTTAATCGGATTATCTCAAACTTTTACCGCTCTGTTTCTATAATTGTTCTGCTTTTGAAGTAAATTTATTACCAGGGGACATCCCCTTTGATTATTGTGTAGCATTACATAAGACAATAAACCATCGCTAATTAAACCTTGTAGATAATATTGTTGCAGTATCGTCTAATGTTTGGGTGACTTTCAGAAGGAATTAAGAGAATCCTGTGAAGTTATGAATATCTTTTTGTAGAATTTGCCTTATCACAAGTTACAAAGACAGCGCAATTTATATTACAGATGTGAGTGTGGGTGTTTGGGAGTCCGTGGTTGTGTGATTGGCTGTAAGTGTGTGTGTTTGTGTGTAAGGGCGGGTGTGTGGGTACATACATGCGTGCGCGCATGGGTGAGTATGTGTGTTTGTGCGCGTGCGTCACTACAAGAACGTGAATTCCGGTTTTGATCCGATTTAAGTGTCTCGTCGGGGATGGTTCTGATTCAACACACACATATAAATTCTACAATGTTCTTCGGGTTACGTTCGGGTTACGTTACTGTGACATATGTGTATCACATAAATTTCCAGGTGAGGAAACAACACCTCTTGGCGGCCTCTGAGTTGTTAAAATCAACCGGTACTGTCTCCAACATGATACAGGCGACGGAGAGGTGCTTCTTCATATCGGGCCGTGAGGCTCTAGATGATGCTCTTGGTGAACAAGGTAATGCTTTCTTTAATGTACAAGTGAAAGTGTACTAACACTATGGTATTTAGAAGGTTTTAGTATGCTAACAAACAATACAATGTTGAACAAAGAATACAAACATTATGAATAGTACCTACGTGCATCTTTAAGCTGAAATCTTAAAAGCCGTGAGAACTGTGAAGTTGTGATGTGATGAATATAGTATAGCAAAATATGGCATTGTTTGCGTGTGAATTACTGCCGGGACTAAGGGTATTTAAAACGGTTATCCTTAAGTAGATTACGACCTTATGAAATCAATTATAACGGATTAGGAGGGGTAACTGTTAATTAATATGTTAGCTGGCAACTGACATTAGCGCATCACATCATCAGGTTCCAACGTGAAATATTCATCCCTGATGCTCTTGTTAGGTGTTCATGGTGTCTTTACAGATTCTTAATTGAGAGAATGGTGTGAAAGATAAAGAAAATCATAAACATTGCCCTTTTCTTTCATATAGTGAAATATGTTGATGGTCAAGCAGAGAGGAGGCAAGCGTTTCACGACTTCGTGAGAAAGATCGAGGTACGAAAAGTCAAATCATTCAATCGAATACATACATTTACAGAAAATACATTCTTGAATTATCAACGCAATTATTTATGATTTTGAGACATCTAACGACGACCGCTTTTGTCAAGACTACACTCTTAACATTAACATAGAATTTTAATAATAAATGTAGATGCTACACTTGCAGTTTATAATTGATTTGAAAGTTTGTAAAAGTTGTGTACTTATTTGACACTTTCTCCATGTTATAGCTAGACCACGGTATATCAATGACATTTCATTATTACATTAGCACGACCGATCCGACTCGATTTACACCACTTGGGATGGTCTAATGGTCCACATCCAAATGTGTACTTGTATATAAACCACAGTTATTATCCAATCCAATCAAGACCAATCCAAAAGGTATTTGATATAGCGCTGTTTCATTGCAGTTACAATGCGTTGCACACAGTGCCCCCTCACGTTTGGGCCATTTAAACACTGACATATACCTTCAAAAAGAGAATAGCTTTCAAACTCTTAGTGCTAGTCTATAAGTCTCTTAACCGTCGATGTCCAGAGCCCATAACCGATTACCTGGTTCGTCGTCCTCAGGTCCGCCAACCACGCTCATCTTCGTCTGTCTGGCTAATTCAACGTCGTTTTAAGAAGTGTGCAGGAAAAATGTGTTTTCTATCCGTTGCAGCAGGGTTGTGAAACCGGCTATTGCAAAGACTGCTTGATATGTAGATATTGGTTGTTCAATTCAAGAAACTTCTCAAGTCCCATTTATTTTGTGAGAGGACTTTGGATTGTATTGACTCACTTGGTCTTTTTTTAAATTGATTTATTAGCTCTTGGATGATTTCGATTACGTCACATGTAAGTCTGGTGTTATGACTCTTCCCCTGCTCATTATCCTTAGGAGCGAGCCTCTGAAGCAGGTAAGAAAGCCAAGTTGGACGGCAACCGCCAGGCCTGCCAGGATATCTTGAGATCTTGCTTGCACAACATTTGCACACTCAAGGAATGGATCTGTAAGAAGAGGTAGGGACAAAAAACTTAAAGAGAAGGTTCAGTTCTGGCTAAGATGATCAAATGATTTGTGAGATTCTTCTTTCTTTTTGTGTTATTTTAGAAGAATATCATAAAATACTTTTTTCTTTAAAACGGGTGATAGGATTTCCCTCCGAATTTATACTCTAGAATGATTTCACAAAATCTTTAAAATAATTATTTATTAATAATTAATATTTCATATGAATTGTATATCCTATGCACGCTATCTAAACAGCCGTATGTTATAGCTCCTCTTAAGTGTTGGGAGCCCTAAATTCGCCAAAAATTTCACTTCAATTGTATCATAATGTGAAAGAGGATGTCATTTAAGACACATTTCTGCAATGATTTTCAATATTGATGAAAGAAGACAATATTTAGGTTTTCTGCGTACAACAGAAAAACCCAAATTATGTATTCTCTTATACATAGAGGGGCTTTAATATGTTAGGCCCTGCTTTTGTAAGTTCATTGTCCTGGGCCATATCTGCTATTCTGGTATAGATTTTCTTATGTGATATATTTGTACTACTCTTTATGTTAATCATGGAAAAAAGACTTCGAATTTCCTTCTTTTTTAAATTTCTTTAAGCAACGACCTGGTTGTTGAGTCTGAGACGATCAAGGAATCTTTGCGAAGAATCGACATTAAAATTGAAGAGTACTGGAGGGAAAGCAAGAAACAAAGAGAAAAGGCTCTCACTGAAGTTGAAGTAGAGGTAATCTTTGTCTTAAACCCAGCTTCGGAAAACTTAGTACAGGCAAATACTTGGGGGAGCGAACAACGCACAGTGAATATAAAGCCCTCAACGCTTAAGGCGAGGCAGTATGTACAAAGGGCACGGGGAAAATCATGCAAATTCAACTTCCTGTAAATTAATGCTGTGGGTCAGTATCTTCAAAATCCATAGAGATTTATTCACCTAAAGATATCTTCCAAATGGTAAACAAGTAAAATGAATATATCCACAGCATTTTTTTATTTTAAATTTAAACAGCAGATTAACTCAACAAGATAAAGTCTGAACGTAAGCTGCTGTGGACAAGGATTTTACGCAAGCAGAGACTGGGAGATCTAGGCTCCGCTCAAGGCTTTAGGAATCATGTTAAAGTGTGAAATTAGAGTCTTCGTTTGCAAGAGTTTCACTTTTTTATTTTTGAATCTGTTTGTATCTTTTTCTTTTAAATGTTTAATCAGTTGATTGATTGCATGGGTACTGTCATTAGAAAGATGAGGATTGCTCTAGCCAACGAGACGAAAAGCATGAAGGCTTTTAACAGCGATTTCCACGAACACGGAGTGGTAAGAAAACAGTTAACATACCTGAAAAGTGTAGAGATAAAAAAAAAATCTTTACTATCGTTACTGTTATCATTATAATAATTATTATTATTATCATTATTATTATTATTATTATTTATTTTATTACTGTTGATATCATTTTTGTTTTTAAAAAATCCTTCGTCACATGGATGGAGCCGTAAACATAGGACAGGATTGTTTGAAAAAACACGCCAACTTAAAGATGTGCTCTTCTGTGTGTGCGTGGGCGCGGGAATGTATTCGTAGGCTTACATGTATATCAATCAGTTCAATCTATGTCAATCAATGCAATGTCTGTTTTCTTCTATTTTGGATTTAGACCATTGTGCATGACTGGTACGCCAGTATCATCAAGTCTTGTGAACGCACCACGAGAATGGTCTGTGAAGAATACTCCCGAGATCTCCTCGGTAAGAATAATAACCAATCATGGTTCATGTAGACAGAAAATTCTTTATTTCCTGGTGATAGAAACATACATTCATCGTGAAAAACCCATTCCAATATTCTGTGTAAGGACATGGTGGAAGGACCACCTAGATCATGTTCATCATTTCCCTCTGTTTGTAGGGACATTGGTTTTGGAACTTCTTTCACAGATTCCTTGTCTCTTTAATCTATGTTTGGTTCATTTTGAAGGGCAGAACTTTCACCTTCTTTATCTTTTTCTTCTCTTCTAGTAGAGACCTGGAAGAAATTGGTTATCTTGGAGTACTTCTTGCGATTTGCCTCCATATTTAGCTCTGATATTCACATGCCAATCTGGCCTTAATTTGCTAAGGATGAGTTAAGCTGCTAAAAGACCTTTCCACAAGAAAGTTTCATTGCACCGTGAATGCACAAGCCTAAAAATTTGAGCCCGTATATCTGCGCGAATGCCTGAGCTTGTAAATATCTGCGCGAATGCCTGAGCTTGTAAATTTCGCGTATTGAAGTTCACAATCAGTCCCAAATTTCATTCAATCTTTTTTATTTCTTATTTTTCTTTTCACTTTCCTTTTAAGCCCTGTCAATAATGTGGCATTGATTATTTACTCGTTTTTAATTAGTTTTTGAAGAACTCCTAGGTGAAAGAAATCATAACTATTCTTGAATATGATTACTTGTTTTAGAACATGTTGGGCCTGTCTCACATTGCCTTCCATCATTCCATGGCAATTTTCCATGTTTCTTTCAGCTTATTTCTTACTTCTTTTCCATCCACTCAACTAATTCCTGATCATGCATTAACCTCATACCTACCATCACCCATGACTAAGCTTTTGAGAGAGGGGGATCCAGTAAAGTAATATGACATTGTAAGAAATAAACATGAGCAATATTTCATTGTAGGTTACTTTAAAGACAACCTCTTTTTTCATCGCCCATTCACATCAGTTCCCTGAATGAAATGCTGAAATATATATGTCCCTCTTTCTCTTGTCTTTCTTCCTTTTCTCCTCCCCCTTCCTTTTTTTCTTCTGCCCGTTTCTCCCCTTTTCCTTATTCACAGGTAGCAAGCCCATATGGGGCCCGTATGGGGATGATCTGGGTCACTTGTGCCATCTGGGCTATTAAATGGAACCCATATATGTATCCCATATGGGGCCAATATTTAGTAACCCATATGGGATCTATCTGGGCCAGTCCTTATGGGTCCCAGATGGGAATGAGCTGGGCGTACACATATGGGTAGAATATGAATATGCCTATATGGGTAACACATGGGGAAAATCTGGGTTAACCCACATGGGATATATCTGGGTTAACCAATATGGGTACCAGATGGGATTAAGCTGGGCATACCCATTTGGGCCCAGTTTGGTATGGGTCCCATCTGGGTCCCATCTGTCTTATATGGGTTTACCCACTCTCCCACTCTCTACCCACTCTCCCACTCTCTACTTCTATGTTGCACTTTTGCGCTTCGCGCTTAACATTTAGCTCGTTGCTTTTTAACGCTGCGGCTTTGCATTTGGCGCACTGCATTTCTATGATGCTGTTGATTGAATAAATTGAATAAATTCATCAATTCCTGATTAAGCCGTATGAGCGAGAATTCAATTTATTCTTGTCTCATATACGGTTGTCTCATGTACTTCGTTTTCTATTTATGTATGTATGTATTGTGAAAATGAGATAGCAAAATGTGTATATTGATGGTCATCTTGCGAGTAATAACCATTAACTACTCTCATCGGGCTCTCATCATTAATTTTTCTCTTCATTTTTTTGTTTTTGATGGTGAATTATTGGGGAGGGGGATGATTGTAAAGGCCATCCCCCACCTGAAATATTAGGGGGGGATATATCCATTGGGGGGATATTAAACATTAATAATAAATCATATTACCACATTCATGCCGTAAAAAAGGTTTACACAAATATTCCAACGTTATGGGCAGCAGTGTACACCGCTATGATCACACGTCTTATCAACGCATACCCAAGCGTTGTGTGTCAGGACAGGTTCTTGCAGGTTGTGTATCCGGACAGTTTTAAACAGCAAATTGAAGAAAGTATATGGAATATTTCACAAATCTTTTAAGACTTATATTTGAAAGCATTACAAAGGACAAATAACTTTGATGGTTAGTGCCATTTCATGCTTATCTTTCGTAAATACCGAATGCTAAGGTGACGGCTATACTTTTGTTAGGCGTCCGGACACAAAACCCCCCATCTTAATAGTAATTGAGAACCTTCTTATTTTCTTTTCTTTCGGGTTATATCGAATTCAAAATAGGCACATACAAGAAATGCTTCCAGGAGTTTCCTCACGAGTACCCGAAGGCTTTCATTGAGGCGTTGCATGAAGAAATATTTCCCACGGACAACAACAGCAGCGAGAACAATGTACCATCACAGAGAAGGGTAGATAGCTTACTTTCGGGGATCACCGACAAAGGGCTAATTGCAATATTTGCAACTACAAGGAAGCATGCTAAGGATGGTAATAAATGAACAAGGACTGAATATATATATTATATTGATTTGCCTATACACGTGTCAACATTAAAAAAAACATTCTGGCATTTTTAGTCTTTTTAATCTAACTGCTCTCCCCTCAGGAAGAGCAGTATTTATATTGATGTGGCTACCCTGGTTTAATGAGACACAATCATTGTTATTGATTATTATCACTATTAATATTATTATCATTATATTTTTTTTTTAATAGTAGTTGTTATTTTTTAGTTGTTTTAAATATCTCTGTAGCAGAACATTACTTTCTCTCTATCTCTCTCTCTCTCTCTCCGTGTATATGTATATATATATATATATATATATATATATATTATGTGTGAATTCATATGTTGGCGAGGGTGTGTGTGTGTGTGTGTGCGTGCGTTTGTATTGGTAGAATATTGAATTTAAGGTTTAGTCAAATGTTGTCGTGATCATGTCATTTTAGGTCTCATATTTGCCATATGACAAGGATTAAAAGTGATAAGAGAATGTATTTCAGCGTCCTCTAGAAGACTGAGAAAGCTTTCGGTAAGAAACTGGTAAATGGAATATTCCATTGGTGTTTCGACATTTGTCCCGGCGGTAGTGGCTCCGGGATTTTTTCTTCTTCAAATGTACAGGTTAGGGTATGGGTTGCTATCGGCATTTGGGTTAGATTTAGCGTAAGGGTTATTGAGTCCTGTGTTAAGTACAGAGTTGATGTTAGGAATTTGATTAGTTTGTGAAAGTTAGCATGCAATATCGAATATTAAACAAAAATGATGTCAGCCTATCACAACACATGTCAGCCTGTCACAACACATCGATTTCTGATTCACAGCGTTCAAACGGAAGCCTTCTTTTTTCTCATAGTCGATGTTCAAAATTCATCTAGTCGGAAAGAGTCTCAGCGAATGGCTGCAGGAGCAAGCATTCTGTTCCTTCGAATTCGCCGATGGCTAATGGCAGCAGTAGACAGCCAGCTTCTGGAAAAGTTTGAGGTTGAGAGAATGGAAGGTCTCGATGAAATCAAACAGTCCTGCAAAACTGATGTCGAACAGTAAGCTACCGGTTCTTGATTAATGCTATATAATATAAGGCTTATCATTAAGGATGGTAACAAAAATTGAACATTGCTGGCGAAGAATCAATAAAAAGTAATGTTTCTATTAAAGTCCCTACAAGATTTGTACAATTACTTGCTACCGACTGGAGAGAAAAATATATAGAAATTAAGATTTCCTTCATAAAGCACGTACAACTCCTGTGTAACAAGCATGAAATGAAGTACAACTTTCACAAAAACGGTCATGCCTAATGCTCTAAACGTCAAACGTTTAAAATAAACCATACAACGAAGAATGAATCTGTTTACTTCATTCAAGAAAATCCCAAAACAATCAGACTCTTTAATGTCATAGAAATAAGTTTAGATATTACATTTCCAATCCAAGGTTGTTTTTTTTCGGGGTAAGTATATACTAAAAAATTAACTGTACTCCATGTTGCCCAATTTACAGGATGAATTCCATTTCCGTGAGAGACCCTGTGATATATTTTTGAACAGGAATAGCAATGTAATTACTGCTTGATTCGGGTAAAGCTTATGCACAATGTTTGACAATGTTGAAGGGGTAAATACACATAACATATTGAAATAAGTAGGCTTGTAGTGAATTATTCAAATTTAAACCATTGTCAGGTTCTGTCAAATGACAGCCGTTTACTACGACAACCACATTACCAATGCCCTCCGACTGCCATACCGAAGTGAGTTGGACGAAGGGAAGAAAAGACTTAAGGATTTGCACGACCTTGGACACCTCGTCATTGACTACAGGTAAACATTAATGAGTCCGTGCTCGCGCGCCCTGACCCTACGTATTCGGCTCGGTGTAAAAATGTCAGAGGTAAAAATGTCAGAGGTAAAAATGTCAGAGGTAAAGATGTCAGAGGTACATATGTCAGAGGTAAAAATATCAGAGGTAAAAATATATAAAAAGCATGTTACAGGTTGAATATTGGTAATGGTTGTATATTAGGCTTATCGAAAAGATATAACGAAGGATTCTCTGCAGTCATTAATTTCAGCGCTGCTTTATTTTCTTCTTTCTTTAACTTTTATTTACCTTTCTGCCCGAAATTGTGACTTTTTGCCCGATTATTGCCGAGGGGAGACGGGGTGTATCCTTCTTTTGGGGCATAGTGACCCGGCTGCCTCCCCTCATATGCCTTTGTCTAAGCAAGTGATACTGGTACACTGAGCAAACTTCTGGAAAAATTGAATGTCTAAAATCGAGTAGTTTGGCCATGAATTATAGGCCGAGTTGTGGCTCGATGGTGTAATCATTAAATAAAAGAAAAGTCATCACAGCCCCCAAAGAGGATAAGATATCACGCTGTGAGTCCTCCGCCCCCCACTTCACCGTCCCTTCTGAAGATTGATGGACATTTTAACAGCGTGGCAATGACTACTATAAAATGTTATTTCCTACAAATGCATATTTCCACAATTTCACTTTCTTGTGGGCTTGATACTTTGATACTTTGATACAAAGCAGAAAGCCGCCCATGTTACATCTAATGCTAACCGCACCATCACATTCGAGAGAAGCGCGCGCTTTGCAAAGAGTTGATCGTCATTCACTATTGCGGTATAAATAGTCTGGGAGAACATCAATAAGCAGCTTTGATACTCTGATACAAAGCAGAAAGCCGCCAATGTTACATCAAATGCTAACCGCACCATCACATTCCAGATAAGCGCGCGCTTTGCAGAGGTTCTGTTTCAAACTCTGAATTTGACAAATATTTATTCATGAGTAACATATCAGAAACATAGTTTTACTGTACACATTTATAGCATCATGATACTGCTTGTATACATGATATTATAATAATATTGTTTGAAGGATATTTAGTGCAGGATTTATAAAAGGTGTGCTGGCATAAACTGTATACGACAGTTTCCAGCAGGTTCATATTCGTAGAAGTCTACACATTAAACAAAATGCATCATGCATTTGGCAGAAAAAAAAACAGTTGAAATTGAGGGACTTAAACTGTATTTTTCCCACGTTTCTTAATCACAAACATGATATTTTAATATATAAAGTTACACAGTGTTATGGTCGAAAGCACATGACAAAATACCTGGGTAGATATGTCTCAACGTTTACCACTTGTAGGCCTACTATCTGACATTCTTCAAGCGAGGCTTTAATATTGTTTGTTAAACTTAATAAAGTATAAAGTAATAAAGTATAAAGTAATAAAGTATTGATGAGGGGGACAAAGCATCCGTGTCTTTTTATTAATGTTTTCTTGTCATAACAGTCTTTGCTGGGATGGACATGAACATGGGTCTAATTACTGAATTTGTGGAATTTCTGTGCGATCTTTATAACTGATTCCCTGTTTTATCTCATTCAATCTTAATATTTTATGTTCTCAGGCCTACTTTCTCAAAACCAAATAAACATTAAAAACATCAACCAATTTAAAATATCGAAAAATGATAGAAATGAATATATGCAAACCTGATCACAAAGTATAAGATTCAAATTTATTTTCCACATTGTATTATCCTCAGGACATGTACGAAGTACAATACACAGTCATTTATAAAATATAATAAACTAGCCCAGTAGCTTACGGCTCGACATTTTGTGTGATAAAGTGTTGAGATATTATGACGGCACCAATTTTTACCCCTACACTTTTTTGTACCTGACATTTTTTTTGTATCTCTGACATTTTTACCTCCGACATTTTAACCTCTTACATTTTTTCCTCTGAAATTTTTACCTCTGACATTTTTACCTCTGACATTTTTACCTCTGACATTTTTACCTCTGACATTTTTACCTCTGACATTTTTACCTCTGACATTTTTTTACCTCTGACATTTTTTCCTCTGACATTTTTACCTCTGACATTTTTACCTCTGACATTTTTATCTCTGACATTTTTACCTCTGACATTTTTTCCTCTGACATTTTTTCCTCTGGCACCACGTATTCACCACTCCCCTTCCCCCCATCTCAGTGTCTGTACATGTGTTCGTAATTCGTGTGTACATGCACGTACATGTACATCTTTTGTGTGAGCGGGGGAGGCGTTGGATGTTATGCAAAATTCAGAACAGCCCAGGTCGTGGATTAGATTCTACCTACTTAAATTATCTGTGTTTTTATTTCAAGAAGGGAAATTAGATGACGTGATTAATCTCGAAATGGTCTGAACAGATATCGGCAGCGTCATGAACACCATCAGGGAGTTCACCATGTTTGGTTTTTAAGTTGTTATTCCTTCACATACTTTCTGCACGGGACAGACGACTTTAAGTCCTCTCTGAGGGACTTGGTAATGAGGATTAATGTCTTAACAAAGGGAAATAGCGCATCGACTTGGTTTCGAACCCGGGACATCCCGGTAACGAGACCACAGCTCTACCACTGAGCCATTTTTTGAATAAATAAAAACCTTAAAAACTCAAGCATATGATCATCTCAAGCTCGAATGACTACACCATGCACTTTGAATATGTGCGAGATTGAAGATCTTACCTTTTTGTGATTGCTTAATATTAACCCGGATTTCGTAGAGTTCTTCAAAATGTTAAAATCGGTAGCTACCTCATTTGGGGTTGCCCCCCCCCTACTAAGAAATGAAATTCGCTCTTCCCACTGATTCTCTGCGATGACGCCTTGATTTATAACTGCTCTCTATAATTGGTCGGTCGGTCTTAACAATTCAGCTTGTGTCTTGCGTGGTATACTAGCTTCTTGCATAAGATGCACGATTGTACAGGTCAACAGATATCATTGTAATTATTGTAATGGCGGAGGATCAGTGTTGCGATTCGCCAATGGGCTGCAAACTCGTGTGATGCCCCCAACTGTCCCCCATCGGATGGTATTGAAGTAATTATAGGACACATGGTGTGTAGGGTAAGTGGTGTGCATGACAATTATTGGGTGTTATCTTAGACTATGGGTTCTAAATTATTTTGTCAGGCGGGCCGGAAATGTTTCTGAAATTACGTTTCAGGCATACACATACATTGCAACGGCTAATCATTTCAAAATACCCCTCCCCTCCCATTTGATATTATTATCATAAATAGTCGTGTTTGTATCAAATTAACATTGTTATTAAAATATAATGTGGTAGTGTGTAATGTGTAGCTACAGGAGACTTGCCATTAGCCAGTGATGATGAATTATGTATTTCTAACGGAAGAAACAACTGGATTTGATTTGATTTTACTTGATGAGATCACGCGGGCTGCGTCAAATCATCTCGTGGGCCGCTGTTTGATCGACGATGACTTTCAGCTCAATACCTATCCCTTCCTTTTCTTTTCAGGCAAGAAGCAGAACAAATCATGTGGAAATGTGGGATGGAGCACTGTGAGGGATATAGTACAGTCATTCCGTGAAAAAATAGCCATGAAACTCCCACCAATTGCAACAATTTCAACAATTTCAACTGTTAAAATTTAAATATGCACCTAATAACGTGTAAATAGTCGTAAACAGTTTTGTTGTCAGTGGATTGTGACTGTGTCGTGTGACAACTCTCCCGTTTGTTCGTGTACCAAAATATCATTATTATTTGTTTAAACCTAAGTGCCTTCTTCCTTGGGGCACTACTCAAAATATATTACGGATAGCATATTATTATAGGTCCTCTAAACAGAAAAGACCCTCCCGAATCATATACTTTGACACATTTACATTTTAATCATTTTGTATGTTGAAGCAAATGGGAAAGTAGTCCTTCAGTTCGTCACAGTGACATTGCCCATTTAGCCAAATTTAATCACGTATAGTGATTACAACTTTCAAAAATTCATGACTGTCTTATGTTGTGTCAGATTTAGTTCAAACTTTCCCCAGTCTGCTTCTGATGCTTTGCTTTCTTCTAGAGTAGATGTATGTTATTGATTGATTATGTAATACCCATGTACACTGTGAGGTTTTGGAAACATCAACATGACTTAATTAATGTGAAAATCACATGCACTGCACTTCGATATCAGTATATGGGACTACAGCTCATATGTAGCATGAAAGTTTGGTGGTAACTTTTAGCTATTTCTCATTATATATCGAATATGACGAAATCTGAAGAGTAGTCTTTTTTTTTTTAAGGGAAATTTTCTACTCTGGTATTCTTCCCAAAGGATAAATAGAGAATTAAAAACATCACCTGTACCATAATTCAAGTAATTGACCATGTTAATCAAATTCATGACTTTTGTATTATTTTCCTTTCCTGACGGATGTAGACCGTGTAAATCCATAGCACTTTTTTTTCTTCCATATGCATTCGAGCGCTTGGAGGAGAACAAAGTCCATGAATTTCATCCGGTCGTCCAAGTATTTTGCTCCCTTCTAAATACAGTACAATTGTTTAGGAATTAACAATAACATGTTATTTTGAAATTTATCAATGTTCATGAATACATTAAAATGCGACTCAATACTATATAAACATGTATCACTGACGGATAAGCCCAAAGAAATCATCAAATGTCGCGGTTTCTAGGAAAATGAGAAGACCATGTTAAAGTCAATGTTCAGTACTTGCAGTGTATCTTCGTTTCAAGAAAACATATTTGAAAATCGTTGTAAATGTGTAATAGTTATATGTTGGGCTACAGTTTAAAAGGACCACATGTACATATACATATATACAATGTGCTTTTCATTCGAAAGATTCGAAATACATTGAGCGCTATATGAATTTCTTATCATTACCACTATTGTTGATGTCACGTTTGAATTATTTTAAAAAATGAAAACAAAAAGAATCGTCTTTTTATGGCAGTCAAACTAAATGTATGGAAGTGATATGTATTTTGCATTTTTCTTTCACATTGGTAACAACACAATTTTTTTCTTCTTCAATATAGTTAAATTTATCATTTTTGATAACTTCTTTTCCATTACTATTATTTTCAAAAACAAATATCATAAACTTCATAATTATATAAATATATATCCTCAACCAGAATTTGTACGATAAACTTGTTGTGTAAGAGCAAGTTACATATACTATTGCTTTCTAGTGGTGTATTCTATTATATAAGAATTGAAAGACCTGCTTCACTTTTGTACAATGTCGGTAATGGTTTCAACAATTTTAATCATAACTGTGTCCTGTACGCTAAAAAATGATCGTTTAATAAATCTACTTATTTTAACCGAGTGAAATTGCATTACTTATTTCATTATTAATGACTTATGCTATTAGTTGCCAACATTGGGGGAAAGGGTCTGTGCAAACTTTTATACCTTCCAATAGAGTTTCGTTGAATCGTTGAATTAATGAATAGTTTACTTAAAGGTGGGTGAATTCCAAATATAAGTTGATTCTTGTTTATGTGCAGTGCTGCATATAACTCATATTCTGTTATTCGAACATCTAAATATATTTCATAGATTTTTAAATATAAACAAAAAACAATTTTCTCAGACCTGCTAAGCTCTACCTTAAAAAATGTTCCAGATCTCATTCATCTTGTGACATCATCTGTCAATCATTGCTGAGCTAACAAGAGACAGTGGTATGTATATAGCTTCACCAGAGCTGACCACCTGTTTACAATAGACCATAACATACCAACAAAGGAGTTGCTATGTTAGACGTGCTGTAGCACCACCAGGAAAAGAGGTAATTTGGAGGTATTGTATGAAAGAATGCATTCTTTTGTGAGCATGTGCTGATCTGGAGCATTTTTTTAGGGTGGAGCTGAGCAGGTATGAGAGAATTATTTGAAAATATTTTAAAATCTATGAAATATATTTAGATGTTTGAGTAACAAAATATGAGTTGTATGCAGCCCTGCACATCAACAGGAATCAACTTATATTTGGATTTCACCACACCTTTAATTATAGCAAATAAAATGCATATGATTAAGTTTCATTAGTTAATCGGAATGCATCGAAATTGGTAGGTTCAAGTAGTGTATATATCAAGTTAAACTAATGTTTCTCCAATTATGAACATTTATGTCGTATTCAAATTATATCGTGATTATACAAAAGCTAATACCAGCATGATTGATACGTTAGAAGTTATTGCTAGGCATAAGTAATTGTTATACGTAAACTAAGTGCATGATTTTCAATAGATTACATTGAATATGGCTACCATATCGTTTATATTGTTAGGTTTGGGTTATATAAATCAGTTCTTAAACTCGGTTTATATCGATATTTTTTGCAACTTTGAGAAATAAATGTTGTTTAGTATATTAGACTAATTCAAAGAAGACTGAAATGATAAGACAGGCTGATATTAGATTTGCTACCACGGATAAAACATATGGAGAAATACACGGAGCCGAACATTCTCATACGTCGTGAAATACCAGCGTCAACTATTTTGAATGAAACACAATTGAGTATTCATAATTCGCCAAAAGAACCAAATATAATAATGTGCGTTACTACGGCGAAGAAATACTGGTTAATAAACTTTAAGTAGAAACATTGAGTGGCAATAACTACTTCGATACAGCTTTACACAGTATGGAAATTGAGCTTATGTAACAAATATGTGAACATTGCCGAATAAAATTTATATATCACCTCTAATGCTTAACGGCCCATGCATCTTTTTTCTTTCTTGAATTATAACATGGGAACATCGTTGACTTTGATATATAAGACACACAATTTAAGAACTGAAGATCTCACTCTCTTTCACTTGCCTCTATGTAATCCTCTTGCACGCATTTTACACGAAACATGGTATTTTAAAGAACGGTTAAAAAGGTCTTTTAGTATAGTATTACATACAGTTGCATAATATATCAAGCATCTGCTAAACTTGAAATGAAGATATACTTATGAAACTGTAGTATTGTCATAAATTCTATTTTGAATACATTCAATTAATCAATATGGTCAAATGCAAATATAGATGGATGTTACATTAGCAATAAAACGAGTTGATCGAAAAACCAAGCATGCCATCTCTCTTTGCAGCTTTTGCTCGAAAATATTATAACGGAAGTCGATAAATCAATACGGACACTTATCACCAACAAAATAATATTCATGTTAATTTACGTATAGTATAGACCTCAGTCTAGAATAATTATAATCGAAGTCTCCTCTTCTTTATTACAAATTTTTTCATGATTATTCCTGCAGCTTTCTTTATACATGTATGTTAATTTATTATTCATTCATTCATCCATTTCTGATATTAATTGAGGGTAACACATTTTCACCAATAGTGATAGCCTTCTATGAGGCTCTGTTTGATGACAACAATATTCGATAATATTCAATTATGAATGTAATCTTATGACAGCAGCAAAACAAAAAGAAGGATATTAATATAGACTTGATACATGCAAGTTCTTTGGTATCCACGTCATATATGTGGATTTGTTACCGTTGTAATATTATGATATCTTAATATCTCTATCGACATTAAGAAGTCGTTAACCCACACTAAACTTTATTATGATATTCTAAGGGGAAAAAGAAAATAGCCTCATAGAGTTTTGAAAGCTCATAAACAAAGTGGTATCGTGCAAGGTTACCGAATTCTGTCAGTTCTAATCAGGCTCCGCTCTTGTTTGTTTGTTTGTTTATTTTTGTTTCTTTGTTGTTGATTCTTTTTACAAAACTTTGCCAGAAACGTATTTAATCTGTCTCTCGGATGCAGACGGGGGCTCCTTTTTGTATACCTCGATATCTTAAAACTAGACAGGAAAACGATTGTAAGTTCTATCGAAATGCAAAAATACACGAAACAAAATTGTTTTCAAACATCTTGCATATTCACTATCTAAAGGCTTGAATAATATTATGATCTTGAATATTATAATATGGATAATAATTGCATGCAGTTTTCTTGAGCCCCCAAAACAGGAAATGCGAAAAGAAGCAAATATCGCGTATATAAAATATCGTTACAGTAAATGGTGATAAAAATAAAACATAAGCAAACAAACATACTTTATGGAAATTAAGCTTAGCATAACAGCTGGGCGTTATTCAACAGCGTAAGATATAATTTATAGATATAAATACTTTTCCCTTATTCCGCATATTAGATAGATAGATAGGATTACTCTTGCTTTATTCCGCATATTGGACAGATGTAACGGATAGTTGTATTAACATACCGTTATGATATAATTTTGTTGCCTATAACAATGAGCTGAATATTATATACTTGTTTCTTGTTGTTTCTTACAAATAGATATGATAACGCTTGCAGCTCGGGTGTATCACCCGTTGAGGATAATTTCTTGGTCAAAAGCTTTAGTGATCATGGTGATTTGAACGAAAGGAACAATAGAATATTTCGATTTAGAAGGTGGTATAATTTCTTCAGGGTTCGTAATTAGTTTCAGAGAAGGGCATGGCTCGTTCTATGATCTAGGGCATATTGTCAAATAAAAGCCACGTGGCGTCACTCTCAAGTAGTGCATCAAAGACTTTTCGATGATGCATTCCCTGCGTCAAAATAACGGCCCTGTATGCGACGGGTACTTGTGAGCATGAATACATAAGATTCAATCATACAACATGTATACCATAGCCAAGCACGTTTTTCAATGGAAGACACTATCATACTATAACTCCAGACGATATCAATTTGTGTCCACGTCTAATCAGTCACGCTTAGATAGTTGAACATGGAGTTTGGGAGCTTCTTGTTGGCATCTTATTTTCTTAGCCTCGCGTCTAAAGAGAAATAAATAAGTAAATTAATCAATTCACTCGTTGTTGATTTGCGGGGTTTTGGCATCCCGAATGGATGTGATGTATTTATTCCTCATTTAGACTGGGGATATTATACTATGACATGCATTTGAAGTAACTTTTATATCTATCATGTCTACACCATCAGCAGTCGGCAATCAAAATTATCCTTTGTGAACAGCAAATGACATCGTATAGCCCAACGTCGTATAACTATACGTTACAGGCCTGTATACAGAAGATGTTTAAAACCTGAGGCTCTGGAATAGTTGTTTAACAATTTTAAGGCTCATTCAGGTATGACGCGGTAAACGGCCGCCAATAAAGTCGCGGCTATTGTTATGGGTATATGGGTGGTAACTGCGCGCAACAACGGTCCTGCGCGTATTCACTTAGCTCTGTATTATAAGATGCAGGAATGTGACACGTTTTACACTTTACGTCATTATGAAAGGACCCCTGCGGTTTTGTCGGGTCAAATCTCAAAAAGGCCTCAATGTTGTCATGTGATCGGTGTAGAGTATGATGATTCAAATGAGATAAAGACTAAATTTTCTTTACTTGTCTTTTACCAAATATAACTAGAGTTTGTGCTTTATACGACCGGAAACAAGGTAAGGCAGACACGCATTACACGATCATTACGAAGTTAAGATATCGAAGTGAAATGCCCGTTGCACAAGATGTTTCATTTGCCTGGTAAAGAACTGTGTCAGGAATGGCTTGAAAATGAGCAGTGCACACGTTGCATTGACTTAATTTGCATATGGATTGATTGCATTCACGGTATGTCGTTTTGCCGAAGGTTCATAATTCCGAAAAATTGTTTTTTCCAAAGGTTCGTAATTTTAGTTACTCCTATGAGGTTCATTATTGTGAAGGTATGTATTGCCGAAATAAAATGGGGTACATTATTCCGAAAATGAAATAGGGGTTGTATAAATTCCGAAAGTTCATACTTCAGAAAATGACATAGAACCCAGTATCATTTTGGAGAATTTCTAACCTTCAGTATAATGAACCTTATTCCATTTTCGGAATTATGATCCCTATTTCACTTTTGGAATTATGAACCTTCGGATAATCAAACCTTGAGATTACTGCATCAAATGTTTGGACTTATGAACCCTCTGCTAAGGGAAATTTGTGTTTCGCAATTACAAACCATCGGAACAATGAACCTTCTGAAAAATGAGTCCCTCCCACTTTCAGGGGATTTCTTAGGGTAAGTAATACGCGATCGGAATGACGTCTCGAGTGCAATGGGCATAAGGCCAGCCTGCATTTGCATCTACTTTTTGGAACTTGGCTAAACAATTGATTAAGATCAACCCGTTGGTCACAGGCGGAATATCCGACCGCGTCAGCTCTCTGACCGCTTTGTGTATCTTTGCATGTAGTCCCATTTTATAGATTCTTTTCAGATTTTCTTTTGATAAATATTTTCGTTCTGTCTATGCCCCTCGCAATGTCGTCATTTGTATATTCATGTTTTTATCCGGAGATCTGACACGACTGAAAAACTATTCTCGCCTATGACACCGACATCTGCATCTACCTATGTGGTATAATAGGGGTATCTGACAAATAAGATGATTATCAATCAGGAATTGCACTTGTTAACTACCTGTAAACATTGAGGCGATCACTCAGCTGGAGAAGATGGTCGACCTTGGTTTTCGTTCTATCAACTCTGACCGGAACTGCAACCTGAGGGCGTTCTCGATCTGGTTTTGGTAGTAAGCATCTGTAACGTCGCAGAATCTGTTGGTGAGAATATTTTAAGGATTTGTGACTGCTAACAATTCATTAATTAATGATAAATGTAATACAAGATTTTGTCGTTTCTCGTTACCACAGGTTCCGCGATTCTCATGACACCGAACAAATGTAGATATCATGAAACACACTTCTGAGCTGTCATAATAAATTTAAGACGATTATAGAACATAAGTGTTTGTCCTTTTGAAAATCAACAAAGATTATTTTTGAATGTACACTGTTGTACCGTTTTGCATTAATATCCCTCCATTAAAAACACGCATTGCGTTCGCTGGATTGTCCCAAGAAAATGTGTGTCCAGATGAAAGTCTCGGGCATACGTTATTAAAAAGAATACTTCATGTTTCTTTAAAAATCAATTGGTCAAATTTCGCCAAAGTTGTGTTTCCAGATCCTTAGGAATCTGTATATTCGAAAGATTGTTTCACTAAACCCGCGAGTCTTGGAACATTAGAAAATGGAAATTTATGATAAATAGTCACGATAGTAATGTCCAAATGATCAATTATGCTTCGCTGTGGTGATTATAGAATGGTTTAAATTCTTTCTTTGTGCAAAACAGTAAGCTATTTGATATGTAACACTCCCAACTTACGCTTCCACGGCTTGTCTGCATGAATTCTTGATTTCACTGAGACCATGTTTACTCTCAATCTCAAATCTCCTCAGAAGTTTGTCCTCAATTGCCCCCCATAGTCATCGTCGCACTTGAAGAAACATAACGCTGGCTCCTGCGGCCATTCGCTGTCTTTCCGCACGATTATGTAGGTCCGGAACGCCAGCTATGATATGAAGTGAAAATGGCATTAACATGATAAATAGTTGTTATCGCTGCAGATTGTATTATCAACCGCCGTCTGTTATACAAATGAAATAGTAAATAATATAATAATATAATATTGATCCGTAAACCTACGCACCCATGGCCGCACACTTATACACATGCACATACGAAGGAGAGAAGAGCAAACGTGGGTATACTGCCACAACGGATATAATTCATATTTTTGTTGCTTGTTTTTTAGTTGAATTTTGTTTAAGTTTTTATTTGTTTTTGTTTTTTGTTCAACGGATTGGCATCCCTTCACTTCTTTTGAGGCCATGACTTTATTGTAGTAAAATTCACCGAGAAAACCATGATGACCCCCACACCGCATTCATAATGAAAACTTTGGCCCGAAAGTGCCTCACGTAACGCACACTTACCAGCAACCCTGTGACCTTTGTTTTCGTGCCCTTGTTTGCGAGAAACAAACAACGTTGCAGCCCCGGCTCAGGGCGCTATCTATTATTCAAAATAGGGGTGGCCGCTGTACTTCACGCATTTTTGTCTATCTAATCAGCTCAACTTTTCAGTGGAGTGGACTTGTACTTTAATACTGTGTGTGCATGGGCCCAGGGGCATGGGCAAATGACAATGACAATGACAATGTATTCTCATGTCACCCACACTGGGGTATTGGAGAAGTTTACAATCAGTTTGAATTTGTCAATTTAACACTGTAAAATACAATACAAATCGAATTAATGTTAATCAATACAAAATTACACTATCGACAATAGTGAGAAAAATTATGATGATAATGATAATAATAATAATAATAATAATAACAATATCGATAATAATTAATAAAAAGATAATAATAATTACAACGACAATTAATGACGAAATTAATGGAAACAATTAAAAAAGAAAGTTACTGGCACCAGTAAATTGATATTGATATTTGAATTAATGAATTACTGAAAATATTCTTGATATCAATTTAATAATTTGATATAAGACAAAAAAGAGAAAAATAAAGTTAATATTAAAATCATAATATGTTTTTTGCACTTAAATTAATGAAAACGAAGCATTATTTTTCGACAGAATTTTACTAAGTTTAAACGTGTTTGTACATTATTGGAGTTAAAAGCTGATCCATTTTCACAAGGCAGGGCATACAAACAAGGAATGAAACTCATCCCCAAGCGATTGCAAATTGCACAGCGTACATAGCCTCATTTCCCTGGGAGTATTTGAATACCTACCAGCTACAATCGGCAGGTAATGATTGCCACAGCGAAAACGACTTAATATTGTCCGATCTCTTTTAATGAGATCGATTAAGTATCTTTCTACACATAAAGAATGTTTGAAGATTCGATAGTTAACACAATGCGAATTATCATACATACAAGCAGACTAAAACTGAGGATGAGAATCTTTCAATCGACGTTCCACAGTTTGTTTGACCCACTCACAGCTAGTATTTTCACAAATTTCCCATAAATTAGACATCCCTATATTGTCCAGAGTCAGCTTGATTTTTTAAACCAAGGTGCCTGATAGATATTCTTCTCAAAGAGTAATTTTAAGATAATATACACCTTACCAGAAAATTTATCTTGTCCACTATGTACAATCCTACACCAGAAGTTTATCATTCTGCTTTCGATATATTTCTCAAGTTTAAGCCTCCCAATTCACCAAGTACCATACAATTTGCAGTTGTTTTGCTCACAGAAAGGGCTTGCTTACAAAATTTCATGTGGAAAATTTCAAGATCATGTAGCACTTCAAATCCTCATATCTCACTTCCATAGAGCAGAATAGGCAACACAAGTTGATCAAATAATTCCAAGAGGATATCAATAGGTAAGTGCAGTTGGTAAGTTTTAGATAATAGACTATACATTGCTCGTCTAGCTTGATTAAGTTGCTTAATTTGTGCTTTACGAAATTGTTGTTCTAGTTAAAAGTAGTTCCAAGATAGACGTATTCATCAACAACTTCTACAATTTCATCATCAAATCTAAATATAGGAATTTTCGAACTTTACCACGAGAAAATACAACAA
>CP137668.1:26795573-27184631 GCA_037976565.1 Mesocentrotus franciscanus
TCTTGGAACATTAGAAAATGGAAATTTATGATAAACAGTCACGATAGTAATGTCCAAATGATCAATTATGCTTCGCTGTGGTGATTATAGAATGGTTTAAATTCTTTCTTTGTGCAAAACAGTAAAGCTATTTGATATGTAACACTCCCAACTTACGCTTCCACGGCTTGTCTGCATGAATTCTTGATTTCACTGAGACCATGTTTACTCTCAATCTGAAATCTCCTCAGAAGTTTGTCCTCAATTGCCCCCCATAGCCATCGTCGCACTTGAAGAAACATAACGCTGGCTCCTGCGGCCATTCGCTGTCTTTCCGCACGATTATGTAGGTCCGGAACGCCAGCTATGATATGAAGTGAAAATGGCATTAACATGATAAATAGTTGTTATCGCTGCAGATTGTATTATCAACCGCCGTCTGTTATACAAATGAAATAGTAAATAATATAATAATATAATATTGATCCGTAAACCTACGCACCCATGGCCGCACACTTATACACATGCACATACGAAGGAGAGAAGAGCAAACGTGGGTATACTGCCACAACGGATATAATTCATATTTTTGTTGCTTGTTGTGTTTAAGTTTTTATTTGTTTTTTTGTTCAACGGATTGGCATCCCTTCACTTCTTTTGAGGCCATGACTTTATTGTAGTAAAATTCACCGAGAAAACCATGATGACCCCACACCGCATTCATAATGAAAACTTTGGCCCGAAAGTGCCTCACGTAACGCACACTTACCAGCAACCCTGTGACCTTTGTTTTCGTGCCCTTGTTTGCGAGAAACAAACAACGTTGCAGCCCCGGCTCAGGGCGCTATCTATTATTCAAAATAGGGGTGGCCGCTGTACTTCACGCATGGACTCTCAACCCGAAATCACAAAGATTCACGATTTCTTCATGCACATGTAATACAAATACATATTTCTTGCGTTACCAGTTCCTCTTCCTTTCGCATTAGGCCTAAACTCTCTAACAGTCGTAATCTCGTGACATTTCACCTGATTCCTTCGTATAGTTCCCTGACTCTTATAACTTCCATATCGGACCATTACCGTACATATAATTTCACGTGTGGGGCTGACTGTAAGCTTGTGCAACAATATTCTTCATCTGCAACGATATGACTATATCAAGAGTAATTGAATGTATTTTACTATAATTAAAGAATACCTAAATATCAAACATTGACTCATCCTTGATAGTTACGATGAGATGTCAATTAGCATCAAACTACTAGTTCAGTGTTATTTTTGATGGAATCACAGATACACGGAGGAACGAAAAAGCAAATCACGGCACAATGCGTGAAACCGCGCGCCCCTATATTGTTGATTATACAACTCATTCCCAGATCCTAATCAAATGATTGGTCATGCGCGGTCACGTGTGATTCATTTACTGAGCCTATTGCACGCCTTTTCATGAAAGAGCGTGCAATATTTTCCAGTCCTATTGCACGCTTTTTAGCGCATGTACATGATGCGCAGTAGTGCGCGTAGAGGTTAGCGCTTAATACTGTGTGTGCATGGGCCCAGGGGCATGGGCAAATGACAATGACAATGTATTCTCATGTCACCCACACTCGGGTATTGGAGAAGTTTACAATCAGTTTGAATTTGTCAATTTAACACTGTAAAATACAATACAAATCGAATTAATGTTAATCAATACAAAATTACACTATCGACAATAGTGAGAAAAATTATGATGATAATGATAATAATAATAATAATAATAACAATATCGATAATAATTAATAAAAGATAATAATAATTACAACGACAATTAATGACGAAATTAATGGAAACAATTAAAAAAGTTACTGGCACCAGTAAATTGATATTGATATTTGAATTAATGAATGACTGAAAATATTCTTGATATCAATTTAATAATTTGATACAAGACATAAAGAGAAACATAAAGTTAATATTGAAATCATAATATGTTTTTGAACTTAAATTAATGAAAACGAAGCATTATTTTTCGACAGAATTTTACTAAGTTTAAACGTGTTTGTACATTATTGGAGTTAAAAGCTGATCCATTTTCAGTGTATTTGGTCTTTCAATAAAATATTTATCGATGAACAATTTTCTGTCTGAACAAAAGGCAGGGCATACAAACAAGTAATGAAACTCATCCCCAAGCGATTGCAAATTGCACAGCGTACATAGCCTCATTTCCTGGGAGTATTTGAATATCTACCAGCTACAATCGGCAGGTAATGATTGCCACAGCGAAAACGACTTAATATTGTCCGATCTCTTTTAATGAGATCGATTAAGTATCTTTCTACACATAAAGAATGTTTGAAGATTCGATAGTTAACACAATGCGAATTATCGTACATACAAGCAGACTAATACTGAGCATGAGAATCTTTCAATCGACGTTCCACAGTTTGTTTGACCCACTCACAGCTAGTATTTTCACAAATTTCCCATAAATTAGACATCCCTATATTGTCCAGAGTCAGCTTGATTTTTTAAACCAAGGTGCCTGATAGATATTCTTCTCAAAGAGTAATTTTAAGATAATATACACCTTACCAGAAAATTTATCTTGTCCACTATGTACAATCCTACACCGGAAGTTTATCATTCTGCTTTCGATATATTTCTCAAGTTTAAGCCTCCCCAATTCACCAAGTACCATACAATTTGCAGTTGTTTTGCTCACAGAAAGGGCTTGCTTACAAAATTTCATGTGGAAAATTTCAAGATCATGTAGCACTTCAAATCCTCATATCTCACTTCCATAGAGCAGAATAGGCAACACAAGTTGATCAAATAATTCCAAGAGGATATCAATAGGTAAGTGCAGTTGGTAAGTTTTAGATAATAGACTATACATTGCTCGTCTAGCTTGATTAAGTTGCTTAATTTGTGCTTTACGAAATTTGTTGTTCTAGTTAAAAGTAGTTCCAAGATAGACGTATTCATCAACAACTTCTACAATTTCATCATCAAATCTAAATATAGGAATTTTTCGAACTTTACCACGAGAAAATACAACAACTTTGGTTTTAGCTGTGTTAACTTGAAGAAACCATTTTTAACAGTAATCAAATACCGCATCAAGAGCAAGCTGAAGATCACTTTCAGTTTGTGCAAGAACTATTGTATCGTCTGCATACAGTAATGTAAAAAGCCTGAGATATACATCTATACCATTTTGATACGCAGCTGCATCAATCTTGTCAGGAAGAATATTTATTCCTCCAAACTTTTCGCAAATGAATTGTTTGAAGTCATTTAAAAAAGGGCAAATAGCATCGGAGATAAATTTTATCCTTGTCGCACTCTAATGTTAAAATCAAATAAAGAAGACTTTTCTGTACCAGAAATTACACATGACTTAGCCTGAGCATACATATGCTTAATTACATTGAAAAAGTTACCATCAACATTATTCTTAAGTAATTTATTCCAAAGAGAACTCCTGTCAACCAAATCAAATGCCTTCTTGTAGTCAATAAATGCACAATAAACCCTCTCTTTTGAAAAGAGATATAAATCGATCACTGAATGGAGAACAAAAATATGATCAAGCGTTGAATGACCATTTCGAAAACCAGCCTGTTCATCACCAAGCAATTCATTATCTTCGAGATAAGACGTAAGTCGCTCATTCAAGACTGCTGTAAACAGCTTGCCAAGACGACTAGCAATGTTATTCCTCTATAGTTGTTCGGATCATTAGGATTTCCTTTCTTCTTATAAAGAGGGTGAATTAACCCTATTGTCCATTCAGATGGTACAATTCCACTTTCAAATACAATGTTAAATAACCTAACAATTACTGATAAAACAGAATTTGTGCTACACTTCAAAAATTCATTTAGAACTAAATCATCGCCATGTGCCTTACCGTTTTTCAGCCTATTTATTTGACGTGTTACTTCTTCCTGCTTATAGAACGATTGATACATTGATTGCTCGAATGAATTTGGTCAGGTTCTAAAATATCTGCATTATCTCTATGATTTTGGCTCAGACTACGAAAGTGTTGTTCAAGAGAATGAATTTCAATAGGGTTTTTTCATTACTTAAACCGTTAGCTGAATGAATAATTTTCCAATATGCTTGTGGCTGATTGATTTTAAGATTTCTTAATTCACTGTGGATTTTTATATCAAAGGCCTATTCTTGCGCAGCACTATGCGTAAATAGGTATAGAGGTAACTGCGCTTGCTATATCTATGTATGCGCTAAATTAAGCCTTAAATTTGAGATTTATTTGTCAGCCATACTGTCACGAAACAATTTTAAATGAATTTTGTTTTACATCAAATAACAAGGATCTAGGAGTTTCGTTGTATAAAAAAATGATGCATGTTTCCATTCGTTCATTATACGATCTATCCGCCCTCGTTGATGCTGTGTGTATCTATCGCACTGAGCCTAACGGATAGATACACGCAGCCTCAACTCGAGTGCGGATAGATCGTATAATGAACTCATGCGCATGCATCATTTGTATAATAGACTACACTGATTTTTTGCGAATGAATCTATGGCGTCACAGCCTCAGATCTCTCTGATGTGACATAAAATTTAATGGGACTACAATTTTCAAATAAAGAACGCGACGAAGATATTCAACCAAGGATGATGAGTGTGACATCGTTGGAAAAAAGAAAACCTCAACAATCAGAATCTGTTTCCGCGTTTTTGATTTACGTAGTTAAGAGTGAAATGCAAAGAGGGTCAGCTTTGTAGGATTTTCTACATAGCGATTGTTTTTTTCTGGATGCGTAAGGATAAATTTGAATAAAAAACGCGACAAAGTTAAAGAATCTGCCAAATCATTAAAAATATTATGGCAAAATTAGATGTTTGATTTTTTAATTGCCGTTCGCCCCATATCGATTTGACCCGCAGTAAATGTTACATAAAGCTTTAAAAATGTCCCTCAGTTTTCATTATGTTTTTTCCTTGTTTTCCACTGCTTTTTATCAATAAATTTTAGGAATATTTTGTTAAAGCCTACCGGTGGCAACGCGTCTCCTGGACGTCGCGAACACTGCAACAAGCCCTTTGTCGGTGACCCCTCTTAGTAAGGATTCGACAGTGCTTTCTTTCATCTCCGTGCTGCCGACCTGTGGAAGGATCTCTTCATGTAGAGCTTGGATGAAGGCCTTTGGGTGCTCATGAGGAAACTCCTGGAAGCATTTCTTGTACTCACCTGTTATTTGATTTGCAAAATGATAAATGAAAAGGCACCAAAGTGCTACTGCTATAAATATATAACTCATCTCTGCTACAAATCTTTCACAAGCTTTTGGCAAAACTCTTTTATCAATGGCACTGGTGTAGTCTACATTCCGAAACTCTTATGTTACTTCAGGATATTGGTTACGAATTACTTTGAGTCTTCGGTTGTTTTGAATGTGCTTTAAAAAATCGAATGGTAAAGCTTCTTACGGAGGAGGTCGTGGGAGTAGTCTTCGCAGGCCATTCGGGTGGTACGGTTAGTTGCCTTGGTGATCTTTCTGTACCAGTCATGAACGATGGCCTGCATAAAGGGAGAGATGTTGAGATGTAATATTATCTAACATATGCCATGATTAATGAGCATTAAAACATCCAATTGATGTACACGTCATGCATATCAACTACCTAAATGCATTGAGTTTGTTGTTAATTCTTTGTCACTAACAACAAAATATTCTCTAGTTTCACCAACTGAAATTACAACCACATAAACAAAGAAAATTGTATAAGACATGTACCCTTTGATATAAGCGAATTGGACAAAAATAGTGTTTACCCATAAGAAAGTGAAAAGGGACTTGGCATCCTACCCATCCCCAAAACAAAACATGCTTCGAAAGCTTACCGCTCCGTGTTCGTGGAAAAAAGCGTCTAGCGCCCTCTCATTTCTCTCGCTGGCTAGTTTTGTCTCCATCCGTCTAATGACGTCATCCATGCATTCCATTATCTGGTAGCAAGAAATTAGGAAACAAAATGATAAACTCGAGCCAATTTAACAGTCACGGTAAAGGTAAAAGAAAAGGAGGCAAATAAAAACAGAAGAAAAAGAAAGTCATCTAGTAATCCCGCCGTGAATTGTTTGGAATTTTGATAAACGTCGCCCGCCCCCTCCCTTTCTCTCCCTCTCTCACTCTTTCTCTCCCTCGTCACAGGTAAGTCTTAAAAGAACGAAGCATTTGTAAGGTAAACATGAATATTCATACCTCACTCATACCAAAAAACCGAGCAACTCTTGGCCATTTGTCGTAGCCTTAATCGCTGCTCGGTGTTTTGGCGGTCTGATGTCGGTCCATCGGCTTGACTAAGGTATTGATCTAATTCTAGACAATAGATATATTTACCTCTTCATCAACGCTGGTGAGAGCCTTTTCTCTCTGCCTTTTGCTTTCTGCCATGTATATTTTGTTTTGTGCGAGGAGTTTGCTAGTGGCTTGATTAAGTGTTATAAACTCCTGTTCTAATTCATTCCTATAAAAGAAGAAACAAAAAACGATCTCTTGGATAATATTCTTTCACGACTGATGTGTAACAGTCCAATTTTGGAGAAAATTCTCACTCTCTTCCTCTTTCTCAGGCTCTCTGTCAGGCATACAAATGTTTTCACTTTCTTGACCCCCCACTTTTTTCACCTCGGGAATTAGCGAATTCACAATAAAAGATTTACGTAATGTACATGTACATGTTGTATCTATTCTGTTATTGTATCAGTTGTGACGAGCGTATACTTTTACAGATGTGGGTTATTTCATATGATTAATGCACTAAATTATGGGCAAGCTAACTACGAAACGTGGATCTCAAAAGAGTCAATCAGAGCCCAGATATTTTAACACGTAATATCGGATATTTCTGATTCCAATCAAAGGGCAATACATCCTTTTCAATAAACTAAATTTTTTATTTTTAGATCAAATCTTCACTAATTTGACAATTCTCTGATTTTTTTCTTCCCGTTTTTTAAACAGCAATTTTGTGTTAAGGTTGGATTTCCCTTTAAAAAATGATCGTTTAAAGTTGGAGCATATTGGAATGCTACGATTAGCTGGTTTCTACAAACCAGGGGCGGATCCAGTCGGCGGCGAGGGGGGAGGGGGACCCAATTCGTGAAAAAATATTTAGCGGAGCGTTTACGCCCACATTTCACGCATGCACGGACAGGGGTGTCTGAGTAGGAGCGTTAATTGTCGTGGAAGCTCAGGGGTTTTAGCAGGCGGCGGAGCGTCAATCAGAGTGGGAGGAACATCAACAAAAAAAGGTGATTTCATCTTGAAAGACTGTAAAGATCTCTAATAAGAAACATAATTATATCAACTTAAAATACGAGCGAGCGTGAAATTTGAAGAAAAATTGCTCTTAATCGCTTTAAATTAGAAAAGAAAAGGAAAAGGGGCACATTTTCAAAGGAAAAAGGACAGTAAGGGGGGCCCGGGGGTTAGGCACTTAATTACGGTCAGATGAGCATATTTTGATAGCTTTTTGTGACTCTGGCAGATCACTATATTTTTGTATAATGACGTAAATCATTGTCTGAAGCAATATTTCATTCAAATGAGACACTTGCTAAAGATTAGAAAATATAACGTTGACCCTTTATTTTTATGAGTACATTTTATTGGTCAAAAATAAATTTATGTTCAAAATATAATACAAGCGAGTACCGTATCGTGGCAGATTTGCTTTTAGAGCAATATTGCCAATATATATATATATATATATAGGCAAGGGTCGCGTAAAGTTGCGTTTTGCGTCCCGGACTCACACACAAACAAAATCTCACGCACAAATTTTGCAAAAGCGGTGAGTAATTTCGTCCCGCAGGACGCACCAACAATTCCCAGGTTGGTTTCCGGAAGCTGGAGAAGAATGGGGCGGGCCCGTCGCCCCCCCGTGTATCCGCGCCTGCTTCAAACACCCACCTTTTGTGTTCGATCGATGCTCTCAAGGTATCAATAATTTTCATGCATGAAGTCAGGATATCATGGCATACTAGGCGGTTACTGTCTAGCTTGTCTTTCTTCCCAGCGATAGTTGCTCGCTCCTCGGATAAGAATCAAAATAGAAAAAGAATAACAAATAAAGGAAATGTTTCAGTTTTCCGCCTATAAAAATGATTTCTACCAATATTAGTGAGGCATGATGGCTCAGTGGTAGAGCAGTGATCTAATAACTAAGAGGATCCGGGTTCAAAAGCAGGTGGATGCGCTATTGCCCTCTGGTAAAACAAATATTGTTGAAAACCTAAATTTTGTATTCTTTCATCTGAGATCAATATCGACTTCAAACACATTTGTTGTGAAAATCCTTGCAGAAATTATATCCTCTTTGACATTATGATACAATTTAAGTAAAGTTTTGCCATCAAGTTTGTGGGACTCCCAACACTTTAGAGGGGCTTTAATTTATGCCTCGTTTAGATATGACGCGATTATTCTATGATAACGTAAATTTCGATACGCATTCGATTACTGTATCTTGTAACACAGGGCTAAGTGAATATTTTCACATTAAACAAAACACGGGGCGACTTCTTTGCGGCGGTATACCATGCCATATCTGGACAAGCCTTTATGATACAAATCGGAAGCATATGGTGCCACGTAATAATCCCACCTTTCGCATATATAACCAGTGGATACGTCGACGGACTGTCGATCTTAAGGTCAGCGGTTCGAGTCCCGCCGCTGCCCTAATGTCCTTTGGCAAGACATTGATCTACATTTGCCACACTCAACCCAGGTGATGTAAATGGGTACCTGGCAGGAATTAATTCCTTGAAATGCTAGAGCGCCGCAGTGGCTGCCTTGCTAAAGCCAGGGTAATAATCGGGGCAGCGCCCGGAGCGTCACAACGTGACGGACATGTGCGCTATATAAGAAGCCACCATTATTATTATTATTATTATCTTGTAGTTGTTTTCCACTCGGCTTATTGATAGATGGAACAACGGTCACGATAGTGGTATAATATAAATGTCATTTTTTATCATTATAACTTATGACACATGGGTCTCTGCATGGAAATATGCCTTATTTGACAACATAATTACTCTTACCTCTATCTTTTTCAAGAAATCTTGAAATGATTGCCGCCTCTCCATATGCCCTTTCACTTGATTCTCTGTTAGAGATTAATAAACAACATAGTATAGTGTATTCGAATAAATGAATATTTAAACAGCCACTAACAGAAGTTTGGTGATTCTTTACGATGCTATTGTTTACGATCATCAATCATTATTGTTAACGATTATTACTTATGAATCACGTAAGTATTGCAAGCATAACTGTGGAAGATTACACATGAAGAAGGCAAAGATTAACACATCGTGCAAACGCCGCCAAACCCGATAGTCTTTACTTTTTACTGATACAAACCGGGTTAAAAAGCAGAAGGCAGAAAAGGAGTAATTATATTTGAACAATATTGTACATAATATACGATTTATGTTCAGACATGAATGGGAGTGGCTATAATGATGGTCCCCCAAACACACACAAACAAAATGAATCAAAAATGGTTCGTAGTTCTAGCAAATTTCTCCAGCAGCTTTTGTCCTGTTTTAATGATTGGATTATTGAACGTAAAGCTCGTGGTAAATTAGTACCCTTTGTGAAAGAAACGTCTTTCGAAATCTTACGTAAATTCTGCACTTATAACAAAAGTGCGACCTTTCAACAGCAACATTCATGACAGTAGAATCCTTACTGATAGGTGACATTATTTTCTAACCAAAATATCGCTTGCAGGGGCTTTTCCTTTTCATACTCGATACTTCGATTTGTATAAATGTGACGTGGTGTATATACTTTGTTCTCCATGGGCATCACGGAGTGCCTCACTTCCAGATATGAAGAAACACCTCTCCTTTGCTTCTTCCATTGTGGAGACTGTGCCAGTCGATTTGAGAAGCTCGAAGGCATCTGTGAGGTGTTTGCGCTTCACCTGCAAGATAATCGATGCCGATTAGTTGCCAATTATATGTTGCTTTCCCTTCTAAATGTAGCATTTATTTGGAATTCAAGTTTAAAATACTTGCTTATATGTGTTTTTGATGTTATGCAGATCGAAAGTGAATAAAAAGAACAGCTTATCACATTATACGCACATACACAACTGAAAGTCTTTGCTAAACGCGGGCTTTACCAAGCCCGTTCGTATTGTTAACACAATAGGGTGTACCAAGAAAATGTGGTACATTTACTATACGCACATCCCCTATCCCCCACTATGACCAAAGATTCATTATGAATATCAAAGGAATAAAACTGTTTTGATTTTATACGTACCCTTTCCTTTCTTTCTGGCCGTTCATTGGCTGCTACGTCCCACATCGTGAAGCCGATGATGATATCAGGGTTTGGCAGACGCTCTTTCACTTTTACGAAGTGTTCCTTTGTCTGTGAAAAGTTTAAGAGTACTAATTCAATATACTAAGACCTAGAGCACAAAGCACAATTTCGACATTTTGAGCAATGTAGTACCATAAGATCCGCTGACGAAAAAATAAAGAGAGCAGTTTAAGGGGGAAGAACTTGAAGACACTTGAAGACACATTCGTTTGGCTAAGAGAAGGGCGAATGCGTTTTGTGTCGTTCTGCTAAAGGCTGACGCGCACTACTGCTTTTGATAAGCAGAAGGTCATTCGTATTAAAATACCCATCATTTCAGAAATATGTGCTTATTTTGATACTGAAGTACTAGAATTAGAAATGTATTGGTCGATAAAGAGAAAGGAACGTAAAGTAGGGAGAAGGGAGAGGTCAAACTAGCCAGGACCATTACAGTGACTTTTTACTGCCGACAAGAGGCGCTTCTACCTCTTCTACCTCTAGGTGTAGTGCTATGAGATGGGGATAGTTAATTTTAAATGTTATCGCTACACTATCACAAACTCAACCGATTAAGGAGGCGAACAGATGAATATAACTATCAATGTAAGAGTTATTACAATTATCTAGCGTTAGCTTTGCCATCAAAGAATCTATTTCCGATTACTATTGGTATTTCCAACTGCTACACCACATGCAGTGTATGCACCCCATCGACCATGCTGACTAAAATAATTAGCGCCATGTCGCTACCTTTGGCGATAGTGAAAATCCCTACCTGCAGCCGCAAAAGACGATTTCTTCACAAAAGCAGATTCTGCTTAACCTTACCTCGGCTGATATACCAGAGATAGTGTTGACTATCAGGACATGTACGTCAGCATCTCCACAGAAAGCTTTTACTTTATCTCCCATCTCTCGACACATGCTGATCCCGGGACTGTTTGAATATTTAAGATGATATAATAATTTTTAAGCGATACGTATTTTTAAAGCATTGTTTTGCGTATATTAATCGTCTATTCAGCGCCATAAGAGTGTTAAGTCATATTCTTTTGCATAGCGTTAACTCCTTTTTGATTTAAACAAACTCCCAAAACAGTTTTGGGAATTTTCCGTGCGTTCTCTAAGTGAGCACGTCTAAAGTAGTGTATGTGTGCGGATTTGTGAATAACGACCCATGTTATCTTATGATAATCTAACGTACACCGTTGTTTTTAGAATACATGCGAGATAACATAAATCCTTTATTCATAGAATATATTACACTGCATGTCACTAATTCCAATAGTATTATAAGTATTTAAAATTTGTTTTATATTTCTCCTAATCCCTGCCTCCAACTCAAAAAACTACGAGAGGGAAAAGGAGCTAAACCAAGATGTTTAGCCGAATTCAAATTGGTTTTTAAAAAGAAAAAAACTGTAACTTTCAGGATGAGCCTCATAGGATGAGCTTTGAATCAAATGTTTGACTCTTGACATCAATATTCCACTAAGAACCGGTATAAATAACATTTACCAGTCGAGAATCTGAAGAAAGTGTGTTAGCAAAGGACATTTGTGGTCTCCCTCGGCCAAGAAAATCTCGACGTGGCGGGATAGGTCAAGGGGTTGGTCCGCTGTGGCGTCCGATAAGTCATGAAGAAGCTGAAAAAATTAATAATACAAACATCAGATCTAGTCAGTAGTAGTAGTATACATGATGTAACAAATACAAATACATGTAATAATAATTATCATGATTATTATTATAATTATTGTTATTGCTATAATAATTTGTTATCATTATTATTATTATTATTACTAATATCATCATCATCATTATCATTATCATTATCATCATTATTATTTAGTCTTAACTAACCAGCCTACCGTATCGGTATTGATACCGCCTTTCCTGTGGGCCCTGCAAATGTTATTACCCCAGTTTTACCAGGTACCCATTTTAGTACACCTTGATCGAGAGGCACACACGTGGGCAAAACACCATGTCCAAGTATCTAAACACTGAGCAGGGATCAAACCCGGGACCTCTTGTATGAGAGTCAAGAGCCTTTATAAATATACCACAGTGCTTTCACTCTTTAAGAAGCTATTAAGAGCCAGCATAAGAACAGAGAGCGGGTAGGTAGACAACAAATTTAAAGAGAAGGAAGAGACACAAATATTAAAATGAGATGAGGAAAACTAAATGCATTAACATTAATTAATAAGGTCTGAGAAAAGTCGATTTACTTACCGGAATGTCAAGAGGAATTATGGCATTCTCCTCGTAAGACATCGTATCATCGGTTGTTGACTCTGAAGCGAACTGACTCCTCCTGATGATGAAGTGTGACCCAACCTCAGAATAGCTTGGCAGCCGAACGCCATCATGAGGACGTGTGGATCATATGCAGCATCATCATCGCGGGCCTGCTCGATCTGAAGGAAACAATTGGTGGTATGTCCCATACCACAGGGCAGCAACTCCTTTCCAACCATGGCGTTGATAACCATACTTTTACCACTGCTCGTCCTATAAGATGCCGAATACAAAATTTGTGAACAAACGAAGGAAAGAATATGGAGGGATGTTGTTGAAGGATTTTATTGAATAATATCCATTCTATGGGTACAACCGTTTACAATGTATAAACATGATAAAAGCAGTTATACAATAATTATTAAAACAGTCTAAGCAATCAACAGTGAAATTCAAATAAAAGTGATCAAATGACAATAATAATGGCAACTATCTTTAGGTTTGATTAATAAGCAATTAAAATCTTAACTGAAACATATATGTACTATTGAAATTAACATTAAAACCAATACTATTATGAATTTGGCATGCCGAAAGGTTGATTTTGTGTCATTGGTAGAAAATATTGGATATATTGGAATTGAATTTCATATTGATTTAAGAATATTGCAAAATGAATATATCTCTACATAGCGGTCACTGCACTACTGTCCAATTTTGCGAATGTTCTTTGCTAATGCCTCAGTCACACCTTTGCGTATTTGGCTTGCGTATTTATGGCAAGCCGTTTTAACATTTAATCCTATTTCTTGATATCAAGAAATGAATTCTTGATATCAAGAATTAATATCAAGAATTACCATGGCTTTACAACAGAAAATCATTTCTTGATATCAAGAAATAGGAATAAATGCATCAATACCCAAGCCAAATACGCAAAGATGTGACTGAAGCATTTGCCTGTCCTGATATCGTTAAGTGTTCCCATTGCTTGATATAACTAATGTCAAGATAAAATGGTCAAATGAAGCACTTGCTAAAGTATGATAATTTTACGCACACAGTAAAAGCCCAAACATCAAAAGAATGTATGTATTAACGGAATTATGCAAAGAATCATGCACATTTCGTCTACTATGCTTCGTGTTTTAAAATATTTCACAATTCTCACATTCAAACCATTGTAGTAATTAAATATTGTCTTATTAAGACATTTTCTGCACAATAATTATTATTCACACGGCTGAAATCTGCTCTTTCAAAGATGTTACAATTTCTCAGATTTTGAATTGCCCTACAAATATGACAAAATAGTTTTATTAAATGTATCGTATTTATTACTGTTAGCTATATTTATTCATTATGAAGTACAGTATAATCATACATGTACAGAGGGAAGTACTCCTGTAGAAAAGAATGATACCCCTCGATCATAACATGGAGTAAACCTATATACAGTTGAGTTATGCCTGGATTACATTTGCCCCGGGCGCCGTACGATAAATTAGTCTACGATTTTTCGTGCGATTTTAGGGGCATCGTAGGAGGCTACGGGCTACGATGTTTGTGTTTACATTATCTAAGAGCATCGTGCCATTTCTTGTATTGGCCCTCGGGGCAGGCCGAAGCAAATCCGACAGAGGCTGATCGGAGATTGTACGGAAATCGTGCAATTTCAATGCAGTAGCCGTGCAGTCTCCGCAGCCTCCACACGGAAATCGTACGGAGCCCGTGCAGCTACCGTGCAAAGGTTGCGCGGAGAAGGTGCGGTGACCGTGCAGCCGCCGTGCCGTTTTAAAGCGTTTTTTGGTTTTGCTGCACGATTTTGCTGCACGATCAGCGCGAGTCCTCCGCGCGATGCCCATGGGAATTGTGCAATGACACCTACGACATGTTTACGGACTACGGGCTTACGATTTTTCAAATTTGTTTAACTTCTCAGTATACAAAATCGTAGAGGCCGTGGAGCCCGTGAATTCGTACGAAAATCTCACGGCCGCCTCCTGCCTCCGTACGGAGGCCGCACGGAAAAGGGGATACGGGCAGGATACGGGCTCCGTAGACTAATCGCAGGCCAAATGTAATCCAGGCATTAGTACTCACAACGTTGCCAAAGATAGACCAACTTCTTCATTCTACATCTTCAGAAAAGATAATATGAATAAATGGGGAAGAAATAAAATACTGTGTAGGTATATGGCAACTGTAGCCAAAAACACAAAACAGGAAGGGAATATGATTGCTTACAATTTATCAAAATATTACGGTTCCAAGAAAGTAATGGAGATGCAGACTTACGGACCAAAGATGGGAACTTTCATCTTCTTTCTGATGAGAGTAGTTTTCAGGGATTCAATTTTCCCCGCTTCCATGTTAAGACTGTCGATCATGGAGAGGACCGTTTCGGGTACCATACCTAAAGCATTACGGATCAAAAGTTGTAACAGTTTCAAGTGAAATCGCTAATAGAGTTAAATGTGCACGTTTAGACAAAGTCTTGGTATGTACTAGTTAGGGGATTGGGGGTTCAATGGTACATAATTCACCAGGGGCGTCGCTAGAACGCACAATCTTCATAGCGATACGCTGGAATTTTGAAATTAGGTAGTTTATACGTACTTCTTTATAATGAGATCAATATAACAAGCAATATTGTTATTGATCACAAATTATTCAAGCAAGAGAATGAACACCTTTGGTGGGCTCATGTTTACGATTTAATCAAGAAAATTGACCTTAAGCATTGTGATAAAAGGTGTCGCTGCCCGCGGTGCATAATTTGTTATTCACACCTATCATCAATGTGTTCAACACATCATATAAGCATAATTATGTTTTAACCTTTTAGTCAGTAAAATACACGATTTTCACGCATTTCCTATGGGGTTGCGATGAATAGCGATGAATGGCTCCCGGGGCCCCCTCTGGTGCCCCGAAAATGATGTAATATCAGTTGAATTAACAAGTATCTTTAGCATAACACAATTACACGTGTATGTAGAAAGAAAATTCATCTAACAATTCAAACTATTCTATCTAACTACATTTGGGCCCTTAAACTTAAATTTTGGGTACCTGAGACATATTTGGCTATAAAAAGCCTCATACCCACAATGTATCATTGTAATTTGATACCGAAACATGAAATTTAATGTGATCTTATTACCCCAGAAAATAGTTTAAAGCGATCCTCTGGACTGTCTAGAGTTGCTGGTCCTTTCTTTTTTTTACAAACACAAATGTGTTTTTTCTTCCAACTAGTGCACTGAAATCATGTTTTTGCTTGTAAGACTCGTGTTATCGTATTGGTTATAACCTGACTCCTCGAAAAGAAGGATTTTTCAATCTTTAAAATCTACCTATTTTATAATCATAAGCGTTGTAGTGTCTATAATTGTTTAACGTGTAGTGCGGGATTAAAAAAGTGTACCCTGTATTTAATCGTTGAATTAGTAATGAAAACGAGACCATGATCCGTATTTCGCTATCTAAAAATCAGATACAAGTTAGGGGCGGTCGAGCCCCCCCCCAAAAAAAAGATGTACATATGATATATATTCTTCGAGAACTGCGCCTGCTGCTAATACATTTAAACCTAACTTTGAGTCTAACTCATATTTAACAAAGGGAAACAGAGATCGAGGACTAACTCTTGAAAGTCTATGTTTATCACATCATGTTTATCGCAATCATACGATTATATGTAAAGAAACATGAAGGTAGTTTGACTAATTGACATTTCTCATCTAACAGACTCTCCCAGCTTCGAATCATGCGAAATACTTAAACTTCAAAACAGCCTCTTAGACATGTTGAAGCATATCGTGGGATAAAATGTAGTATATTAGTTAAATATAAGGACAACTTGGTTGACCGCTGATATACTCATGTGGCATCAAAGTACATGCACCGAAAGAAAAATGCAGTATTCCACTTTACACTGCGTAAAACTCATAGATTTAACAGAATTACATTATGCATCTTGACAATGTCACAACGAGACCTATTGGGTAAATAGTTCTTTGTATTCTGAAGGCAAAAGCAGCAACAACAATTAGGTCTACAGCGAAATATATCAGCAATTGGAATCTTATACCCCACTTTGTGTGAAGATTTGATAACACAAGAGGAGAATCAAAAGCCTAGGAAATTATTACTTATTAATAGTATGAACCAAATCTGATCAGGAAAGGGAGAAGAAAGCAGACTGGAAGAATCTATTGGAACAGCGTTTTTCAACCAGGGTGCCGCGAGGCATCTCTAGGGGTGTCGCGAGAGAAATTTAGTTATATTCAAAACAAAAATATTTTGGAATAACGTCAATTTCGTGAACACAAACAAATATGTATTTTCATGAGGAGATAACATTTTAAAAATAATAAAGTGTCTTTCTTCCTCACTCGCTCGTAATATTTAGAAACAGGATTATTTGTGGCAGCGAAATGCCTGAATACTTTCATACTTTTAGGGATGCCCGAATTTTCTTTCATTCGGGCAGCAATGTGCCCGAATATACCTTATATTTTTATATCGAAATTACAGTTATACCACTCTCGTTCGTGTCATTCCCTCGCAACATTTAGACACAAGACAATTCTGGGCAAGAAGATGCCCGAATATCCTTATATTCGTGAATCGAGGTGATTGAATATATGACTTTTGTATTCATGTATTCGGCAGCAAGATGCCCGCATATATAGTTTCCTTTTTATCTTACATGTATCTACTGTATTTTGATGACATTTCTACCATATTAAATATATCTTCTTTTTCACTCGCTCGCAAAATTGAGAAACAAATTTGCCCGTAGGCATTTTTATGGCACTTGACGAGTGTTAAAGTGATGCATAGCATATCGAATTTGGGATCGTGGTGACGCAAAACTTGTTATTTCTTAAAAGGGTGCTTTAATTATATAGAGGTTTTAAAAAATCTGTATTGAAATATGAAATAAAGGAACAAGAAAGAAAGAGTGCGCGCAAGTATGATAATCATTTAAATATTTATTAAAACAGTGTCTTACCTTTGAACAGCTTCTATTTTACCGAGATTTCATCCGAGAGGATGCTATTCATATTAATTACTGTTCCTGATCGATTAAGTGGGTTTTCACACTGCAGATTTCGAAATGCAGGATGAAATCAAAGCTCCACAATCAAATTGTAAAAAGGCACTCAACCATGATGTATAAGGCAATTTAAATACCTTAGAACCTACAGGGTGATTTCTAATTGCTTGCTTGACACATGGACCTAACACACATACACACACCGAAACATGAAATTTAATGTGATCTTATTACCCCCAGAAAATAGTTTAAAGCGATCCTCTGGACTGTCTAGAGTTGCTGGTCCTTTGGGCCCTTTTGGAACAGCTTTAGGGCCCCTGTGGTCTTTTGTGGGTCTTAACAAACACCACATTTCACTGTATTGTTCAAAGTGGGTTTTCTACCCTAAACGAAAATTTTTATCCTAAATATTTGTTTTTTAAATGCATAAGAACACTGGTGGGCCTCTAAAACATACAATTTGGGCACTTTGGGTCCCAACTTTAAAAAATCAGTCGTTGGCATCGTTTTAAGCATACAATTTTACTTAGGAATCCAAATTAATTTTTGTTGTGAACACCATTTCCCTGTTGGAGCCGTCTGTGTACCTAACTATTTGCCCGTAAAGTTGGAATGATATATTGATTTACCTCTTTTAATGACATGATTGTGACATTATGATTTATCCTTGATATTTATAGATTATATCTTCTCAGAACTCTATAGATCAATATATATAACTAGATTGATCAATACAGTTCTTAAAAGATATCAACTCTATATATCAAGAATAAACCTGATTGTCACAACCATTCAATTAAAGGTACTATGTCCCATTTGCAGGCCCTAAAAACGAAAAGGTTGAATTCCAACGGCATTTGAAAGATAATACTAATTTAGAACTTCCTCAAAACGAAAGGGCTTGAAAATGTCTTTAAGTGGGAAAATAACGAATATTAGTTATTAGAATCGACTTAGGTGATTGGAATCACTAAATTAATAGTCTGGTTTTCAGATCCTTGTACCGAATAGTCGTACGTTTTGTGCTGCGCAAAAATTCAATCAGTTTAAGTTTGGCCATTATAAGAATTGGGTTATTGATGTAGACAAATGCTAATGTACCCTTTACAGCTCATTTTATGTATGTTATTACCAAAGAAAAAAGTCAGTCAGTCACTCAATAGTGTCTGACAGTGAAGTCTAGAAAGTAAACGGGTTTCCTTGCATAATTTGAATATTAGGACACTGCTAACGTTTAAATTTCACAGATAGAACACACGTGACATGTTCATAATTCCTCGAAGTTCTACATAATTTGATGTTGGCTGCAAATGGGACATAGTACCTTTGCAAGAGGAAAGAAAATTTATTCCAATTTATGGGCAACAGTGTAATATGCAGCAATCCACTGTTTTGCTCGCATAATAGTATTGGGTGTTTCTTCTTTTCCAGAAAAAATTCTCAGTAGTAGTTTCTTGGATTAAAAATCCGATATGTGGTAAAGGTGAGACTTATGAAAACGTCTTCTACAAGTTTAAATCAAATTAAGAGAACACACCATGTAAGAAAAGAATGCACTCATATCGATCTCTGGTGAATGAAGGTGGGGAAAAGGAAGGAACATTAACAAAAATTCAGATGACAATATACAATATTAAACCATAAGGTTTGATTTACCTGCATTTGTAAGCGATGACTTCACCGTCGATGAGATGTTGGTTATGAGGACATTTATGACGTCATAAGTACGCTTTTGGTTTTCTTTCTCCTGCATGAATGTGTTGAAATTCAGTTGATCGGAAGCCATTTTTAAATGACGTCATATGTTGATCGCTCCTCGGTCTTTAATTCTGTCCCTTCTATTGCGGATTTTCTCTTGTATTCCACTATTGTTTGAAGCTTGTGAAATGTCTGTCTGTTGGAACAGAATATACATACCAGAAATAATAGAGGGGTTTATAATTTTTCAAATTCTGTAAAAGCGCTGAATCACTTAAAACTTATACGTAATAATTTTTAGAAAATAATCTAAACTTAAGTCTAGAAGTGAAGTAGCCTACACGTTCACTTTTCTTTTTAAAGTTTAGTTTCTGACTATGAATCATTGCATTTGTCAAACGTTAGAAAGAGAATACAAGGATTAGGATAAGTACACATTAAGGGTTTCCCAATTGAATATTAGAAAGAAAAAGTTATTCAACATTTCATGGATGATTGTGGAGTGCTTTGGCATTATATATTGCCGATGAAATTTTAGTTGCATTTTGGGGGACACCGCTAATGATAAAATATCATTTACAGAAGTATTGTTTAACACCGATGCAGTTACAACTCCGGCTATCTTATATTTTTTAAGCACTCAACAATAGCGAGAATTACTGTTTAAAGGCATGACGGGGGTTTTAAATTTACAATTGCTTAAAAGTTGAACAACAACAAAGGAAAAGATATGTAGTAAATAGTTTTCGGTATTTCCTTAATTTAAAAAACAATATTGCGACATCAGCATTTCGACATAATGTTTGATGACACGCAAGGACTAGGGAATTCGCAGGGGGTTCCCCGATTTGAATATATACATATTTTGCATGACCTGATGACACGTTTGTGTTTGTCGACATGTTTACACTAAGCTTATAGGCTATTGTCATGAATTTCTGTAGTCCATGCACACTGTTTTGAACAAACACGATACTCAGATTGAACCCTTAGAACTACAACAAAATACGAGGGATGTTTGCAGGAAGCTGAGGATCAGTATTTTGGTTATATTTCTCAAGGGTCATCTCATTAAAAGTTGTGGTAAATGTTTTATGATGAATGGTAGATTTTCATAAGCTTGAAATTTAATGACAGGATACGTTGAATTCTCTTTTTGCAAAAACAAATGTGTTTTTTATTCCAACTAGTGCACTGGGTTCATTTTTTTTGCTTGTAAGACTCGTCTTATCGTATTGGTTATAATCTGCCTATGACTCCTCGAAAAGAAGGATTTTTCAATCTGTAAAATCTACATATTTTATAATCATAAGTGTTTTATTCAAAAGTGTATCCTGTATTTAATCGTTGAATTAGTAAAAAAAAGAGACCATGATCCGTATTTCGCTATTTAATAATCAGATACAAGTTTTGGGCGGTCGAGCCCCCAACAACAAAAAATGTACATATGGTATATATTCTTCGAGAAAGGCGCCTGCTGCTAATACATTTGAACCTAACGTTGAGTGTAACTCACAGTTTACAAAGGGAAACAGAGATCGAGGACTAACTCTTGAAAGCTAGTCGACACCGAAGTTTAGAAACAGCCTCGGGTACAAGTTTCAGTAGAATACTAGCCTAAGAGTGTTCATCACATCATGTTTATCACAACATGTTTATCGCATTCATACGATCATAATATTATGTAAAGAAACATGAAGGTAGTTTGACTAATTGACATTTCTCATCTAACAGACTCTCCCAGCTTCGAATCATGCGAAATAATTAAACTTCAAAACAGCCTCTCAGACAAGTTGAAGCATATCGTGGGATAAAATGTACTCTATTTGTTAAATATAAAGACAACTTGGTTGACCGCTGATATACTCATATGGCATCAAAGTACAGAAAAGTACAGTACTCCACTTTACACTGCGTAAAACTCATAGATTTAACAGAATCACCTTATGCATCTTTACAATGTCACAACGAGACCTATTGGGTAAATAGTTCCTTGTATTTTGAAGGCAAAAACAGCAACAACAATTAGGTCTACTGCGAAATATATCAGCAATTGGAATCTTATACCTCACTTTGTGTGAAGATTTGATAACACAAGAGGAGAATCAAAAGCCTAGGAAATTATTACTTATTAATAGTGTGAACCAAATCTGATCAGGAAACGGAGAAGAAAGCCGACTGGAAGAATCTATTGGAACAGCGTTTTTCAACCAGGGTGCCGCAAGACATCTCCAGTGGTGTCGCGAGAGTAATTTAGTCATATTCAAAAAATATAAATTTTGGAATAACGTCAATTTCGTGAGCACAACAATATTAAAATACCTCAAGGTATTTTAATGAGGAGACATTTAAAAACTAATAAAGCGTCTTTCTTCCTCACTTGCTGGTAACATTTAGAAACGGGATGATTTCTGGCAGTGAAATGCCTGAAAACCTTTATACTTTTAGAGGTGCCCGAATTTTCTTTTGTTTGGGCAGCAGGGTGCCCGAATATACCTTATATTTTTATATCGAAATTACAGATTTACTATTCTCGTTCGCAAACTTTAGAAACAAGACAATTCTGGGCAAGATTATTCCCGAATATCCTCATATTCGTGTATCGAGGTGATTGAATATATGACTTTTGTATTCATGTATTCGGCAGCAAGATTCCCGCATATATAGTTTTGTTTTATATCTTACATGTATCTACTTTATTTTTATGACAATACTACCATTTCTACCACGCTCGCTTCACTCGCTCGCAAAATTTGGAAACAAATTTGCTCGTAGGCATTTTATGGCACTTGACGAGTGTTAGAGTGATGCAAAGTATATCTTATATGATGAATTTGCGACCGGGGTGACCAGTAACATTTTTATTTCTTAAAAGGTTGCTGTGACTATATAAATGTTGAAAAACGCTGTATTGAAATATGAACAAAAGGGACAAAGAAAGAAAGAGTGCGCGTAAGAATTATAATCATTTAATGTTTATTAAAACAGTGTCTTACCTTTGAACAGCTTCTATTTTACCGAGACCTCATCTGAAATGACAGAACAAGACAATGCGATTCATATTCATTCCTGTTCCTGATCGATAAAGTGGGTTTTCACACTGCGGATTTCGAAATGCAGGATGAAATTAAAGCTTCACAATGAATTGTATAAAGGCACTCAACCTTTAATGTAAATGGCAATGTAAATACCTTAGAACCTACAAAGTGATTTCTACTTCTACAATGGACACATGGACCTTACACACACAAACACACGCAATGTCTCTCTCTCTCTCTCTCTACATATCCCTACATCTCGCGGATTTTTTTTTTTCTCTCTCTCTTTCTCTCGCACTCTTTTAATTTTTTTTCACCACGTAATTTGTAAGGGTTCTTTATCTGAAGTTATTTTTCTAAACGAGAAAGAGAGCGATATAGAACAGGGTGGGAGGCGAGTCAGTGAGGCAGGCGACAGAGAATTGGTAAGGACAGAGAGAAGTTTGCTTTTAATAATCCTATAAGCAAAAATAAAATGATTGAATAAAAGTCATGCTCAATCAAATAAAGTGCGGGATTGAGAAAATTTTGAAAAAAGCGTATTTGTCTATAACTTACATACAACTTACAGTCTGAAGTTCAGATAAATATAGATAGCTTAAGCCTTTAGTTCTTTTACTTAGAGAGGGAGGGATTCCCCGAATCAGGGGTATCCTATAAAGATTGCATCATCGTCCGAAATATCAATATGGCCTGGTATAAACAAAAACAAAAATATCCCTTCCTACATTCCCATTTCAAATCTTCTCTTTCCAAACAGAATTCCTATCTTTACCGATCATTGACAGACGAATGTTTCAAAACCATGCCTGTCTTTGTTCCTTTGGCATTGCGTGGTTTTCGTACTTTTTTTTTTTTGGGGGGGGGGGGCGGGTGTGGGTTTTTATATTCACTTCTTACTTTTGTTGGCTTATTTATTCTTTGTTCGTACACACGTCATAATATTTAATCACAAAGGGGACTGCATGCACAGGTGCGTTTACGGTTTACGCCGAACGTATACTCCTTTTAATTTACAAGTATGACGTATTCAATTTCTGCCATTAGACGTATTGGCCCCAAGATGTGTCGGTAAAAAGATGCCTTTTCCCGCAATGAAAATGGCGAATTTCTTTATTTTCTTTTAATAGGGGGGCCTAGACTGATGCCCTTTGGCAAGACATAAATCCACAAAATATAAGGGCACAGTTTGCAAATATCCTCCCTCGTGAGGTGGTACCTGGTAAGAAGAAATTCCCTGAGTAGTTTAATAGCTTATTTTGACAGCTCAGCTATAGCCGGGGTAAGAATATGATACTTTGTACGAGTATTAATCGCAGTATTTGCGCTAATGTAAATGGATACCTAAACGTTATCATTGTAATATATCATTATATCCCCCTGCCTGCCAATCAACATTTCGGAGTCCCAAAGGATTAGGTAAGATGACATATTTTATGTGCGGGCATCTTGCTGCCGAATAAATGAATACAAAAGTCATATGTTCAATAACCTCAATTCATGAATATGTTCCTTCCACCTTCAAATTTCGCTGCAGTGAGTGATTTGGTCATATTGTTGCACCCGATTCACCAATGGTTACACGGTAGTATATTGTACCGTATTATGAAAAAGTCACACATTCAATTGTACCTTGATTATCATCCCTAGGCATGAGCCAGCTTATGGATATGACAGTTTGACACTGTGTGCCTTCTTATTCTGAGATCGATTATACAGGCAGCAGTGAAGATCACATCGCATCATATTACATCACATCACCCCATCACATCATATCATATCACATAACATCACATTATATCACCACAAACCATCACATCATAATACATCATCGTATCACCTCACATCACATCACATCATTTCACACAAGATCACATCCCATCACATCACATCCCATGTGAGGTTATGGCAGTACGCGGTTTACTACTGTGAGCTATTCATAAGCTGGCTTAGGAATTATAATCAAGATACAGTTGAAAGTGTTACTTTCAGAATAGGGTCCATTTTATTATCTTGTGAAATTGGTTAAGCTGGTGCCATGTACTATTGAATTTATTAAACGCTATTGATGTCATATCAGGGCCATGTTTCATAAAACTTGTAACTTGTCAATAACAAGTTACGATAACTCTTATAAGCTACCGAAATCGTGCTATTTGATTGGCCGAGAGCAAATTTGTCTAACAAATAGTATTTGTTATTGAAAACAAGTTTTATGTAAAAAGGGCCCCATGTTCTGTTCATGATATATCAGATCATTGTAGATGCATGGAAGGTAATATAGTGCGTAGGAAAAGGCCCTATGAGTCATGTAAAAAGAATGCACGAAGAATGCAGGAAAAGAAAGGGTTGACATTCATGAAGGCTCCCGAAATCATGACCAGAGAATCATGCATGATTCTTTTGTGTAAGTCTCTTCTCAGTGGCCATTTACATTTAATTTGTTAACATTTGCGTGAACATTCTGATGAGAATAAATCGAAAACGCTTGTGAAGTTCAATCTATGCCTCTTGTGTATTCCGACTAGCGTTGTGAATTTATATATTTTCTACCAAATATATATACTTGTATATATGTATATTTATATATATATATATATATATATATATAATACACGTAATACACGTCTCAATAACAAGCCCTTTAAATTTGTTTCAAGTGGTAAAATGTAGACTTGAGTACGTAAAGAGTCATGTCGCGTAACCTCAAAAGCGTATTCGTATTCGAGATTTACCGCCCTTGAAAAAACATCAAGGTGTCAACCCTACACTTCATAGTTTTGATAGCTTGTATCTATGAAGGTACTCGAAACGTGATTACGTGTGTGATCGTTATAAGCCATCTATATTCATGGTATGCATTTGGTGGGTATTTGTGGTTTTGTGATCCTATAAGTATTTTTAATAAAATGTCATTTCGACAAACAAATCTTTAAAACTATTTTGTTCCGTCTATTGTCGGTCTAGTGTCAGTCTCGTTGGTGTGACTGGGGCACAATGCCTGAGTCACACCTTTGCGTATTTGGCTTGCGTATTGCTGCGTTTCTATGGCAAGCCTTTTTAACATTTATTTCTATTTCTTGATATCAAGAAATCGAATTCCTGATATCAAGAATTACCGTTGCTTTACAACAGAAAATCATTTCTTTATATCAAGAATTAATTTCTTGATATCAATACATAGGAATAAATGTTAAAACGGCTTGCCATAAATACGCAAGCCAAATACGCAAAGATGTGACTCAGGCATAACTGAGTGTGCCAGCCTTGGCCATGACCAACCGTCATGGCCATTATTCACACACATGTGAGCTCTCCTCACAGAGTGGCTAACCACATTTAAGCTGTCTGACTTTCCCGAAATAAGATGCTTACGTCGTATACGTGCTGCCATAAGTCCTTCAGTTTTTTTTTAAAAGCAATAAAATAGTACCCAAGCTTCAATATTCCAGAAGAAGCCATGGCCTCTGCGATGGCTGGACCGATGAAGGCATCTGTGAAAATATGCTTTGTCAGCCTCGTGTTCCTTCAGTCACTTCAAGGTAAGACTTTGGATTTTCTTGTTCTTTTATAGCGGTTCCAACAGTTGTTGTTAATAAGTATTTTTGTTTCTTCTTTTTCTTCATCTTTTTTTTTAAAGCTTCGATGTTGAACATACAAACTGTATTTAAATTAAAAGCAAATGAAAGAAACATGTTAACTTTATCTTAGAAGTACACTACACTTATTGGGGATGGACTTCACTATAGGCTGCAACATTACTTTATTTGACGAATGGTAAATGTTTATGTTTTTTAATGACCGATCTATTTTAATTTTGTTGTTCTGCGTTTTAAGAAAGCATTTCAATGGTTTAGGGTTAGTGGGGGGAAATCTGCTCCCATCAAAATAATACCATATAACATATAGTTCTACGGTCTACCCCATTGATTACATTTTCAAAGGTATTTTGTCTTTATTCAATTCTCCATCCTTGTGATATTATGCAAACATCTGATCACACTTGTTATTGGAAAATTCCTTTTCTATTAATGATATAAAAGTAAGTAGAGGATCAAGTGCGAGGGGGTGTTGAAGCAAAATGTCCTGGAAAATTGCGAACTAAGAAAAAAAAGTCAGAAATCTTCATTTCCCTAAGATGGTGGGGGACTGGTTATAGCCATTCTGTGTCACTTTTTGACCACACTATCATTTCATTTCTTTTTGTATACATTAAATGTATTTTTATTTTGTGTAAATTAAGGGGATAGACTTTCCTTTCTTTGTATCATTCTATTGAGAGTGAATTTTACGATTTTTAAAAATTCTGAGCGCATTTTTTCCTTGTACATGTTGTATGTGTGTGTTGTGTGTGCGTGTGTGGTGTGTGGTGGACTTCCATATCGATAAACTGTCGTTAATTATGTCGTTAAATGGTTTTAAAAGTATACTTAATGTTATGTTATACTATTTGTTGTCATTAAAAGTGTTTTTCTGAATAAATGACTATTTCATAATCACTAAAGTACCTGTAACACCGCTATACAAAATGTAATCACACAAATTGCGTTCAATTAAAATCATACAAAATAGAAGTTTCCCGAACGACTCGCCGTCTATATTGAATTGATGCTAATAGAACTGGTAGACAAGTTTGCCCACCAGATAATTGTCATTTGGCTGCATCTTCCTCCAGACGTGGAGTAATTGTCAGTATACTCTACACACTAATAAATAAGGGTGCAATTCTGCTACAATAGCAGCACCCTCTGCTAAATACGCGTAGGGGGATGCAAGTCTGCACCCCAATTGTACCCTTATTTCTTAGTGTGTACCATGCGTCGTAAATAAATTTTGTTTTTAATTGCAGAGAGCGTGTGATGAGATTTCAATTTGAAGACAAACATATTTGGAGATATTTACCAGAGTAGCATGCGACTGAATCCCCCTTTTTTTTCTTCACTGGCGTATATTACACATTCCTCTTTCTGAATATGCCACACTCTCCTAGATTGTTATATAATCCGCTAAAGGCGACTTTTGAAGATTTCGTAGACTGTTCGTTTCTAGTGGACTTGCCAGTAAAGTAGCTTAGTTGAGTTAGGACCGTGGATATCATACGAACCTTGGATTCACAAAAAGGGATCAACAATTGTACGTTAATCGCGCTTGTTCCTTGCTTACAAACTGAATCATTGTTGTATAGTTCATACGTTAACTGAACAAGTGTCTTGATTTGTCCAGGAATTTTACGACCTTGAATTCAGTTTGTGATAACAACGAAATATATATTCTATTTGTTATAGTTTCATGAATGTGTCCTTTATCAAAAGTCCCTAGAAAATCAGAGGGTTGAGAAGTATAATTCAAAATACGGGAATCTGTAATATGACAACTTTAAAGATGAAACGGATGATATAATGAGGTGATCCAAGTACATTGGGTTTACATTGGGACATTAGGTTTAGCGTTACTGCTATGGCTATTTTTAGTTATTCCCCTGGGTTGATGTAAGTAATTCAGTTAGCATAGGAACTTACTGCGGAGCAATTGCCGCAAGAGCATATGTCGTACAACCAAATAATGTATATCATAACAAGCAGAATATGAGCATGTATTAAAGTCTCCAATGAATGCAAATCAGCAAACAAGCAGCTTTAAATGATCAGACGAGAAAAGAAACGAACTCAATGAAATGAGTAGAGAAAAAAGTGACACGAAAATAGCATTCAGATTCTGTGGTCTGTAATAAATCAAATCAAATAAAAATGAAAATGAATACATTTTTTTATTTTTTACCCCTAATGAATTTAATGATAAAAGTAAAGAAAAATAGTGCAAAAGTTATGCATGTGTATTTTCTATCTTACATTGTAATTTCAGGAGTATGAATGAGAGTTTTGAGAATTTTACTACAATTGTTAATACAACAGAAAAGTGGATAAAAGCGAGTGATTCTTGTTATGACATTGACCATTATGAATTTTTAGCCCATGGGAGAGAAGCCAAAAGAAAAGGGGTTGCGATGTATATTAGAACGATATAGATTGTAAAAGTAGAGCTGATTTAGATTTCATTAATGTTCATGTTTAATCTTTTTTTGTAGATAGGCCTATTTCTAATTTTAACAAGAATATTATGGGCGGGGTAATATATCGTCCACTAAATCATTCAGTGCAATCTTTTTTAAAATCATTTAATAACTTTTTAAATATTGATAATTAAAGAGATTGAATTATTGTAATTAATACTGATTTTAATTCTAATTTATTAGAAGTCACATTTTGCCCTCCGACTCATAGTCCAACACGTGTAGCCAATCATTTAGCTTCCTTGTTGGATTATATTTGTACTTATGATTAATAAGAAATGTTTGCAAGTGTTATCCTCGGTGAGGTCAGTGATCACATTCCTTTTCTTTTAATTTCAAATTGACAATTTCAACTTTAAAATGAGGCGTCTGTTCAACGTGATTTTAAAGGAAAAGTACACAGCATTTGGTTTATGAAATTAGGAATGTCTGTTGGTCTGTTGAAATTCATGATGCTAATGAAGCATATAATGATTTTATGCAAAAGTTTTAAAACATTTACGAATCATGTTTTTCATTCAAAATATTCAGTAAAAAGAAATTATAAAATAACCTATGGTTAAGTAAATCACCATGTAAGCTCTGCCAAAAAATATCATGTATATAACGATACGTAAAATATTTAACCCCAGAAAGATATGAAAATACAAACATTTTAGAAATAAGATAACAGATGAAATAAAAAAAGACTCTATGTACACCAAAATTCAATCTCAACTCAATTTACTTGGCATCATAACAAAAATTACAAATCATCAAAACAGAAGACAAGTCATAATAGGCCAGTATATCTAAGGAGCAATTTTTGCTTGTAAATGAGACCCTATCAAGGTAAACACAATATTAAAATAAATTGCAAAAGAAATAAAACTGACAGGGTATATGTATTGTTAGGATAAAAGAAAGACGAACCATTAACTACAAAAAGGGAAGATGTGAGAATGAGAAAGAGAAGAAAAGGGATGTGGGAATGAGAAAGAGAAGAAAGGGAAGATGTGGGAATGAGAAAGAAAAGAAAGGGAAGATGTGGGAATGAGACAGAGAAGAAAGGGAAGAGGTGGGAATGAGAAAGAGAAGAAAGGGAAGATGTGGGAATGAGAAAGAAAAGAAAGGGAATATGTGGGAATGAGAAACAGAAGAAAGGGAAGATGTGGGAATGAGACAGAGAAGAAAGGGAAGAGGTGGGAATGAGAAAGAGAAGAAAGGGAAGATGTGGGAATGAGACAGAGAAGAAAGGGGAAATGTGGGAATGAGAAAGAGAAGAAAGGGAAGATGTGGGAATGAGACAGAGAAGAAAGGGAAGATGTGGGAATGAGAAAGAAAAGAAAGGGAAGATGTGGGAATGAGAAAGAGAAGAAAGGGAAGATGTGGTAATGAGAAACAGAAGAAAGGGAAGATGTCGGAATGAGCCAGAGAAGAAAGGAAAGATGTGGGAATAAGAAAGAGAAGAAAGGGAAGATGTGGGAATGAGAAAGAAAAGAAAGGGAAGATGTGGGAATGAGACAGAGAAGAAAGGGAAGAGGTGGGAATGAGAAAAAGAAGAAAGGGAAGATGTGGGAATGAGAAAGAAAAGAAAGGGAAGATGTGGGAATGAGACAGAGAAGAAAGGGAAGATGTGGGAATGAGAAAGAGAAGAAAGGGAAGATGTGGGAATGAGAAAGAAAAGAAAGGGAAGATGTGGGAATGAGAAAGAAAAGAAAGGGAAGAGTTAGGAATGAGAAAGAGAAGAAAGGGAAGAGTTGGGAATGAGAAAGAGAAGAAAGGGAAGATGTGGGAATGAGAAAGAAAAGAAAGGGAAGATGTGGGAATGAGAAACAGAAGAAAGGGAAGATGTGGGAACGAGAAAGAGAAGAAAGGGAAGATGTGGGAATGAGAAAGAGAAGAAAGGGAAGATGTGGGAATGAGAAACAGAAGAAAGGGAAGATGTGGGAATGAGACAGAGAAGAAAGGGAAAATGTGGGAATGAGAAAGTCGAAGAAAGGGAAGATGTGGGAATGAGACAGAGAAGAAAGGGAAGATGTGGGAATGAGAAAGAGAAGAAAGGGAAGAGTTAGGAATGAGAAAGAGAAGAAAGGGAAGATGTGGGAAAGAGACAGAGAAGAAAGGGAAGATGTGGGAATGAGACAGAGAAGAAAGGGAAGAGGTGGGAATGAGAAAGAGAAGAAAGGGAAGATGTGGGAATGAGACAGAGAAGAAAGGGAAGATGTGAGAATGAGACAGAGAAGAAAGGGAAGATGTGGGAATGAGACAGAGAAGAAAGGGAAGAGTTAGGAATGAGAAAGAAAAGAGAAGATGTCGGAACGAGAAAGAGAAGAAAGGGAAGATGTGGGAATGAGAAAGAGAAGAAAGGGAAGATGTGGGAATGAGAAAGAGAAGAAAGGGAAGATGTGGGAATGAGACAGAGAAGAAAGGGAAGATGTGGGAATGAGCCAGAAAGAAAGGGAAGATGTGGGAATGACACAGAGAAGAAATGGAAGATGTGGGAATGAGAAAGAGAAGAAAGGGAAGATGTGGGAATGAGAAAGAGAAGAAAGGGAAGATGTGGGAATGAGACAGAGAAGAAAGGGAAAATGTGGGAATGAGAAAGTCGAAGAAAGGGAAGATGTGGGAATGAGACAGAGAAGAAAGGGAAGATGTGGGAATGAGAAAGAGAAGAAAGGGAAGAGTTAGGAATGAGAAAGAGAAGAAAGGGAAGATGTGGGAAAGAGACAGAGAAGAAAGGGAAGATGTGGGAATGAGACAGAGAAGAAAGGGAAGAGGTGGGAATGAGAAAGAGAAGAAAGGGAAGATGTGGGAATCAGACAGAGAAGAAAGGGAAGATGTGAGAATGAGACAGAGAAGAAAGGGAAGATGTGGGAATGGGACAGAGAAGAAAGGGAAGAGTTAGGAATGAGAAAGAAAAGAAAGAGAAGATGTCGGAACGAGAAAGAGAAGAAAGGGAAGATGTGGGAATGAGAAAGAGAAGAAAGGGAAGATGTGGGAATGAGAAAGAGAAGAAAGGGAAGATGTGGGAATGAGACAGAGAAGAAAGGGAAGATGTGGGAATGAGAAAGAAAAGAAAGGGAAGATGTGGGAATGAGACAGAGAAGAAATGGAAGATGTGGGAATGAGAAAGAGAAGAAAGGGAAGAGTTAGAAATGAGAAAGAGAAGAAAGGGAAGATGTGGGAAAGAGACAGAGAAGAAAAGGAAGATGTGGGAATGAGACAGAGAAGAAAGGGAAGAGGTGGGAATGAGAAAGAGAAGAAAGGGAAGATGTGGGAATGAGACAGAGAAGAAAGGGAAGATGTGTGAATGAGACAGAGAAGAAAGGAAAGTGTGGGAATGAGACAGAGAAGAAAGGGAAGACGTGGGAATGAGAAAGAGAAGAAAGGGAAGATGTGGGAATGAGACAGAGAAGAAAGGGAAGATGTGGGAATGAGACAGAGAAGAAAGTGAAGACGTGGGAATGAGAAAGAGAAGAAAGGGAAGATGTGGGAATGAGACAGAGAAGAAAGGGAAGAGATGGGAATGAGAAAGAAAAGAAAGGGAAGAGTTAGGAATGAGAAAGAGAAGAAAGTGAAGAAGTGAGAATGCAAAAGTGAAGAAAGGGTCTACTCAGTCAATGATGACATTGTTTGTTTTTTTTAGTTATAAATATTTTTTTATAAATTTAAAAATGGCAAGAGTCCTGGTTTTGATGGAGTGTATATGACATTGGATAAAATGTTATTAATATTTCGTGTTATCCTTTATCTTTAAATACTGGTATTATCCAGGTAACCTAAAATTTTACAAAGTTTATTCCCATTTGGAAATATTAATTAAAAACTTAATTTATCAAACTATAGACCCGTATCTATTCTTTCTATTTATCAAAGATTTTATAGAAATGTGTATATAGTCGTGTGTATCAATTCTTCGAAAAATGCAATATCATAACTCCCAAACAATTTGGTTTTCGAGCGGAACACTTACATCTTTGCCATCACCAAGTTTATACACAAGGTTAAAAAAACCTTTGGTAATACAGAAATAATGATTGGCCAGTTTTCATATCTTAGCAAGGCTTTTTATTCTCTTGATCGCACAATGTCATTAAAACAATTTGAGCGTTATCGTTTTGGAGGAATTGAATTGGAAAGGTTTAAAATTTATGTAAGTAATCGAAAACAATATGTTGTACTAGAAAAATGTGAATAAAAGATAATGGCAGTAAGATGTGGAGTGCCCCAAAGCTCAATTATAATGAGGACCAGTATTATGTAAATGATATTTGTAATACACTGTAATTCAAGTGCTTGAACTAATATCATATTTCAGGGGTAAAGTACATTCGTTTCCCAAAATATAATTTTCTTTAGTGTTCCCAAAATTTGGAATGATATACCGATAGAAATTAGACTTCGCCGATTTATAGTTTTAAAATAAATTTTTAATTGTATTTATTAAATCAATACTCTATAGTGCAGAAAAGTTTGTTCGCGTATGAGAAGAGTTAATGTGTGTGTAAGTAAATTATTTTCCTTTTTCTTTCTATTAGATTAGAAATAATCTAAATAATTAACATGGTTATTTTTATATAATCACTGGATACAGACTTCTAGATAAGGCCCGGCCTTCCTGTCTTGTCTCCAAATACTTTCATTAATGTACTTTTTTCCTTCTTGTTCTTCTTGTCTTCTCCGTTTATGTTATTCTCATGCTATATATGGATAATATTTTTAAACTTTTGCAATGAAATTATCGAATAAAGTGTACCAAACTGATAATTAAAATACCAATAATGCAATCAATGTGCAAAGCACACACGGCAATACGGTAACCCAGTTCACTTGGTTCAAACAGCTGCATATAAAAAATGAGGTAAGTACGAATTCCAAAGAGGTTTGCTTAGATGATTTCGAACACAGTTATAACCATTCCTTTATATTTCAGATTATTTTGGTTGAGCCACTATCTCGTTGACCCATATTCTCTTAAAGACACACTTTGATTTTTTTACTGTCTAGAAAGTACTTTATTAGCTAAATGTTATCTCGAAAAGTTGATCGTGTATTGCCAAAGCATAATTCATTATTGTGAAGCTTTGAAATCATCGAAATGGTAAGATAATAACAGTGACATACACTGCACACAGATGGGGGAAAGTGGGCTTACACACAAAAACATCAGGCATCAATTTCAATGGATGATGTAGTGTTAGGTACAAAGTTTTGAGCAATTTTAAGTTAGTCATATTTTAAGTTTTAACTCTTAAACTGCTACCCATACAATGCACCCAGTGCCACAGTGCTAGTCCCTATAGTGCCAGCCACAAATCTCACGTGTGCCAAGTTTATTTTAGGGTTGGTTCAAGTGCGTGTATTTTAAATCTTTACTATGTTTGATCCACTATAACTTCTCATCCGTATGTTGTATAAATAAACATTGTACATGAAAGTTGTAGGAAATTCTACCCTTTTTCCATTGATACCAATATCATGTCATGAATTTGTAATTTGGCTGAGGTAAATATGCACTATCAGTGAGTTGTCAAACCAATCCGTCGTCTCATATGGTTTCTGTACGTAGTACATTGAACCGGTGTGTTGGCTCAGTCAGTAGAGCGTCCGCCTCACAACCGGGAGGTCATGGGTTCGAACCCAGGCCGCGTCATACCAAAAGACGTTAAAAGATGGGAGTCGCTGCTACCTTGTTTGGCGTTCAACAATAAGGGATAGAGCAATGTCGATCTGGCGCTGCTCAGTGGCTGCCGGGCTCACGATCAATTGGGCACAAAGAATTTCCATTTTCGGTTTAATAAAATTTGGAGTGGAATATAAAAAAAAAAGATTATTATTATTATTATTATTATTATTATTATTATTATATGTTCAGTGCACACAACAAAGTACCCTTCTGTTGTCACTTTGTAAGGTTTATTTCTATATTATGCCTCGTTTATGTGATTTAATCTGATGTGCTTAATTTGATGCACGCGATGGTAAGATCTATAGCGCGTGCAAATCACTCAGCGCAGTACAATGAGCATGAACAATAACTGCTATTACGAACGCGTGCATACATGCACAAAGCACCAAATCGGTGGTCGCTCGCATGAATTAAGCTGCCAATCGATAGCGCGCTCGCGTGTACAAAGCACTATAACGGTATTGTGCATGCGGCCTTATGGCAGGATGTGAGTTAATAATAATAATAATAATAATAATAATACATAAGATTTGTAAGGCGCCAAATCCACTTGACAATCAAATGCTCAAGGCGCAGCTTGTGCAAAAGATGAAATACATGATAAATATATACAACAGTGCAATAGGAAAGGTACAGACATCAAAGGTAGTGGTAATCAATTATAGGCTAAATTAAACAGATATTTCTTAAGATTGTGTTTTAACGCTTCACCAGAACTGCTATTTTTAATCCATTGAGGGAGAGTATTCCATAATGAAGGCCCAGCATGAGCAAAGGTTCGTTCCCCCAACTTTGTTTTAACCCTAGGGATAACAAGTAAGTCGGAGTTTTGAGAACGTAGCTGTCTAGAGGGAATGTAATGCTTGACCAAGCCGATGTTGTACTGCGGAGCAGAGCCATGTATAGAGTGAAATAACAACAAAACAATCTTGAAAACAACACGTTCTTCTACGGGCAACCAATGTAGTGATTTGAGGACTGGTGTGATGTGACTATACTTGTTGGAGAGGGTCACGCCACGAGCAGCAGCATTCTGTAATTTTTGTAATTTTGTGAGTAGGTTGTGAGGCGAACCAAACAAAAGGCCATTACCCAAAATCTAAGCGAGATGAGATTAAAGCATGAGTAATTTTCTCAGTGGCACTACGGTTAAGATATTTACGAATAAAACCTAAATTGCGTAACTGATAACGTACTGATTTTTAGACATATTGAATTTGTGTAGACATTGTCATATTTGAGTCGAGAAACACACCAAGGTTGCGACATACATTGGATAAGGTAGTTTCATGTCCAGCAAGAGTAATTGAAGTGATGGAAATCTTCTGAGTCTTAGAACCATACATTACAAATTCGCATTTGGCGAGATTTAATTTTAGTGAATTTGAGTTCAACCAATTATGAACATCTTGTACACAATTCTCAATGTTGTGGATAGCGCTGGCTGCAATGCTCTGGTTGGGTTTCAAAGAAGTATACATTTGAATATCATCAGCATAAACATGATAAGAAAGAGAATGCTGATGACAAATATTCTTCAAACCAGTTAAATATAAAGAGAACTTGGGCCCGCCCACAGAGCCTTGCGGAAGTCCGCATGTAAGTGGTACAAAATATGAAAGGCAGCCATTTATCAAGACAGCTTGAGAATGGCATGACAGGTATGATTTAAACCATTCCAGGGCTTGATCATTAACACCGAGTGACTTGAGGGTATTCACCAAAACAGTGTGGTTAACAGTGTCGAAGGCGGAAGACAAATCAAGGAGTATCATAGCAGTTACTTTTCCACCATCCATCTCTCGAAGTATAAAGTTGGATACATTAACAAGGAGGGTTTCTACACTGTGATGGGGACGGCATGCAGATTGAAATGGGTCAAGGATATGGCGCGCCGTTTGACCAATAATTCAGATAAACACTGTTTATCGCCGATAAACACTGTTTATCGTCGAAAACACTGTTTATCGAGCGATAAACACTGTTTATCGAGAGAAACTATGTTTATCGACTGAAAAACACAGTTTCTCTCGATAAACAGTGTTTATCGCCGAAAACACTGTTTATCGCCGATAAACACTGTTTATCGAGAGAAATTGTGTTTATCAGTCGAAAACATAGTTTCTCTCGATAAACAGTGTTTATCGCTTGATAAACATTGTTTATCGCCGATAAACACTGTTTATCGCCGATAAACACTGTTTATCGAGAGAAACTGTGTTTTTCAGTCGATAAACATAGTTTCTCCGATAAACAGTGTTTATCGCTCGATAAACACTGTTTTTCGGCGATAAACACTGTTTATCTGATTTATTGGGCAAATGGCGCGCACTCGTATTCCAGATCAGAGCCGTATGCACTACTCTGCACGTTAGTCAGGTGGCTTAGTGAAATTACCGTTACTTGCCTGATAAAAGCACCATTTTTGGTACAGGGCTTCCTTAGGACCTACTAAACTATATTAGACTAGGAGCCCCCGGCAAAAATTTCAATTTAATGTGGGGCGGGGCGTCTTTTTGGAGCCCCCAAATAATTTCATAACATTGATTTGTTGTTGTACAAATGCCATTTTTGGTAAAGGGCTTCCTTAGGAACTACTGAACGATATTAGGTAGAAGCCCCGGCAAGAATATCATATAAGGGTGTGGGCGGGGCGTCGCCTCGTAGCCCCCAAATAATTTATAAGGTAATATAACATTGATTTGTTGTTATACAAATGCCATTTTTTGTACAGGGCTTCCTTAGGACCTACTGAACGATATTAGGGTAGGAGCCCCCGGCAAGAATATCATATAAGGGTGTGGGGCGGGGGCATCGCCTCGTAGTCCACAAATAATTTATAAGGTAATATACCATTGAGTTTTTGTTGTACAAACGCCATGGGGTCTCCAATCACACATTATATGAATAGTTATGCCGGGGCTCCTACCCTACCATCATTCAACTACATCCTTAGCTAAACACCCAACATGTAGTACCTGGTTACCTCTCCGGAAAACATACCCATCTCCTTACGCCATGCATCTAGATATCAACAATTCAAGTGCAAAACCAATCGTTTCCGAAATAGCCCCTACCTTACTTTGTCGATCTTCTCAATAAAGCCAAACCCAATTAATCGAAATAGATGAATTAATTTTTTTAATTTTTATTTGTATTATACTCCTTTCATAAATGTTGAAGTTTCCTGATTGTTACTCTCCATAAGATAATAACACACCAATATAACAAAACACTGTTCCCTTTCCTTCAATAGCCACTTTATATCTGAAGTGAAAAGAATTTTAAAGTACCATAATTGTAGTTCTTTATATCATTTTCTAAGCAATAATACAAATACTTGCAATATCAAACGTCAACAATGTTATAAAAAGAATATTTTCATTTCTATTTTTATATTCGTATATTGTCTTAATGACTCTTTAAAAGTACATGTATGCAATTTATATTTTTTGATGTACATGTACTTTTATAACTTCCTCTTTACTTCTTTTCTTAATGTTTCTCCTCTCCGTTTTTCAGACTTCATGTTATCTTCTGTTTTTTGTTTTGTTTTTGCTGCCCAAGCAATATTACCATATCAACTATATATATTTCAAAATTGACAAATCAATTGTAACTGTATTTTATATTTGAAATATGTAAAGTGTCTTTAATTGTACATGACCGATTCAGCCATTGGGCTGCGACACATGTTTTTTTAATAAACCTTGAATTGAATTGAATTGAAATGAAGCCCTGTACCAAAAATGGCGTTTGTACAACAAAAACTCAATGTTATATTACCTTATAAATTATTTGTGGGCTACGAGGCGACGCCCCCGCCCCACACCCTTATATGATATTCTTGCCGGGGACTCCTACCCTAATATCGTTCAGTAGGTCCTAAGGAAGCCCTGTACCAAAAATGATATTTGTACAACAAATCAATGTTATAAAATTATTTGGGGGCTCCAAAAAGACGCCCCGCCCCACAGCCTTAAATTGACATTTTTGCCGGGGGCTCCTAGCCTAATATCGTTTAGTAGGTCCTAAGGAAGCCCTGTACCAAAAATGGTGCTTTTATCAGGCAAGTAACGGTAATTTCACTAAGCCACCTGACTAACGTGCAGAGTAGTGCATATGGCTCTGATCTGGAATACGAGTGCGCGCCGTTTGACCAATAATTCAGATAAACACTGTTTATCGCCGATAAACACTGTTTATCGACTGAAAAACACAGTTTCTCTCGATAAACAGTGTTTATCGCCGAAAAACACTGTTTATCGCCGATAAACACTGTTTATCGAGAGAAACTGTGTTTATCAGTCGAAAAACATAGTTTCTCTCGATAAACAGTGTTTATCGCTTGATAAACAATGTTTATCGCCGATAAACACTGTTTATCGAGAGAAACTGTGTTTTTCAGTCGATAAACATAGTTTCTCTCGATAAACAGTGTTTATCGCTTGATAAACAGTGTTTATCGGTCGATAAACACTGTTTTTCGACGATAAACAGTGTTTATCGGCGATAAACAGTGTTTATCTGAATTATTGGTCAAACGGCGCGCCATACAAGGAGGTCATTATCGAGACAATAATCATTTAATCTGGAGAACACCACCCTCTCCAGTATTTTAAACAAAAACGGGGATTAGAAACTGGACGGTAATTACTTAGTAATTCAGAATCAAGATTAGGTTTCTTCGGTAAAGGAAGAATCTGTGCCGTTTTAAGGACAGAAGGTACGCATGCCTGATCAATACTTAAGTTGACAATCTGTGAGATAACAGAGGCAAATGAAGAGGAGCAATCCTTGATGAGAACAGTATAGACAGGATATAGTTTACATGACTGAGCTGGCAATCTACGGAGCAGTGATTGTATCTCATCGGAGGTGGTAGGTTGAATCGTCTCGAGGGATGCTGATGTGACAGGATCAGGTGGAGTTAAGTCAGGAGTGAGACTGTCCTGAATCTTATGAAACTTTGAGCGGAAGAACTGAATAAATCTTTGAGCCAGCTCTTTGCTATCAGCATGTCTTGGAAGTGGAGAGTTCTGTTTCTGGTTCAAGAGACGATCGGCCGTAGAGAAGAGTTTCTTAGAGTCATGTCCACAGTTATCGATTAGCCCGACAAAGTAGGAACGTTTGGCTTGTTCGACGAGAGAGTTCGTGAAATCTCGTTGCGCGCGGAACATCTCTGTCAATGTGAAGCTTTCCGTTAGATCGCCATCTCCGCTCAAGCTGCCTACGCTTGCGTTTCTCAGCAGTTATCTCGCCGTTGTACCAGGGATTGTCCTGACGGTCTCTAACCTTGCGAATCTTGGCAGGAGCGTGAATATCGAGGAGCGAAGAAAGAATGGTGTTGTAGCGGCTAGTAGCTGTGTTGACACTCTCCGACGTTAAAGGCATAATGTCACTCTCAGCAACATCCTTCGCGAAGGCTATCCTGTTTATGTCTTTAATATTACGGGAAGCAAATGTTCTGTCGCTGCGTGCGGGTTTAGTGAAGCGAAGTACACAAGTGATAGCAGCATGATTTGATATACCTTGAACGATACTTGGCTTCGAAATTGACAAATTGTCTGAATTGCGCACCAGAACGACGTCCAGAATGTGACCTTTGTCGTGAGTCGGAGATGTAACCAACTGGGATAGGCCATGACTGTTAATAAGGTCCACAAACTTGAGAGTGTGCTGGGATGAAGTGTTATCTAGATGAATGTTTAGATCTCCAGTGATCAAAAGTGGAGATGGTTTGTACAACCTCTCGTCGAGAAGCGCAGAGAAATCGTTAAGAAACTGAGTAAAAGACTGATATCCTGGTGGTCTGTATACGATTATAATGTCGAGCTGTGTAGAGCCGCCAGATACAGTTCCAGACATTGATTCAAAGCTTTCGAATTGGCCTGTTGGATTAATATCGACGTGGAGACTGTCCCTGTAGAGAAAGCCGACTCCGCCACCACGTTTGGCAGCTCTGGGGTGGTGCTTGAACAGATAACCACGAGGGCAAAGATCAGCAATCACTGCATCGTCTGATACAGTTAACCAAGTTTCGCAAACACATGTAAAATCTAATCTATGGTCAATAATAAATTCCTCTAATAAGGTAGATTTATTACGAACAGAACGGCAATTAAGCATACCAAGTTTGAGGTTTGTCATTAAAACGATCACGGCCACCCTTCACACCTCGATGTGTCTTCCGCCCTCTGTCATGTCTGTTAATACCTAAAGACATAATCCTATTTTAATACATAATTCCTCATTCTGTTCACGCCACAGTAGTGAGAATGAACGAGAATTAAAAGAGTGAAGTGTATTACTGTCATACTTGTATGATATAGAATACCTTGTACTGTTATCGTCATCCGAGGAGGCCAAGTTATGTGTGACAGGGCCTGGGTTCGGATTCACATCTCCAGATAACAATATCAACATCTGAAAAGTGGATACACTGTTAGCGTATAACTGTACAGGAGCACAAGACTGTTTTCCTTTCAATTTCAACTTTAACGGCTGTGCATCAGGTCTAGCTTCGAAATACAATCATGTAGGCAACATTTTGTACATGTGGGTCAGAAACCAGAACAGATGCATGACACCATTGTTGCATTACAATGATGATGACACCTACAGTACAACATGACCACATAGCACACAAAGTGTGAAGTGGTGAGATTCATTGTGATAGCACAGGCCTATTCAACTAAACAAAGAGAGGAAGGCAGCACAGACTTTAGGCATGAGTGAACAAACCAACTGCACTATAACATGTGTATAGCATGGCTTCCACTGTGTACTGTATGTGTGAGTACAACCTCAAGCAAGCTCAAAACTTCACAAAATAAGTATATCAAAAATACTGACCTAAATGCTTCCAAATTTGTCTATATCCAGGATATAAGTACAATGAAATATCAAAAATAAAAATGGAGATGACACATGAAAACAACAAAATCAGTGATAAATCAGAGAGCAGTGCAGTGTGGGCGGGCAGCCACCAGCGCAACATGGTTTCGGGGACCTGGGATCATCTGATCGTGATTCCGCAAATCAATGTCTTTAATAGAAATGATGGCGGCTTTGGCCTCGCTTCATCATTTTAAACGGTTTTTTGTTGGTCGCATGGTCCTTGTTCTTATGGACAACAAGACTGTGGCGGCATACATAAACCGTCAGGGCAAATTGTCTGAACGAGTTGGCCGCCCGCCTGTGGAGATGGTGCCGGTCTATGGACATCACTCCAGTGGCGTCTTATATTCCCGGCCAGGACAATCTCATCGCAGATTTCCTTTCCCGTGGAAGTGTCTCCCGTCGGAGTGGTCCCTCTATCTGGAGATTTTCGACCTGCTCCTCTCGGTGTGGTCTCCGTTGGAGATCGACCTCCTTGCCTCCCCTTTCAACCACCGGCTTCCGAGGTATTGTTCTCGGGTCCGGGATGCGGAGGCGTGGGCGCTGGATGCCTTTTCGCTCCGCTGGGCTCTCTCAGGTGTTATGCGTTCCCCGTTCCACTTGATCCCTCAGGCCTTTAGGAAAATCAAGTTGGACAAGGCTTGGGTGCTGTTGATTACCCCCATTGGCCGAGGAGGTCGTGGTTCCCGGACCTCCTGGAGTTGCTAGCAGACCAGCCTCTTTGCCTTCCACTGAAGGAGGACTTGGTGTCTCAGCCGTTATCGGGAATACTTCATCCTCGGCCAGCGGTACTCCACTTGACCGCTTGGCCATTATCAGGGAGGTTGCCATAGCTGAGGGCCTCTCGGAGAGAGCCTCTCAGTTTTTTTTTATTAAGTGTCGCAGGGATTCTACGAGGGAAGTTTATAACTCTCGTTTGGAGGCCTTCCACCGGTGGTGTGAAGGCCTTGACGTTATTCCCAGGAAAGCGTCTCTAGGCGTTATCGCTGATTTCCTCATTTCCTTGTTTGACAAGGGCAGGTCTCTGTCCACGTTACGTGGTTATCGTACGGCTATTGCCGCAATTCATGCGGGCTTTCCGGGTGGCTCGGGGTTTCTAACTCCCCTCGGCTGGCGATGCTGTTGCGTTCTTTTTTTTTGGAACGACCACCCCAGCAGAAGCTTGCTCCACCTTGAAGTCTCCCGAAGGTTCTGGCGGCTTTGTCTAAGCCGCCCTTTGAACCTCTGGCCAAGGATTCTCTTCATTGCCTTTAGATCAAGACTCTGTTCTTGATTGCCATTGCTTCTGGGCAGAGAAGGGGCACCCTTCACGCCTTCTGTGTTTTGCTAGGCCACATCCGCTGGGAGAGGAAGGGAGTGAGGCTTATCCCTAAGCCGTCAATCTACCTTAGTCCCTTGTCAAGTGTGTCTTCTATCGAGGAAGACAAGGTCTGGTGCCCTATTAGGGCGCTTAAGTGGTATCTGGATAGTACTGAAGGGTTCCGGACGGATGAACAGTTATTGCTTATCACGCGGGAGCCCTTCTCACCTGCCTCGAAGGAATCTATCTCTAGATGGATCGTTGAGGCGGTTCAATCAGCGGGCCCCGATGCTCTCTCAGAGGGTGTGCGTCCTCGGGTGCATGATACCAGGGGTGTAAGCACCTCCTGGGATTTTTTCCACGGAGTAGCTCTTCATGATATCATGAAGGCTGCATTCTGTCTGTCTCCTAACACTTTCATCTCGTGCTATCTTAAAGGGATCCGGTAACTTTGTCTCAGATTCTGGAACAAAATTCTGGATTTAGCTCATGATACAATGATAATCATAAACCTTTAGGTCAGTCAGGAACCCCATGACTTTACAAGCTGATCGCCTGTCTGATTATCAAGATATTTATGATTGGAATTACAAATTTTGAAAACCGTTCGCCTGATGGTTTTTATAACACTATAGTCTATTAGGAAAACAGTATGGTAAAACCGGTCAATCAAAGATTTTTAATTTTTGAGGCACTTCTTGATCATTTTGAAGCGCAATTTTTTTAGGGCTTCATTATTACACCATATCACAGACACTAATAACATGTAGGGCCGTGTATCTCAGATTTAACACTGTTAAACGATCCCTTTAATGAAATTCCTGCGAGTGAGGAGCGTTTCGCTACGGCGACTTTGAGGGCGGCGTTGTCTAGTTTGCCCCCGCTAACCTTTTGTTTGGGACATGCCCCCCGCTTGCATCTGTGTTGGTCTAAGCAATAACAGGTAGATATATTTGATTTATTGTGGTAAGTTATTTAATCAGAAGTGATTTTATTATTTACTATATAAATCTATGTATCTACCTATGTCACTCCCTCCGTCCCCTCTCCTTGTTAGCAACATGTCCCACATGTTGTGTCTTGGATTGCTCGTAAGAGAGGAAGTTTGCATGCGTGCTTAGTGCGTACGTGACTAAGGGTGTAGCGGTGTCCTGGGGTGGGGTGTGCATGATTGTGACTTTTTAAAATCTCGATGGCTTGCTTATCAGGAGGACTAAGCGATAATAGGTAGATACATAGATTCATATAGTAAATAATAAAATCAGTTCTGATTTAAATATTTCAATACATTAAACGAGTTTAAAAAAAAGATACGGATGAAATCTGTCGTGGTCGAGTGGATATGTCACCGGACTGTGCATCACAAGGTCCGCGGTTCGGGTCCCGCCGCGGCACTAATGTCCTTTGGCAAGACATTAATCTACATTTGCCACATTCGACCCATATGATCTAAATGGGTACCTGGCAGGAATTACTTCCTTGAAATGCCTAGGGCGCCGTAATGACAGCCATGCTAAAGCCTGCATAGCAATTGTGGAGCGCCAGGAGTGCAGTCTAACAGACATGAGCGCTATACAAGAACCCACTATCGTTATTATTATTATTATGAAATATATAAATATAAATCTATTCTGAAATATATAAAGTTTTGTATTATACAAAGCATTAATCTGTTTACAAACTGCTTGTGTGTGTGTTGGGGGGGGGGCGAGAATACGGCAGCGTGTGCGTGTGGATTTAAATGAGTGTGCGTGTTGTCCATAAAATCCGGTTGTGTCCAACTGGAGATTACTGCAATTTAACGGAACCTATTACTGTTCAAAATGCCGATAAATGACATGTCTCAAACGATAATGATAGAAACATCTTCCTTTTTCGAGGTTGAGTTATGAGCAAAATTACAGAAAACGACTTACTAATGCAGCCGACCTACGTCGTGCAAACCAGGCGGTTTCTATTTGCAAATAAAATTGTGCCTACCTGTCATAAAATACTGCTTTCGGCATATTCATTAGATTGTCCTTTTTTCCTGCTTCACACAATCCATCTTCTGCATCAAAAAGTACTTACATAACCATCACTGAAATTTAGATTTGAAAATTTATTGAGGAAAGAGATAAATAAGTCGGTCTCGTGGGCTGCTCGCTGGTCTAGTGAACCTTTAAAGAACGTTGACAGGAGATGTTGGTCTCTTGGGCCGCCGGTCTTGTCGGCCGAAGCATTTTCCTATACATGTAACAATATCATAGGAGCGTGGTTGATCTAGGAGACAATACTGTATATGTTACCCCCAAAATATATTAAAAAATCAATTTCTTGTAGCTCAAAGACGGTAGCCATGTTATTTGGTTTTGAAACAGGATACTCAAAGTAAAAACTTCAAAAGCCTATATAGATCTCATGAGAATCTCAATCCTAATAAAGCATTGGGCATCTTAATCGGAATGTAAAGTGCTGATATACCACAATTTATACAGTGTACAGAAAAACATAATAACGGTAAAAGGGCAAGTAATCTTTATGAGGAAGTGTATTAATGTCCAGGATACTTTTGGACGGGTTTCATTGAGAAACATTTAGCACGGGTAATCTATACGGGTGGTCGCTGATGGAGGTATGACACTGCAAAAAAAGCAAAGCACGGGTGTATACGTATAAACCGACTCTTTTAACAGTATGTGAATTAATGGTGACAACCACTTTTTTCCCTTCTTCTTTCTTCTTACAGTGGCTCATGGCCAAAGTGTTGGATATAAACACTTACATAGTGTGTCGTCCACGGATTATCCCAGAAACTATCCGGCTAACGCCCTAGACGAGTGGGCTGTCGACACAAGCCAATTTGAGCAGGTGACGGACTGCTTGCTTTCTTTTTTCTTTCCTTTGCTTGTTTGCTTGTTTGGTTGTTTGCTTTCAAAAGGCGTCTGTCATTTTAATATACTCAGAGGGCAGGGGCGCTGATGCAAGGGTTTTGGGCAGAATATGATTACCCTGCGAAAACCACGTTGTTGTTCTAACACAATCCCAGTGCGTCTAAAAAAAAAATTGGAAAAAAGAATCTCTCCAAATAATATTTCATATAATGTTTTCAGAAAATGTTTATACCTGTGCATAGCTTAGGACCCTTTTTTTAAATCAAATTATACGCATCAATGACGACATTGAGAGTGTAAATTTAATTTTTTTCTGTGAAAGGGTACAACTCCAGACTTTACAAGAATTGGTATACAGTAATTTTTTTTCTTTCTGAGACGCACTGTATATTTTTTCACCGGATGACTGTTAAAACAATATGATTAAACAACACCATAACATTGTTTTTCTCCATAGTTTTGCTTCCATTTCGATGTTGTTTAAACTTTTATGGGGAGGAGTTTTATTAAGAATGGAATTAAATTAGTTCATAATATTTGCATTTTTAACGCAACGGCCCAGCGGTAAGTAGGAATATCTCTTCAAGAGAATATCAAAATGGTGAACCTGGTGAAAACTACTTTTATACACCCCATGTTTTTTTTAATTCTAAAACATTAAAGAAAGGGAAATGAAAAACTAACACAATTTGGAAAATATACTGCATTACTTTAAAACTTGAAATTTGTCTTTATATGTGCCCCCCCCAAAAAAAAAAAACAAAAAAATATGAAAACAAAATGAGAACAAATGAAAAACGAAACACCGTGCGTCAAGATGTGTTCTATCAAATGATTATTTGTGTTTTGAGGGACGTTGAATCCTGGGCTTCTGGACAAGGATTTCATAGGCATTTTTGGCATCGACCTAGAAATGTTTAAGGCTGTCGTCGCAACAGCCACAGACGTCATTTAGAAAATGGTAACATATTTAGTGTTCAGCACCCCCGAGATAGTGGGAATAGCACATACAATCAGCACTTCAAAATTGTGACGAGGAGCCGTGTACCATTTAAATAATAAATTTTGAATAGAAATGACTTATTGATTCCTACTTGTGTATGCATGGTTTGGTCTTTGATTTGCAGTATTTCTTGTAAATATGATTAGCCCTCAGGTAATCTAGAGCTCATACTGATCATGTATTCATTGCTTTGCAGTAAAATTATGTTGATCTAAATTGAGAGAATGTCAATCACTGATAAGCCCTATGACAAGACCTAATCTGTTGAGTGTGAAAAGCATGTGACAATATAATATGTGCCCTCCACCCCACGCACACACACACTTTCTACTCGAGTTATCAGCATCGGAAGGAGCGCTTTTCACACAGCTCCAAATATCCTCAATTTACTTTTTTTGATACATTTTCTTCATAAAAAGATTGTTTGATGGATTATCTATTCTAAGTACCGCATTGGATTGAATTTAAATTTCAACAGTCCAATTTTTTTTAAATAGATAATTACACAAATATCATGGATGGTAGAGTTTTATGCAAAAACGATCCTATTAAACATTCGGAGGACAAAGACTGCAGCAAATCCTTTTAACTACATGTACATTCTTATATTTCCTTTGTTTTCTCAATGTATATGTTACGTTTTTTTTAAGTTTTCGAGTCCTAATCATAAACCTAGCATTCTTCACTTTAAGATTGACAATCGGCGAAAAAAGTTCATGTGACTGTTTACCGGTGCGCCCGATTTTCATAAAAATTGAAATTCAACTATGAGTAAATTTAAAGCTGATAAGGGAAAAGAGCCATGTAAAAAACACCACGCGGTAAGAGCTTTTTGAGGTAAAAAGCATTCGCCATGATCATCCTCATTCATTTAAGCGTAAAATATGTCATTATTTTTGTCGTTGATTTTCAACTCTTCTGTTCTATTAAGTTCACCATGCTTAAAAGGCTCATTGAAATTTGGAAAATAGGCAAATTATACCTCTACAGATTGCTGAGAACATTAACAAAATGAGTAAAGTACTTTTTTAGCCCTCACTATTGTGATGAATAAATTAAATGCAATTTTGATAGCTTTTTCAGAACCCACTCACAAAGTGAAATGACGGCGTTATTTACATGCGATAATTTGACGTCACAATATGAACAACCAACATCACGCACATTCGGGAAAATATTGGATACCCATTGCAATTTTTAGATATGGGTTAACGTTGTTTATAATTATATTTACCGCCAGTGGGGATATTTCCTTTATTGTTGGCATTTTGAATGGGATACAATGAATACATATTACTATTATATTATTTTCCGTCACATTTGAGCATAAGAATCGGGAAAATAATCACATATTCTGAGAGCAGGTCAGCGTGTATGTGTCTGATCTGGGAGTGCAGAGGAAACCGAGAGAAGGTTTAGATCAGTCCGGTTCGCGATTCACGACTACCTCGAGCGACGGGCTAAATTGCACGGCTTGATCGAGCGCCGGGCTATAGGCTGGCTACGGCAAGCAAGCTGCGCAAGATGCGATACAATCCAAACAGGTTGTACGTACGTACATACGTACGCGTAATGCACAGACAGACCTACGGTATACTTGAACGCTATATCGACGTTATATCCACTCGCTATTTGGAAGTTATAAAATTGATCTATATATAGTCTAGAGATCTCCCAAATCATCATTGTCGTTGTCGTTGTCAGAGGTACTTCCTTCTTCTATCTCCTCAAAACTAAAATTTTCGTCCATATGTCCAGGGTATTTTGATGAAGGTAAACAACGTTGGGTATGAAGGTACGGTACTCAAGAGTCAATGCAATATAAGTCATGTGAATTGCACGCAAAATGCATCGCGCACCGTCGTCAATCATGTCAGCTGGGCGGCCAGTCGTTCATTTTGTGACGCCACTGAAAATGAGTGGGTTGATTTTTCGTCAAGTTTAATCAACTTTTATAATTTTCGCTCGAATTTACAAGTTACACAAATGTAATAATTTTACTCAGCGTAATTTCTCGATTGCAATGATACCAAATTCAGTCAAGTTTAAAATCAATAAACCTTCTCTTTAAGCTATACCTGCTTGATAGTTGTTTTCATTATTACTTCTACCTGAGGCGCTGGAATTTTTTTTCACGGATGGGAACTAAAGCCCCCATCACACCAAACTAGTTCTTACTACGTTCTGAAACCGTCCTAGAAAATCGTAAAACGGGTTGTGGTCGGGGCAGAATGTGAAAACAAATTCTATAATACGATCCTAGTTCGTTCATAAACAGTCCTCAATACGTCTATCTAGTCTGTACCCCGTCCACAGTCAGTTCACATCAAGTTTAGATCGGACGAGTTGAACTGTCTCTGAACGGGGAGGTTGGGTTATAAACTAGGTAGAACAAGTTCCGAACTAGTAAAAATGGTTTGGACTGCTTGGAAATGTCAAATTTACCCGATCTGAACTTGATATGAACTGATTGTGGACGGGTACAGACGAGTTGGACGTATTGTGGACTGTTAATGAACGAACTATAGGATCGTATTAAGCCCCCATCACACCAAACTAGTTCTCAGTACGTTCTGGAACCGGCCTAGAAAATCGTAAAACGGGTTGTGGTCGGGGCAGAATGTGTAAATAATGTCTATAATACGATCCTAGTTCGTTCATAAACAGTCCTCAATACGTCCTTTTCGTCTGTACCCCGTCCACAGTCAGTTCATATCAAGTTCAGATCGGGTAAATTTGCCATTTCCAGGCAGTCCAAGCCAGTCCGTAGTCAGTTTAAACCCATTATTAACTAGTTCTACCTCGTTCCTAATACGTCCAAACCCATTCTAACTAGTTCGCCACTTGTTCTAACTAGTTTTCAACCCAACCACCCCGTTCAGAGACAATTCAACTCGTCCTCATCTCGTTCTTAGTGCGTTCGAACGCGCTCCTAGAGCGTGTGCAATCCCGTCCTGACTAGGGAGCTATAAAAACCCAGCGCGTTCTCGCCATTCCTCATTCCCGTTCAACTTCAACGTGTACAACGTGATGTGGTCGAGCATCAATTAGCAAGAACGCGTTGGGTTTGTATAGCCCTCGAACCAGGACGGGATTGCACACGCACGATAGGAGAGCGTTTGAACGCACTAAGAACGAGATGAGGACAAGTTGAACTGTCTCTGAACGGGGTGGTTGGGTTATAATCTAGTTAGAACAAGTTGCGAACTAGTAAGAATGGTTTGGACTGGTTGGAAATGTCAAATTTACCCGATCTGAACTTGATATGAACTGACTGTGGACGGGTACAGACGAGTTGGACGTATTGTGGACTGTTAATGAACGAACTAGGATTGTATTATAGACATTAGTCCAGTCCGAGCCCGTCCATGAAGTCCTTAAACAGATCGTAAACAGTTGATGTTACGTTCAGCTCCGTTCGCACACAGTTTGAGCCCGTTTGGCAACATTTTCGAGAACGTAGTGAGAACTACTTTGGTGTGATGGGGGCTTTAGAGACATTAGTCCAGTCTGAGCCCGTTCATTGAGTCCTTAAACAGATCGTAAGCAGTTGCTATTCCGTTCAACTCCGTTCGCACATAGTTTGAGCCCGTTTGGCAACATTTTCGAGAACGTAGTGAGAACTAATTTGGTGTGATGGGGGCTTAAGATTATTGGATACTAAGATCATGTTCGTTGCGGTTCTGCAATCTCATCTTATTGCTTTTTTAATGTCGATTGTTTCTTATTGGATTATAATTTTTTTTTAATCCCCACCCCTTTTTGCCCACCACTTTTGTCTATCCTATGCAAAATGCAGATTTTGGTGTCTATCAATTCGCTAGAAATCGAGAGTCCATGGGACACCCTACTCATCTCGCACATGACCACTCAGTGGAACGAATCCCAGATATTCAGGCTACGTTCTGATAAAGTGACGTCAATCAACTTACCAGGTGGCTACACTACGATTCAATTCTGTAGTGACGTCATTGAAGAATACGGTGGATTCGATCTGGATTTCTACGCCATTTTATTAAACGGTAATGGACTACATGACTTAAATCGATAGGAATTTGTGACCAAAAAGGATTTGTTATACTAAGGAATAGAATCATGGATTATAATCATTACTTCTGTATAGGATAGGGAAAATATAGCCCTAAATCGCAAACACTTGTTCACATTAGCAATTAATATGCATTACGATCAGTCTCCCTGACTAATGATGACATAGTAGATAACAAAACTAATAGTAGTGGTTATAATAATAATTTCACGGGTAACACATGTTGATGTAACGTCTTTATCAGTTCTTGAGAAAATATTGCATTTTGCTCTGGCAGCCGATACTAAGGCACAAATTATGTGGAAAAAGCGAACGCGGGATGTACTGCATTGTTTTATCGTATTTGCAATGGGAAAGGATTCGAACCATCATCATATTCATTGAGAGACACGCATGGCAATAAGTATCAGAATGAAACAGTGCCTGTTGGCACTAACTAATTGAGATCACTAAATCCTGATATTGTAATCCATATTCATGTTGCCAATTTGCACGATTCAAACCCTGTTTCAGGTAAAGGATCGAACGACACATCGGATTCGTACACGTGTGAATCTGGGACGCAGTCGATCATCTTATCAGCTAGATGTGATGGAGTCGTTGACTGCCATGATTATTCTGATGAAACCGGATGCGGAGGTAAGTTTGATCTAAGATCCTGGGCCCTGTTACATAAAAATTGTTATCAATAACAAGTTATGATAACTGTTATAAGCTACCGAAATAGTTGCATTTGATAGGCTGTTGGCAAGTATGTTAAAGAAATGTGACATTTTATTAATGCAAATTTTCATGAAACGGAGGCCCTGGACCGCTAAGTGGTACCAAAAATGAAGGCACAACGAAAATTTACTGTACATTAAAGACATACAGTTAGCGGTCTCACCCCCTCCATTATGTCATGATTCGCTGACCGGGCTTGATAGAAATTGCATTAATTGGTGTGTACAAGTCTCGTGCGCATCCAATTGAATGTCCTACCAAGAAATACCCCCAGTCTCTCAAAGTTGTCTTAGGGTGAGGGAATTCAAAAGAAAGAATAGCGGAGGCAAAAGCAGCAGTGATTGAAGTTGGCAACTCCCCCACTGTTCGCTGAGATAGATCCATTTTGATATTGATTCTCTTTTACAATAGATTGCAGTGAATTCTCGTACTTGTGCCACGGAAGTGATATCCGCCTGGCACCACATTTGCAATGTGACGGCCACGAAGACTGCCCTCTTGGGGACGATGAAGAACAGTGTCGTAAGTACTTACGATTCTTTAAAACCAAAATGTCGAATCGTTGTGTAACTGGGCATATAGTCCTTTCACCAGTACATACCTTTTAAGCTTTTTAGTTATATAGCTCTCATGTTCCACATTTTGAATGATCATCTGATTAACTTTTAACGATTTTAACGATTAACTTTTAAAATTTTAACTATTGGCACCTACCGTCGGGCTATTACCTTACTCAAGTCTCATACAAAAGTATATATTGTGAATTGCTTTCAAACATCCCCACTAGGGGTAGCTTAAATTGTTGGTCTGTTAACAAATTATAAAATAATTTATTGAATTATCACCCTTAATACATTTTGTATCGACAGACATTTTAAAGTGTCCTAGAGGGTGTTTCTGTGGTGAGTCTCCATTCAATGATCGTCATGGACCTCTGCAGCCCTCATGTGGGGACTACTCTGACTGGCAACCAATGTGGATCAACTGCACACTAGGATGGAACCAGGAGTATACCAAATCCACCACCAAAACGGCTACATTGATGTGGGTTTCAATTTATTTATCACTACAAAACCTCGTGTGGGAAATGGAAAACGTTTGGAGATTGTGGGAGTTTCTTAATAATGATAATAATATTCAGTTCTTGTATAGCGCATAATACGTTATGTAATAACATCTCTCTGCGCTTCCAAAGAGCTTTGGAAATTATAACCCTAGCTTAAGCCTATAATTGTGCCACGCCAAAGCTTTGGAAAGAATATTCTGCTTGTCACTATTAAGTAAAGTCCAATCTGTCGCCGTCTTAAAACTTTGTTGAGGACCCACCTGCTTTCGCACGTAATGTAGCATTCTAAGGAGTTTCATCAAAGCGCAGTATATAGTATATCGCAGCTGTGCTATATAGTAATCAATTTTGTTATCATTATTAATCATTTCGAGGTGATAAACAATAAAGATTCCATTTCAAGGAGCTATTTCCGAACAGTTTTACAAGCACAGCAAGTGAGGTTTCAAAAAAAAACGGGTGAATAACGCTCATGTTAATATCAATTCAAATACACACACGGGTGAAACCTAGACGATCCACCATAAAACCACGCATTTGATCAACTAACCTACAGCAGATAATCGTGAACATATTTTAAGATGTTGCATGCACCTGATAAAAAGCATAAGCAATTTCCATGGTAATTCCTTTACTTTATACTCGGTTACAGCGACAGAACAAAAGCTTTTCAAATAAACTTTCAACAACTTTCTCTCGGGTTCCTTTTGTCATAGTATATATTTTGGCGTGAAAATCTAATCAAATAAAATCAAATGAAGACTAGTGTTAATTTGAGTGGGGGCTGTGACTAAATGGCAATAAGAAGGAAAAGTATACGGAGAAAGAACGAGGATGGGAATGTAATGTAATTAGGAAGAAAAACCGCCCTACCCCAAATATTCTTATCCAGTTGGCAAATTGTTCTTCTTATCCGTCTAGTATAGTTAAAGTGCCGGTTCAAAGAAAATCACAAATATAGCAAATAACGTATCACTAGAAACTGGTAACCTAACAGATAGCCATCGTACACGTTTTAGGTCAACTACATATCGGGTGATTTATAAAAATACAAATAAAATTACCTCCATAGCATCTAGGATATGCGGGAGATTCTCCAGAAAATTTGCGATCTTTTAATGCCGTCACAATATGAACCAATCCTGCCCAAGCAGACGACATTCCATAAAGAATGAACATAATTGCAATGCTATTATTTCTCAAATTATAATGAGTTTAGTGTATCTAAATGTGATGGAATTTTATACCATTCAAAAGGGATATGAAACCGATTCTGATAACTAAATTCTTTTGTTTGTAAAAACACAGGATAGGGGTTAATGAACAAGCAAAGAAACCACACTTTCAAATTAAAAAACCCGGAATGAAAGCATGGACGCCATTTGCTCCTCTTGAAACGCCGAACATACCGTGGTGTTTGCAGCTGAAAATACAATGGCGTCGTATTTTGTTTACAAGCGACGGATTCCTTTATTTTTTTCATCGTTGCATTTTTCATCAAAATAATACCGTGCCCGGGGTTTAGATTGAGGCAATAGATTAAACATTTAGCCTGACGGTAGTGAAGTAATAGAAATAACTGAAGAGAAGATGAAAAAACAGGTACTGAAAATGTGTGAGATGTCATGGGACATCGTCTGCTTGTGCAAATAATGTTCAACATGTGACGTCACACATCTCAGCAGCGATCGGAGAGCTTTTCAGGTGCTATGCCGTGACTGTATTTAAACGTTTTGTAATTGATAATAATCATTACTTCGAATGTTTTCAAGCATTGAATTTTGATACCCTTGTCCGATCAAAGTTTCACCTTTGCAATAATGACAAACAAGTTATTTTTTGAAATCAATGAACTTTCTCTTTAACCCTCACCCTACCTGTTGTCATTTTTTCTAAATGACGTCTTTAGCCGTTGCCATGGAAACGAATTATTTTCTTTAAAATGACATATATTTCTCATCAAATAACCAAAAAATATAATGTAAGTGGCTAAATAAAAATATTTCCATACGTAAGATTAAACTGTGTCCAGCTACCAATTTAATTCATATACAAATGTCAAAGTTCCCAGGTCATGGTTATGCTCGAATATGGCACATAGAATCAGATTATATAGAAAATGTTAAGTACATTTTCAACTTGCCATGTACAAAATATGGAAGAATGTCACAGCAGCAATGTTGCGTAAAGCAAATTGCTGTTGAAATACCCCCATTTTGTGAATAAGACTTTTATTTAAACTTCAACGTGTATGTCTGTAGACCCGTATATACACATCTGTGTGCAGAGCCTTTTAATGTTAACAAAAACTTCACAATCCAAATTTATTCTCATCTATATATTCCTTCCTTTTCAAATAACTTTCAGACTATTTCGTTCACCATGCAATCAATTAAAAGACACACTAACTTTTAATTACAACATTCAGCTTATGTGATCTTATATGTAAATTTCTTTTAAGAATCCTCTTACTATACATAAATTATTTAAAACTTCAATGTCATTAAAGGAACTTATCTCCGATAAAAAAAAATAACAAAGAAGACAAAAAGAACAGATACTACGACTGTTCCTTGAGGAACATCGGATATGTGCTTCATTCATTCTGTCAAAATACTTCTTTGACGCACTAATTTCTTTATTTTACATACCTGTGCATTGCATCAGTAAACATATGCTTATATCAGCGATAATAGTGTATACTTCATAAACGCACACTGTTTTGCTAAATAAAATGACGATTTATCTTTACAGAAATCTTGTCGGCGCCGGCACAGGAAATTTGGAACCTCAAACCTTTTCTGGTTTACGCAACGTACATACATTGTAAGTGAATGCCATGCAGTGTTGGGGACTCGGATGCTTATCATTGTGTGGACGAATGTACTAGCTCCATGAAATACACCCTGTACAAGTCAAAGTGGTTAATGCCTGATTTTTTTTAAATATTACACTTTGATAACAATCTTCCAAAATGGGAAGGTAATGATAATAACTAGACTTGAGAGAAGTGAGAACCCGGTATGAGGACGATATGAGGACGGTATAAGGACTAAGGTCGTTAAAGACCCGCGTTCTAGGTGGTGGTGAGAACGGTGACGACGTGACATATTTTGTCCAACGGGTTGTTACCGTGTTCAAACCGGCCTCGTTCCGGGCTCTCGCCGGGCTCTCACCGTTTGCTCAACGTTGACCCACCGCCTCAAACCGGCTACATACCGGCCCCTCATTGCTTTTTTAACGTTCAAACGCTCTTTTAACGACCTAATAACGTCCTCTTAACGTTCCACCGTCCTCATAACGTCTCCATACCAGCCTGTTGCCGTGTGTTTTACATTGCACCCGTTTAGAAACCGTGCCCGAAACTGTGACTCCATATTTTACTATAAACGGGCCCCACCGTGTTAACCCTATCGCTCAACGCGCCACCGTGCGCCCTCACCGTGATACACCGTCCCCACGAAATTTACCACACGGCGGCACACGGTAGGCTTAGCCGGCACCATGTGACAGCTGCTTAAGGCAATAGCAATGGCCGTACGTCAAATTTTAAAATGAGCGAACATTACAGCGACATGTTACGTAATACAAACATGAGTTTTAGTGGGACATATAAAAGGGTACTGACATTGCCAATGAGTCGATTTTTCGAAAATTGTTGCTATCGTGTTACATTGGTATTTTCTTACCATTTCATGAATGTATCCATTACAGGGACCTGACGACAAACCAGATATCCTCTCTCACTCCCGGAGTTTTTGATGGGCTCACTCGTCTGTGGAAATTGTAGGTTTGGAATTCCTTACTTGGGCAATGCCATGGAAAATGTTTGCTTTCCAACATTCATAAAATTGGCGTTAACTCTAGAAAGGTTTTGTGCTACCATACCCAAAGAGCTCAAAATACTCTATTATTTTATTACCGTATCAATAGAATTAAAGTAAATATATGTATGATTTTCTTCCCCCACAAAAAGTTTGCTAAAATCTTCGTATCTTTGGGTCTCAGTGCACGGCACAATCACTTCATATTGATTACTTTTGGTAGTGGATTGTAATAAATGAACCAAAGATTACTGATAAGTTGTTGCCATATTAACACAATGAATCCTTAAAACTAAAGAGAGATGTCTATAAAGAGTGGACAAAAGTGTCGTGTCCGTGACGCACAACCTGTTATGTCCTTTACACTCAAATCCAGCTCTGGCAAAGAAATATTTGATTTATTAATTTAAAACACGTATTTATTTTTAGAATGTGATTCTGTTAATAATAAATTACCTATTGAAAGCTAACATTTAAAGACGTATTGTTAAAAGAAGTTGTACAAAAACAAACCATTTTCTCCTCAACAATTCACTGAAATGCTGTACAAATTGGCTATGTATGTCCCTCTTAGTCAAATGTGCTCGTTAACAAACAAACATGTTCAAATGATCTTTTTCAATTGATAATAGGCTTGTTATCAACAACACCCTCACATACCTGGAGAGCCAGACGTTTCGGGGGCTATTTAACCTGAGACTTCTGTGAGTAGTATATCAAAACCTATCATCCTATCTCTATCATTATTATTATTATTAGTTTAATTATATTATTATTATCATGATCATTATAAGAAATTATTTTGTAACCAGAAATATTCAAACTCTGTATTTACTAAGTTTCCGATCCCAATGCAGTTCTGTTGAATTGTAGTTTTAAGACAGGATTCAAAGAATCCAACTTTTCCTATGAACTGTTGTTCCTCGATTTTAGAAGCATTTTCCATACATTTCTTCTATGTGATCAAACTCGAAGATTTGCATGGGAGTTAAGACACGAATTATGTTGTATCCAGTCAAAGTATGTCATATAAAACTTTAGGAAACAAGCAGAATTGATTAAAGGTACTATGGCCCAGTTGCAGGCCAAACAAATGAAAAGATTAAATTCCAACAGCATTTGAAAGATAATACTTATTTAGAACTTACCTCAAAACGATAGGGCTTGAAAATGTCTTTTAGTGAGAAAATAACAACCGTTAGTTGTCGAATCGACTTTAGTGATTGCAATCCATTTAGTAATAGTCTGATTTTCAGACCCTTGTACCGAATGGTTGTTCATTTTGTGCTGCGCAAAGATCAATCAGTTTAATTTTGGCCATTACAAGAAGTGGGTTATTGATGTAGACAAATGCTCACCTACCCTCTACACCTCATTTTATGTATGTTATTACTAAAGTAAAGAAGTCAGTCAATCACTCAATAGTGTCTGACAGTGAGAAGTCTAGAAAGTAAACGGGTTTTCTTGCATAATTTGAATACTAGGACACTGCTAACGTTTACATTTCACAGATAGGACATACGTGACATATTCATAATTCCTGTAAAGTTCTACAGAATCTGATGTTGGCTGCAAATGGGACATAGTACCTTTAAAGATTTTTATATAAAAAAGTATTTCTGTGATGTTGGTTTTTCTTAAATGCATGGGTTTATGCAAACACGTTTTTCCCTGTTTTTTGTTATTATGATATTACCAGTATCATTATTACCATGATCATTGTTGTCATAGGTTTAGCACTTTTTGTTTTGATTACGCTTTTTGCCTCTACCTTCTAAAATTCTGCTTTTACTTTCGATCCATTTCTCTCAGGTATCTGGAATTCAATCACATAAGTAGATTGAATGAAGGGTGTTTCATGGATCTCAACAATTTGTTTTTCATGTGAGTGCTTACCATCTACATTTCATGTATTTCTTTTACAGTGCTGATAAAAATATCGTTGCTTACTAACTAGGGCACTCATTTGGACTTCGATTTCACCTTTGTGTTTTCCATGTGCGCCTCTGGTTAGAAGTCCTAGATAGATGGAGCCAAACATATGCCTACCAGTATTATTTTATTATTATCATGATTATTACTATTTTTATTACTATTATCATTATTGTTTTTATTGTGGATGTTATTAGTATTATTTGTATTATTATTGATATCATCATTATCATCGTTATTATTATTATTATTGTTAATATTATCATTACTTTTATAGTTATTGTTGTTTTTGTTAATGCTGATGCTGTAGTTGTTGTTACTGTTATCATCATTAACTACAGTGTACTACAATTCCAAATCATACTTGATTATAGTGACTTTGGAAAGAACAATTTTACATCTCTTCGCCCTGGATCGTTTCGTGGTCTTGGACAATCCCTCCAGCGCCTGTAAGTACATCACAAATCCAGTTGAGTATTGGGCGCCTTTCACGGTTGGTAGAAAACATGTATAGTCCGACACAACTTTGGAAAATCGATAAAGGTCAAATTCTTCGAAAACAGGTTATAACGCACAGTGAATATAAAGCCCTCGTAGTTCAAATCATGGCAGTGTGTACAAAAGGCATAGTGAAAGTCAGCATCACTATTTCCTTTGTGTAACTATATCAGTTGATTTTTTTATGTTATGCTCTTCTGTTCTCAGGAAAAATCATTGTCCATATTTTATGGCCAATAAAAATCAATAACTACATTAATAAAGAAACTCATCACAATATATCGCATTTTGCAGGATTTCATTTCCGACTCACTCCCATATTCACTTTTACCGATCATATTAAACTTTATTTAAAAAAAATAATCCATCAATAATGCGGAATCAATTTGCTTTAATTGGTATAAAATGAAATGATGGTGATCTTCTAAAAGTCTACGAGAGAAATTTTCAGTCAACCTCGAGTTTTCTCCTGGCAGGTATATATTCATTACTATCTGGGGAAATAAATATTCTTTGACGATATCAATGATAGTATTGTTAATAATGATAATTATAATATTCATCTATAATAATGATAATAATAATAATTAAAAATAAAAATAAAAACATGCTAATTTATAATGAGCAGCTACTATATGACTATACTCCACTGCGTTTTAAAGCATTACATTATTACCCCGGCTGTAGCTGAGCCGCCATGGTAAGACGTTATTAAGTAATTGCCTGCTGATAGCTCCTTTATTTGGGGGCGGATGAGGGGTTGAGAGAGCTAGTTGAGACTGAGAACAATACTTGGAAAGAAAGGAAAAGAAAGATATAGAGTGATAAACATATAATAGAGCAGAGAAATAAGGAGAGGGGAAGGATGATGGGTAAATTACATTGTAGAGAAAGAATGAGAGATGGACAAGGGAAAGAAGGATGAGGGAAAATGGGGAAGGGGTAATTGAAATAAATATAGTGAAGTGATGTGGATATTATTGCTGTTTCTTCTTTTGTCTGCTTTTATGGAGATTGGGTCAAGTTCTTGTAAATGGGGCTAGATGACTATGATAAGCTGAACACTATGAGGGATTTAAATTAGAGGTAAAAGTTTAAAGGGCAAATACCTCCCAAACCAGAATGGGCCTTCATCAGTATAAATGTACAATGTAGCTTGGTGGTCAGGTGGTGAGTGGTCTAAATGATCTTAAAACTGATCCACACCTCAAGACAGAGAAGATATAACAGTCCGTTAACTTTTGGTTGTGATTTTAAACTTTGAAGTTGTACTAAGGGACGTTGTGGACGCACTCACGGTAAAAAACATATATAGTCAAAGTTATGAAATGCCAGAGATCATAAAGTTAGTATGAAAATTACGAGCAGCAAGGGTCCTCACTCAAACTAAGATGCAGTGTGGACACAATTAACCTAAAGAGGTTACGCCAGCTTATAGTTAACATGACTGCTTGCACAGCTTGTTGTTTGAAACTATAATCCTCATTTGAGTTTTCCCAAGGGTTTCCACAAGAACCAGCGAGTTAATTTTCTAACTTAAACGCGAAGATCTACAATTGTGTTATCATTTGCTGTTCCAATTATTACCACGAGCTTTAGCCTTTAGAATGAAACACATGTTTCTATTAAATCTATTAAATTCAGTATAGCATCAACACTTGGTTAAATGATAAAAGTGTATGAATGTATGACCTTCTGGCTCTGAACAGACACTATACAGAATCCTATGAATACTAATGCTAGAACCGAACACTTTTTATCTGTCGAGAGTCAGAAGGATGTTAGCCCAGTGTTAAATGAGGAGAATTAATGGCTTTCTTGCTTTGAGCAGTCAAAAAAAAAAGCTATAAGCACTACTAGTATTACTGGAATTGAACACATTGCTCGTTGAGACAAAGAGTCAAAAGGACATGCTGTGTCAGATGATACATTAAATCTGGCTCTGAGCAGCCAACACTCATGTTCCTATTAGCACTACCACTTGAGCTAAGCACTGGGCACTAGTTAATGGCCTTTGAGCAGACACTTGGACATTGGAACTGAATATATCATTTGATGAGAGCTAGAAGGATGTGAATAATCATGCCCTTCTTGTTCTCAACAAATACAAATACATGTATGACCTTACGGTTCTGAACGAACAACATACACGGCCCTTCGCTGTGCTCCACAATGTGGGTAAAGTTCAAAGGCACATTCATGCATCTGGAGGAGCTTGGTCAGCACTATTAAAAGTATCCAAGGAATTTCTTCCTACCAGGTACCCATTAACTTCACCTGGGTGAAGGGTAGAAAATGTAGATTAATGTCTTGCCAAAGGACATGAGTTTTACGGCGGAACTTGAACCAAGAACCATGTGATCCACAGTCCGGTGAGATATCCACGAGCCCAATTAACACCAGTGATCAATTTACAGAATATTAACTTCGATTTACTTTATATTCTTCTTCTGTATTTATACTTTTTTGGTCTCACAGGGTTCTCGGACGCAATAGCATCATGTACATCAATGCATCTGTTTTCACGGGACTTGAGCGGCATCTGAAATTATTGTAAGCATAAAGTGTTAGATATGTAAATAACATTTAGCCCTCCACATGCTACTTTGTTGGATGTAGTCAAAATACAAAATAACAAAAAAATAATAATAAATAAGTTACCTTTATTTGACTCACTTGGTTGAAAGGTGATTCTCTTTTTCTTTAACAGAAATAAAGATTGAATTGACTGCCACTCAAAATCATTTTATCGTTACGTACCAGATAAATTAGAGATATATTTTTCAATAAGTTTGCAATCTTTCCATGAGAGCACATTGAGAGATGGTTACTCCATGCTGCAAATCGGAACAGGAACCTATAAAGCATAACGTTGTGTTACATTTTAGTCTTTACAGAGTAAGCGTGTTTGCCATAAATTGTATGTATTTTTGTCTATATTGCACTAACCTAATTCTTAACTTCAGTTGGGAACCTTTCAATAAACCATACGGTAACCCTATACCTATAACTAAAACTAACCTGAAACGCAATGTGCAGTCACAACCCTAATTCGATCTACACTTTTGATGAAAATCTTCCCGGAGCAACTGGTACAGGAGCAAACGTCGGATCACCAAAGTGTAGGAAAGAACAGTTTACATCTAACGTTTCATTTGTTGTGTGTGTGTCCAATTTCCAGGAATCTCTTTGGAAATCCTTTGAACACCATCGCGCCGAACACATTCCAAAATCTTTCTGCCATGAGAAACTTGTGAGTCATATTTTTCGTGCTGTGTTATGTGTCTCATAAAATGTTAGTAATGGAGTGCTGCGTGGTAGTAGTTAATGCATGTTCATGTACACGAGCACATGAGCAATTTTCAAATAGAAGTATCAGCAAAAAACTTTAAACTTATGAATGGCATTAAATAATGTTAATTTTTTATTTACTTCTGTTAACAAAGACTTACTTCGTTCCATTTGGTCTTAGTGTCGGGACAGGTTGTCGGGTAACACGAAGCTTCGTGAAAACGTGCCATCATATTCACGAAAGGTAGAGTGTGTCACCTTATCGGGGTTACGTGAATTTTTGTGAAAACATGCTGCCATGCCCCCATATTCACGAAAGTTGGGGTAGATTGAATGCAGATAATCACATTTTTAATCAAGATGATCCTTGGGGAAAGGCAAATCTTGTACAGGTAAATTTGTGAAAATATACAATGACAATAACATACAATAACAAAGTGTCGATCGCTGGCATTTTTACGAACTCTTGTGATTATTTATCTTGTATTAAAAAGTATCGGGTCAAGACGCGAGTTTTCGAAGATTTGCTGTAAGTTTTTTCAGATAGTGTCGGGTAAAATGGACCCAAAACTTTGGCGATATTAAAGACGGGTGTATTTCACAAACGTTATACCCAACCCTTCAGGAATTATAGTGCTTGCTTATTGACGAAAGCACGTATAACCCGACCCGACGCGGAGATCCGATGGAATTAATTAAGCCGTTTAGAGTCGAGTCAAGTTAGATATATGTATTTAAAAAAAGGGTATTTACTATTTACTATTTTTACGAAGTCAATTCACCGGGAGGTAATCACTCCGGGAGTTTGTTATGCTAGGGGAGGGAGGGGGGTCTTGGCAGTAGTAGGGGTAGGGCAGGGGGTAGTGGTCCTACAATCTATGTAGATTTAGTAAAATTTCATTATCTAACACAAATATTTGTTTCTATTTATTTTCTTCCCATGTAATTCAAAGGTATATGGAACTCAAAATAGTAACTCCTCTACGCCTCTACCCAGGTATATTCGGTGGCTTGACCCAGCTGGAGACACTGTAAGTCCACACTTTTGTTTGGTGTTTCCCAAGTGTTATTTCCTCGAATGCGCGAAAGACGGCCGATTTCATTGACGGTTCATACATACCTAGTACAGTCTTCTTCCGGACAGTCGGCGATTTTTGCCATTTGGGGCGCTTGAAATTTCCTGAATAATTTATGAGTGCATGTATAAATCAGGTGACCTTGTGCCCGCCCCCACTCCAGGGTCGGAGGGACCGCATTCGTGTTCCCAAAATCTCCGATAAAGGGGTACTTTTCGCGCGACAAAGTCCGACCCGAGAATTGTAAAAAAGGGTGTATTTGACTTTTCAATTTAAAAGGGGTCATAAAATATCTTGAATATCATAGATAGGGTGTACATTGAGCATTGTTCCGGATTTAAGGGGGTCTTCAAGGCAGGAAAAGCCCGCGAAAACCCGCGAAAGGGGGTTCAGAAATTTTTGGCAGTCCTCAGATAGGGGGGTGCATTAAAGAAAGCGAACAAGCATACGCGTACCCTAAAAAACACTGAGTAGGGGGGCGGGCCTTGTGCGTGCGTAGAGCAGTTGATAGTGGGTCCAAGATAACGGTGGGGTCATGATCGAAGGGCTACTAGACTGAAAAAAAGTTTGGTGAAGTTAACCTCTTGTCATGAATTCCAGGAGATCAACACTTTTGGTTTAGTGTACCTTGAAAATAAGACCACTTGTCAGAAGGTTTATGAGTCAGACCGATTCTAGCTGTTGCTGTTGTGGACCTCCGGTTTTGCTAATCTTCTCTTATAAATTATGGGGTGTTCCCATTGTTTATACGTTATTTTCCCCTCAATCTTATGATTTGTTGTAAATCTTTTGAAGTTTTATTCTGAAAGCAGATATTAGGGGCATCCATCCCTCTTTTGGCTTTAATAGGGAGAATGAAGCTAACTGCGAATCAATTTCCATTCCTGATTGGGAATGAGATGATGATAATTTACATTTTTTTTAAAATATCAAACATACGTGTTGAAAATTTTAAGAGAAACCCCAGAGTAACAACGATCCATTTGGCTGGTCCCCACTCACACAGGTGTGACGCCGAGTGCTTAATAGCATTAATAATGCAGATTAGATATATTTCTTCTAAATTTACAGATGAATTGTCCTTAGCTTCTTCCGTCAGATTGCTGTTATTCTCTTAATTCCATTATGAAGAAATTAGGGATTTGTTTGCTTAATTTTCAGACATGTCAACGACCCAAGGATTTGTTGCATGCTACCAAAGGAGCAATCTGCGTCGAACAAGAACCTGCTCATCCTCTCTTCACCTGTCGTAAAACATTCCTGCAAAACATACCCATCAAGGTCTTTAGCTGGATCCTCGGCATAAGCGCCATCGTCGGCAATGCCTACGTCATCATCAGTCGTTTCAGAAGCACTCCTACTTCTGTTGTTGGAAAGGTCCAAGCCATTCTTATTACCAATCTTGCCACGTCCGACATTCTGATGGGAATTTATCTCTTGATCCTCGCTGTCATGGACAATGTCATCTCTGAGTCGTACTTTTGGGAGGGAAGGGCCGATCAATGGAGATCTAGTGTCACCTGCCAGATTGCAGCATTCTTTTCTGTTCTGAGCAGTGAGACGTCTGTGCTTCTCATCACCGTCATCAGCGTTGATCGCTTCTCCTGCGTCGTGTTCCCGTTTGGCAAACGTCGTCTTGGTGTCAAGTCAACACGAATCGCTGCGGCCGTTGTTTGGACGATCTCTCTTCTCCTAAGCGCCATCTCTACCATGCTGAACTACATCAACCCTGATGCATATGGTCTTAGCGACGTGTGCGTCGGGCTACCACTGATCCGCAAGAAAACTAACCTCGGAGCACAACTCGAGGAGAGCACCTTCGCTGAGACTGGGCTTTTGGTGTATCAGACTGTCGCAGGGTCCTCGCAGTCAACGTGGCAGTTCAGCATTGGGCTTTTCCTTGGTGTTAACCTCGTTTGTTTTTCCATCACTCTCTTTGCATATGCCGGCATTTTTCTGTGGGTCCGTACAACCCGGAACCAGGCTGGTAGGCAGTCGGATGCAAGAAGTGAGCTTGGGATGGCAAGCAAGATGTTTTTGATCGTCGGTACCGATTTCTGCTGTTGGATGCCTATCATTATTCTAGGAATCTTGGTTCAAGCAGACATCATCACACTCACTCCTGACGTCTATGCGTGGTTGGTCGTCTTCGTCCTACCCATCAACTCCTCTATCAATCCTTATCTTTATACCTTAATCCATAAGATGTCAAAGGCAAAGAAAAATAACCCAAAGAATACAGTTAACACTGTTTCTACGAGAAACATTACTTCTCGCAATAAATAGTTATATGTCTGTTTTAGCTTACCGCACAAAGCCCCGTTTAACCGTGCCGAAGTAAACTGCCTGAATTTTTTTTTTTTTGCTGCGGCAAAATAGATAGACAATAAAGGGCAACGTGGTTCCTTTTCTGTGTTGTATAACTCACAGAGAGATGAATAAGAACATTTGCAATTTAACATGGAAAATGAAATTTATTTGTAATTATACAATCTTAAATGTCGATGATCTATGCTTTTCATGGAAACCAAATTGACAGTCAGTGAAGACATGGTGGATCTTTAAGAATGTGGCACATGTATATGAACTTGTATATTATGTAGATAAACACATTATAGACTTAAACATAGATATATTGGAAATAAACAAAGAAATGTAGGCATGTCCACTGATTTTGTTTTACTTCTTCATCCGAAATGCCTTGATAATTATAATTCGTAACATGGACTCTTAAATATTCGTAGATGCTGGTATATGAATGTACAAATACAAGTAAATGATGTGTTAAGTTATTTGCATGTTCATGCGTGGAGCCTATTTAGCCTTTATCATGAAAGTCTAGAAATCAAGAGAGAGATTATTTTTCTATCTTTCGATCAACCGTTGTTTAACAAGGCACCTCACATATTCATGTTTAAAAACAAAAAACTCATCTTACCTAAAAATTGTTTTGATTTATTGATTTAATGATTGTTAACGTTCTTAAATAAAGAAACGGTTCCAGTTTATAAACTATTTTGAGAGTGTTGGCAGCGTGACAACATGAAAATGATTACCTATTTCACTGTGTCTCTAATATCATACGTATTGAAATATCCAATTTGTCATGTTTGTATTTCTCTGCCCCAGAGGTTTGGGCCGTGATTATCATGATCATTGTTTTAGCCATTATATATGTATGTGATTTCATTGATTATATGTATTTTATTTGTGAATAATGTATGATTGATTTTGTCGACTTTGTTTTGTAAATAAAGAACAATGTGGAAAGGGAGAAAATATTATATGTCTGCTGTGCGAGCATGTGACATGTCAAGATCCCCGTCAAGGACAACATTAGATCAACAATGAAATATCACTTAGAATGGTGTACGTATTAATTATTTTCATTATTGCTCTAAAACACTGCAATTTGTGTCTTCTAAGACTTTTGCATTATCTTGCGTTTCTTGAAGGTTTTCGACATATCTATCTGCAATATAAAACACGAATATTTACAAACAAACATAAGAATTTATAGACAAGTATTTAGCACTGTGGGAAAAAGCATAAATAGTTATTTCTTCAAAAATAACATATATAAGGCCGGGCTATTAGAGTTCTTAATACGGCCGGGGGGCATTATGGCCCCCTAAGATCTCGGCCGTGAAACGGCCGATCGCCGCGAAAATTTGCATGCATGTCAAGTGAAGTGTATAGAATACTATAGCAATTTCAATTTTTTGAAAAAATTACTCATTTGCATATTTATATTTATATTTTTACCCATAAATCATATATTCTTCATATTTAAGCTTTCTTTTCGACTACATATATTTTTTAGACCATTTGGAATAATTATACGAAAACAAATTTGGAAAGCCAGGTTATTCCTTATGTTATTTGTTGTTTTGATAATTTCTTATGTATTTCATTGTTTTTTTAACTTATGTATTTTATTGTTTTTGTTGTTTTATTTCATTTCTAACTATAATTCAACTATTTTGACCCCCAAAACAAACACCTAAACTTTAAACAAGACCAAATAACCAATGTTTTATCTCTTTTTAGGAAAAATGATATTTGCATATGTTTTGTACAAAAATCACGAAAATGAGCGATTTTCGGGCCGACATGTAAAGACAAAAGGTCACGTGACTTTGTAACGGTAGGTCCGATTTTCAAAAAAATTGTTTTAAAAGATGCGCAAGACTCGAAAAGATAAAGTCATGAAGCGGCGGGGCGTCATCCGTATGCGTTCCCGAACAATCAGAAAAATCGCGGGGGCATGATGCCCCGGCCTTATTAGGGTTAAAAACAGAAACAAAACTGTGGAATTCAGTTTTGTTTATTTGTGATTAATGAAATACAAATGAAGAGTTTTTAAAATGCAATTGTGTGCAGTGATATTCACTATGTCTTTAAATAACTGTATTTAAATAAATTGTGACACTCGGATCCCATAAATTAATAAAATTTCAATTAAAGATAAGGAAACGTGAGCCTAATTAAGATAATCATTACCGTATATTAAACGTACATTCATTTGGGGAAAAAACGATATGCGTTTCAATATACATGTACATGTATGTGCAATACTTTGTGTCAAGTTTTCTGTTCTTCTTGAGGCACATGGAACTGGTAGCACCCTTTGGAATTATGATTGCACAAGAATGTGAAAGAATAATCAAAAACACTTTAGTTAAAGAAATGTAGTTGAATGTACAGAGTTTAATAAAGTTGTGCTCATATACCCTTAATGCGTTTAGTTGTTGCTGTTGTTATTATCGTGCTTTTGTTTTAGTTACTACATGTATTATTATTTTCATTATCATTATTGTTATTTTCATTATTATTATTGTTATTATTATCATCATCATTATTATTATCATTATTATCATCATTATTATCATTATTCTTGTCACCAACATCATTAATATCACTACTACTACTACTTCTAATACTGCTACTAGTATCTTCATCATCATCATCATCATCATATTATGATGATCATTTCGGCAGATAGTCTGATTAATAGTTAAGGAGTGAATGCTTGTGCAAGACCCCCCCCCCTCCAAAAAAAATAGAAAATAAGGATATACATATATGAATGAATTGTATAATATATTTACATTATCGTAAGAAGAAGTGGGCTACAACTAGAAGGGAATGAGTTGCCTTGCCTGTGTGCTATGATAAAAAATGAAAATTAGTTAAGACGTAAAACGTAGCTGCACAATATATTATTATATTGAATTGAAAAAGGAAAAGAAAAGAAAGTAAAAAACAACTATATCTAAAGTAGTATATCATAAAATAAATCCTTTTACCTATTAAATATGCCATATTTGTGGTAATAGAGGTTGGAATTTTTGAACTATGAAAGAAAAAAAACACATTTATATTCAGTAATGTAAAAAGAGCCTACAAGAGTGGAATCTATGAAATGGTCAACACAATGAAGCTCTCCTTGATTGATTTCCTTTTGCAATTTCAATGGGGCTAATCAATTACCTTAATCACATTTTAAGGTTGCAATGTTTGCTATTAGGGAGCTTCGTATTTTATTTCATCTAATTTATAACAAAATTTGTTTGAGTGTTAGATGTTTGTTTGTTGTTCTTTTTGTTTTTATCTTTCATTTTCCTTTTTGCAACCTAATCAAACTAACCGTTCATAAACATCCATACATGACAATAACATTGTTTGGTATCAAAATAAGGAATTCATCGTCGACATGCATTAATTGCAGGACATAATAATTTTCCTAGTTTGCCTAATCAGTGTGAAAATGTGGGCTTCGGGATTTTTCTTTCTTCTATTGCTCTTCTTCTTTTTTTCTTCTTTCTTTCTTTTTTCTTCTTCTTATATTTATCAAAATCTCACTTTATAACTATTTTGAGCACTTATAGCCCACATTTCTCTCTCTCTCTCTCTCTCTCTCTCTTTATCTATCTCCTCTTTTCTTACCATAGGATATTTGCGAGGATAAACCTTGAGTTCTGCTTCATACATTCGTTTCCTCTCATTATCTCACTATATACACATATGAATATACATATAGTATAAAGTATAAATAAGAAAGAATGCAGGGGTAGATATATTAAAAGAGGCAAAAAGAGAGAGAGAGATGAGATGGTAGGCCTATAAAATCTCGTCTTCGGTCTCCCTTCTGCGCTGTTTCCTCTCTTTCCCATCATCCTATTCAACTATTGACATTTGTATATTGCTCAAATTTCAGTTTGATTGCTTCCAATGTACCAACATAGACAGCATTATCAGTTGAATTAGAAACGTCAAAATGTCATTACATTACTCGCACTTGACATTCATAACCTAGGCCGAGAGAGACAAAACACTGTTCGACCTTAGCCACTTTATATAATACAGAAAGGATATGAGCTGAAATCCTTCGGAAGGAAGGGGATATTTATTAAAAACAGAATAATGAAGAATTTGATTTAGCAAGACAGCATTTATCTGGTATGAGGCCATCATGTCCCATCTGCGCTCCGAAATATCCAATATTCTGAATACTGATGGGATGTTTTCTGATGGTAGAACCTGCCCAAAAGCAAAGGTAAGATGACATTATAAATTCTTTTACTTACTAACAGTCTTCTCCTCCTCATCCTTCTTCTTCATCTACTACTACTACTACTACTACTACTACTACTACTACTACCACCACCACCACCACCACTAGTACTATTTCTACTTTTTTATTATCATTATTGGCTTCCCCTTTCACTCGGTTTTCCTTCTCCTCCTACTCCTCTTCCTTATCTCCCTCATCTCTTTTCTACTTCTTCGCTATCATCATCGTCATCATCAGCACGTCCAACACTTTCATCATCACGATCATCGTTATCATTACCTTCTATATTTGTAATTTATTATCAGCAATGTTTAAATGTGTTTACATGAGTGGAACAGATCGTATTCCCTACACCTTTCCTTCTCCTAATTCTCTTTTATTTCTTATTCTCTCGTTACTTCCCATGCATCACGTGGAGATACATGTATATGCACAAATCAAGCATACACTTTGATTTGAAACATTAGGTAATCCCTTAACTACATCATACTACATCAACTATGTCATAATAATTATTCCGTATGTTACAGGCCTATAATGCATTCACTTAATATTTGTGATGGGAAAGACGATTATAGGAGGTATAAATAAAATTATAGACTATAATTATCTAGGCCCACAGAGTTTCTCCCTTTGCTTACACTTTAATAATAATTTTGCACATTGTCTCATAATATGGATTAATCATGTTAATAAAGATACTTTAATGTGATGTTATATGCGTGCATAGAATGCTTTGATTTGTTTCAATTTCCTCCTGTTACCAACATCAGTGAACATTAACAACGCAGTGTCGTATACATGTACATCAATAATTAATATTGACTCCTGATTACAAGTTATGTGAGGGCCGCTCTGAATGCCATTTTATTATTATATAACAGTTTATAGTTTTTTTCATATATAAAATACTGCCTCTCAGAGGCGGCGGAGCGACTTCCAAAGTGGGGGCACCAACAAAAAGGGCACTTTCTCATAACGGAAGACTGAAAAGACCTTCGATAAGTAACATAATTATATCATCTATAAATGCGAGCGAGCGACCTTTGGTGGAAATTGGTCTAAGTCGCTTAGATTTAGGGCACGTTTAATGATGAGGGGAAAAGAGCACAATTACCGAAAGGGATAAAGACAGGTAATTATCAGAGGTAAAAATGGGGCACTCCTTACACCTGAAAAGAGGCACCCTCCAGAGATGAAGAAGGGCACTTATGAGAATGGCAAATGAGCATTTGTCGACGGAAAAGGGGCACCCATCGGATTTTAATAGAGGCATTTATCAGAGGTGAAAAGGGGCAATTATGAAAAGGGGATAGGTCTCTTATTAGAAAGGAAAAGAGGCACGTATCATTGTTAAAAGAGAAATTATCAGAGGTAAAAAGGGGCACTGACCAGATATGAAAAGGGGCACTTATGATTAGGAAAATGTGCATTTGTTGAAAGAAAAGGGGCACCGATCAGATTATAATAGGGGCATTTATCAGAGGTGAAAGGGGGCATTTATGAGAAGGGGAAGTGGCTCTTATTAAAAAGAAAAAGAGGCACATGTTGAAATAAATGGGGCACTTATCAGAGATGAAAAGTGATAATTATGAGAAGGGGAAGGGGCACTTATAAAAAAAGGGAAAAGAGCATTCATTAGAAAGGAAAAGTGGCACGGGTCAAAATAAAAGGGGCATTTGTTAAAGTTAAAAAGGGGCACTCATCGGAGATGAAAAGAGCACTTATCAGGAGGGGAAGGGGCTTTTGTCAAAGTAAAACGAGCATCTCTCAGATTTGAATAGGGGCAATTATCGGAGGTGAAGGGGGCACTTATCTGAAGTGAAGAGGAGTAACTTCTAGTACCGGAAAAGGTTCATTTACCAGAGATGAAAAGATGAAAAGGGGCACTTATCATAAGGAAAAAGGGCTCATGTGAAAATATAAGGTGCGCTTATCCGAGTTAAAAACGGGTAGTTATTAAAAGGGAAAGGGGCACTTCTTACAAAGAAAAAGGGGCACTTGTCGAAGTAAAAGAGGCACCTCTCATATTTGAATAGGGCAATTATCAGAGGTGAATGGGGCACTTATCAAAAGTGAGGGGCACTGTGCCCCCCCCGGAGCGCCGCCTCTGGTGCCTCTATGTATGAATTATTAACGTGGATCAAAGACCATCTGAATCCTATATTTCTGAGAGAGATTCATTTCCTTCTAGGAGTTAATAACAACACGGCCAGCTGCTTTCTCTTCTCTATTCTAAAAAGTTATCTGAAATTGATGATAAATATCAACGGCTGAACAGGATTATCATAAAATCCAATATTTTAAAACTCCTTTAGCATGAACACATTGCAGTATCCTAGGATAAATGAACCATACAGCAACCTCGTCACTAATGAAATCACCTCTGAGAAGAAAGCTATAGAATAGGCCATTTTCGTAATGTAATGGCTCGTTGGTAATGCCTAGGTCACATTTGCCGCGGCGGCTGTAAGGTCTAAAATATCTACAGCCAATAGCAATTAAAGGGCCGCCGCAGCATTTCCTCGGTCACATACGGTAGCAGCTGTCACATAGGCATATGTTAGGGTAGCCGCCCGGTGTATTTTGAATTTGTGGAGACAGAAAACCTGCAGCTGCCGTACGGCCTTTGAAGTGATGACGCACTGTCACCTTAGGGCGTCCCTGCGGCGGCCATATATGTTTTGGACAAATACCAAGGCAGACGCAAGGTAGCCGCTGGGTAGCCGCAAGGCCACTGAACGCCCGACGTATGGTCGCCGTTGAACCGCTCTACGGCATGGCTACGGTGTGTCTAATTGTCTAAATGCTACGGCGAACTGTTTGATGACACGCAAGGACTAGGGAATTCGCAGGTGGGGTTCCCCGATTTGAATATATACATATTTTGCATGACCTGATGACACATTTGTGTTTGTCGACATGTTTACACTAACCTTATAGGCTATTGTCATGAATTTCTGTAGTCCATGCACACTGTTTTGAACAAACACGATAATCAGATTGAACCCTTAGAACTACAACAAAATACGAGGGATGTTTGCAGGAAGCTGAGGATCAGTATTTTGGTTATATTTCTCAAGGGTCATCTCATTAAAAGTTGTGGTAAATGTTCTATGATGAATGGTAGATTTTCATAAGCTTGAAATTTAAAGACAGGATACGTTGAATTCTCTTTTTGCAAAAACAAATGTGTTTTTTATTCCAACTAGTGCACTGAAATAATTTTTTGCTTGTAAGACTCGTCTTATCGTATTGGTTATAATCTGTTTATGACTCCTGGAAAAAAAGGATTTTTCAATCTGTAAAATCTACATATTCTATAATCACTCAGATCGATCTCTGGTGAATAAAAGTGGGGGAAAGGGAATGAACATTAAACCAAAAGATTTTATTTACCTGCATTTGTAAGCGATGACTTCACCGTCGATGACATGTTGGTTATGAGGACATTTATGACGTCATAAGTACGCTTTTGGTTTTCTTTCTCCTGCATGAATGTGTTGAAATTCAGTTGATCGGAAGCCATTTTTAAATGACGTCATATGTTGATCGCTCCTCGGTCTTTAATTCTGTCCCTTCTATTGCGGATTTTCTCTTGTATTCCACTATTGTTTGGAGCTTGTGAAATGTCTGTCTTTTGGAACAGAATATACATACCAGAAATAATAGAGGGGTTTATAATTTTTCAAATTCTGTAAAAGTGCTGAATCATTTAAAAATTGTACGTAATAATTTTAGAGAAGAATTTAAATTAAGTCTAGAAGTGAAGTACACGTTCAATTTTCTTTTTAAAGTTTAGTTTCTGACTATGAAACATTGCATTTGTCTAACGTTAGAAAGAAAATACAAGGATTAGCATAAATACACATTAAGGGTTTCCTAACTGAATATTAGAAAGACAAAGTTATTCAACAATACGAAATTTCATGGATGATTGTGGAGTGCTTTGGCATTATATATTGCCAAGGAAATTTACGTTGCATTTTTGGGGACACCCATAATGATAACTGAATATTTACAGAAGTATTGTTTAACACCAATACAGTAACAACTCCGAATATCTTTTATTTTTTAAGAACTCAACAATAGCGAGAATTGCTGTTTAAAGGCATGACGGGGGTTTTATATTTACAATTAATTACAAAGTTGAACAGCAACAAAGGAAAAGATATGCACTAAATAGTTTTCGGTATTTCCTTAATTTAAAAAAAATATTGCGAAATCAGCATTTCGACATAATGTTTGATGACACGCAAGGACAAGAGAATTCGCACGGGGTTCCCCGATTTGAATATATACATATTTTGCATGACCTGATGACAGGTTTGTGTTTGTCGACATGTTTACACAAAGCTTATAGGCTATTGTCATGAATTTCTGTAGTCCATGCACACTGTTTTGAACAAACACGATACTCAGATTGAGCCCTTTCAACTACAGCAAAATAAGAGGGATGTTGGCAGGAAGCTGAGGATCAGTATTTTGGTTATATTTATCAAGGGTCATCTCATTAAAAGTTGTGGTAAATGTTCTATGATGAATGGTAGATTTTCATTTGGTCGAAACTTAATCAAAGGATTTTATTCATACGTTGAATTCTCTTTTTACAAACACAAATGTGTTTTTTCTTCCAACTAGTGCACTGAAATATTTGTTTTGCTTGTAAGACTCGTCTTATCGTATTGGTTATAATTTTAATGTTTATGACTCCTCGATAAGAAGGATTTTTCAATCCGTAAAATCTACATATTTTATAATCATAAGTTAAAAAAAAGTTTTTCCTGTATTTAATCGTTGATTTAGTAAAGAAGTCGAGACCATGATCCGTATTTGGCAATCTAATAATCAGATACAAGTCTGGGGCGATCGAGCCCCCCCAAAAAAAAAAAATAGATAAATAAATAAAAAATAAAAAATAAAAAATGTACATATGAAATATATTCTTCGAGAACGGCGCATGCTGCTAACACATTTAAACCTAACGTTGAGTCTAACTCATATTTTTCAAAGGGAAACTCAGGGGCCCGTTTCTCGAAACCGTCATAAGTCTAACTTCTTGACTAAATCAGCGTTAGTAAGCTACTTGTCCGCTACGTGTTTCACGAAGCCCTCTTTGCTAACATCAAGGACAACATCCTGACTAAGTAGTTATGACGCCTCCGACACCGTCATATCTCTGTCATAACTTTTTAGTCGATGGGCAGCGCCATCACATGTCATTTATTGGGTAGACTATGGCTGGCAAAAAGGACAAGAAATCCTCCAGCTATGATCTTCCTACACATTCACTTTTTATCATTTTTTATATTTGAAAGTCTTAAGAAAATATGCCATGTTTATATCTAAGGCTTTTTCCACTTAACTAAACTGATTATACGCGTTTATTTCCACATTGTAAAATCCTCGAATGGATGGGTAATCTGCCACGGCGGGCAAGCCATAGTCAGAAGTCTATTCTCTAGTTTTCAGACCCATATTCATTTCGAGATAAATTCTATCTTCGAATGGGTAAACTTAATAGTTTAAAACATGTGTTTTTAACATTTGGAATTTTGAAATTTTGTCATTTCAATATTGTGCTGATGCCTAAAACTTTGGAGAAAATGTTCATAACATCGTATTTTTACTAAGAATAATATGAGGGTATATTTTCATAAACTATCAAATGAAAATATCCGGGGGGGGTACCCATTTCAAAAGCAAAACTGATTCACCGGTCATGAAATGAAATACTCACAATTATATTTTACAAGTACTTCTATGGTATAATCTACTCAAATTTTGAAGTATATTGCATCTCTTATTCCCTGGTACCATTTTTTTATCTTTGTTAGTCCTAATTTATTTAAATAGTTGCAGTTTTCCTAAAATTACTTTTTTTTTTAATCCGGTGGAATTGCGACTAAGGCTATGTCTTGGCTCCTCTTCTCGCCGATAGTATCGATTTCACGAGATGTCTAGCTAGTAAGCTCTTCGTGAAACGGTTTAGGAAGATCAGAGACATCTCCGTAGTTGGCGGATAAAGTTATGACTGTCTTGTCGCTGGTTTCGAGAAACGGGCCCCAGAGATCGAGGACTAACTCTTGAAAATCGACACCGAAGTTCAGAAACAGCCTCGGGTACACATTTTAGTAAAATACTAGCCTAAGAGTGTTTATCACATCATGTTATCACAACATGTTTATCGAATTCATACGATTATATGTAAAGAAACATTCAGGTAGTTTGACTAATTGACATTTCTCATCTAACAGACTCTCCCAGCTTCAAATCATGCGAAATAATTAAAAACTTCAAAACAGCCTCTCAGACATGTTGAAGCACATCGTGGGAATAGTTAAATATATGGACAACTTGGTTGACCGCTGATATACTCATGTGGCATCAAAGTACACTGGAAGAAAATCACAGTACTCCACATTACACTTTGTAAAACTCATAGAGTTAACTGAATTACCTTATGCATCTTTACAATGTCACAACGAGACCTATTGGGTAAATAGTTCTTTGTATTTGAAGGCAAAAACATCAACAACAATTAGGTTTACTGCGAAATATATCAGCAATTGGAATGTTATACCCCACTTTGTGTGAAGATTTGATAACACAAGAGGAGAATCAAAAGCCCAGGAAAGTATTACTTATTAATAGTATGAACCAACTGTTATCAGGTAAGGGAGAATAAATCAGACTGGAAGAATCTATCGGAACAGCGTTTTTCAACCAGGGTGCCGCAAGACATCTCTAGGAGTGTCGCGAGAGAAATATAGTTATATTTAAAAAAAAATTATTTTGGAATAACGTCAATTTCGTGAACACATAAAATATTAGAAACCGCTATGTATTTTCATGAGGAGATAACATTTTAAGACTAATAAAGTGTCTTTCTTCCTCATTCGCTCGTAACATTTAGAAACAGGATGATTTCTGGCTGCGAAATGCCTGAATACCTTCATACTTTAGAGGTGCCCGAATTTTATTTTATTCGGGTAGCAAGGTGCCCCAATATACCTTATATTTTTATATCGAAATTACATTTATACCACTCTTCTTCGTTTCACTCTCTCGCAACATTTAGAAACAGGACAATTCTGGGCAAGAAGATGCCCGTATTCGTGAATCGAGGTGATTGAATATATGACTTTTGTATTCATGTATTCGGCAGCAAGATGCCCGCATATATAGTTGTACATGTGTCTACTGTATTTCGTTGACATTTCTACCATATTTAATATATCTTCTTTTTTACTCGCTTGCAAAATTTAGATACAAATTTGCCCGTAGGCATATTTATGGCACTTGACGAGTGTTAGAGTGATGCAAAACATATCGAATTTGGGATCAGGGTGACGCAAAACTTTTTATTTCTTAAAAAGGGGCTATAATTATATAAAGGTTTTTTTTAAAGCTGTATTGTAATATGAAATAAAGGGATACAAAAGAGTGCGCGCAAGTATAATAATCTTTTAAATGTTTATTCAAACAGTGTCTTACCTTTGAACAGCTTCTATTTTACCGAGATTTCATGTGGAATGACAGAATAAGACGATGCTATTCATATGAATTACTGTTCCTGATCAATTAAGTGGGTTTTAACACTGCGGACTTCTAAATGCAGGATGAAGTCAAACCTCCACAATCAAATTGTAAAAAGGCACTTAACCATGATGTATATGGCAATTTAAAGACCCTATCCGATGAAAATACAACTTTTTATCAATGGAAAGCTGAATGAAAACATAGAATCGAATGTAAAGGAATTCAAAATAATTTCCCTTTCAGTATTGCACAAAAGCGAATTAAAACCTTTTTTTCCGCACCTCTCCAAATTACAGGTCAACAGGGGTCAAATTTGCCGCAGTTACAGCAGGGAGATGATCTCCCTGGTTACAGTGACACCATATGTGCACGCCTATATATATACGTGCTTAATTAATGCAAAGTCATTGTGAATATGCGTACTCCACATATGGTGATGTCATCAATTTGATAGCTAGTTTTAGGTCAACAACTCCCGACTTTCACAGCTTTAGATTTCGAGGTTCAGGAGAGCTGTTACTCGTCTGACAGGCCCTAAAGTAGCATATAATTGGTATTGTTGTAATCTATGGCTTGCCAGCTTTCCTTTGATATATAATTCATCTATTTCATTTTTCACTTCGGACAGGGTCATTAAATACCTTAGAACCTACAGGGTGATTTGTACTTGCTTGGTTGACACATGGACCTAACACACACACTCTCTCTCTCTTTCTCTCTATACATATCTCTACATCTCGTGGATTTTTTTTCCTCTCTCTATCTTTTTCTCTTTCTCTCTCTCTCTCTGTCTCTCTATCTCTCTCTCTCTTTCTCTTTATCTTTATACACCGCATAATGTTTACGAGTTCTTTATCTGACTCATTTTTCTAAAATAATTAGAAAGAAATAATAAATCAATCCAACGAGAAAGAGGGACAGAGAGAGAGCGAGAGAGAGAGAGAGAAGAGGGGGGAAGAGAGATTGAATGGTAAGGAGGCGAGTGAGGCAGGGGAAAGAAAATTGGTAAGGATAGACAGAAATTTGCTTTTAATTATCCTATAAACAACAATAAAATTATTGAATAAAAGTCATGCTCAATCAAATAAAGTGTGGGATTGAGATACCGGGAGTTTTCTGAAAAAAGTGTATTTGCCTTCATAAAGGTCGACTGTATCTGAAAGTTATTGGCCGGATCCCCCTCTCTCTCTCTCTCTCCAAAGAGGGAGAATGGAATCCGGCTACAATACCTTCCCCACACACTAAAGGAACTGACGATAAGCAAAAGTACATGTAAACTATTTATTTTAATATACATATATATATGTATATATATATATATAAATATAAATATTGAAAATGCTAAGAGGGACAATGTCCAACGAGATGCAGAGTGAAAATATTAGAAAATATATCAATTCACAACGCTAGATGGAAAATACATGAGGCATGGATTGATTTTTTTCCAATTCATCTGATGAGAATAAATCGGAAGCATCGGGAAGTTCAATCCATGCCTCTCGTGTCTTCCATCAAGTGTTGTGAATTGACATATTTTCACTTCATCTGATGAGAATAAATCGAAAGCGCTTGTGAAGTTCAATCCATGGCTCTCGTGTATTCCATTTAGCTTTTTGAATTGATATATTTCCACTTTATCTGATCAGAATAAATCGAAAGCGCTTGTGAAGTTCAATCTAGGCCTCTCGTGGCTTCCATCCAGCGTTGTGAATTGATATATTTTCCACATCATCTGATGAGAATGAATCGACAGCGCTCGTGCAATTCAATCCTACTAGTAGTAGCTTAACAATTTTTCTTCTTCTTCTACCACTTTAAAAAAATATATCGTTAGATGATAAGGTGTGGCAATCTCTCAGGCATTAGCAGTTAGTATATATATATATATATATATATATATATATACTTTTAATATGTATATATATATATATGTTTGATATATATATATATATATATATATAATTTATTTATTTCTGCATGGTTCAACAGTTTACATAGTATGATCATGACCATCACGGTAGTAAACACTAGGATAGTACGATCATTATACATTTGCAATTGTAGATAATACAGAAGCATACATAGGTAAGACAATATAAGCTTAATGCTTTAGAAATAGCCACACTTTATCATCTATCTATTATTTTTAAAGTGTTAGAAGAAGAAAAAAAAGTGCTGCTACTACTAGGCTAACTTAGCCATTTTGAAACTACTACTAAATAACTAACAGATTAAAGATAAATTAAACAAGTTAAATAACTGAAACATGGCATTATTCAATTAGAGATTACAATACAATAAAGATATATTTGCAAGTTTTAACAAAAAATATTAGAAAGAGTCAAAAAATTTATGAAAAGAAGAATGAGGAAAAATAAAATAGAATAGTCCTGCTATTTAATCTCCAAAAATTAACATTAACATGTGACAAAATATAAAGAAGAAAATGAAGAGGCTGTATTATTAGAAATTAAGAAGACAATCTTATAGTGATAAAAAATAGAATAATCATGAATGTAATACAGTAATTACATCTTTTAGATAGGCATGTGCTTAACTGCTTTTTTGAAGGAATGCACGGTCGATAAATTTCGAATGTCAGTGGGAAGAGAATTCCAAACATCAGAGCCATTATGTCTAATAGATTTATGAGCCAACACCATACGAGGATTTGATAGATGTATGTTACTTGCTTACTTACAAAAGGAGGCAGGTAACAAATTGCTATTTAAGATACTATGTCCCTTTTGCAGCCAACATCAAATTCTGTAGAACTTTGCAGGAATTATGAATATGTCATGTATGTCCTACCTGTGAAATTTAAACGTTAGCAGTGTCCTAATATTCATATTATGCAAGGAAACCCGTTTACTTGCTAGACTTCACTGTCAGACACTTGAGTGACTGACTGTTTTTTTTTTCATCTGTGGTAATAACGTACATAAAATGAGCTGTAAAGGGTACATAAGCATTTGTCTACATCAATAACCCACTTCTTGTAATGGCCAAAATTAAACTGATTGAATCTTTTCGCAGCATGACACGTACGACCATTCGGTACAATGGTCTGAAAAATCAGACTATTACTTCCTGGCTCTATAGCTCCTAAGTCGATTCGACAACTAATAATCGTTATTATCCCACTTAAAGACATTTTCAAGCCCCCTTTTTTTTAGGGAAGTTCTAAATTAGTATTGTCTTTCAAATGCCGTTGGAATTTAACCTTTTCATTTGTTTGGCCTGCAAATGGGACATAGTACCTTTAAAGCGATACATAAAAAGGGCGGTTTGAAGAAAATGAATATCATTAACAGTCAGGCTCTGCAGCTCAATAAATATAGGACGTGTGTGGTAACGGAAACCAACTCCAACACACATAATACACGTAGTCTCAATAACAAGCACTTTTAATATGTTTTCAAGTGGTAAAATGTAGGTTTATGTACGAAAAGAGCAACGTCTCGTACTCGCAAAAGCGTGATTATTCATGATTTACCGCCCTTTAAAAAAAGCCAAGTGTCAACCCTACACTCCGTAGATTAAACAGCTTTTATTTATATTCATGGTATGCATTTGGTGGGTATTTGTGGTTTTGTGATCCTATACATTAAAACAAAATACATCATTCGAAAAAGAAAAAAATATTTTGTTCCGTTTATTGTCGGTCTCGTGTCGGTCTCGTTGGTGTGACTGGGGCATAACTGAATGTGCCAGCCTTGGCCATGACCAACCATCATGACCATTATTCACACACATGTAAGCTCTCCGCACAGAGTGGCTAACCACATTTAAGCTTTCTGGCTTTCTCGAAATATACGTGTTGCCATAAGTCCTTCAGTTTTTTTTTCTTCAAAGCAATAAATAGTACCCGAGCTTCATAGTTTCCTTTACCAGAAGAAGCCATGGCCTCTGCGATGGCTGGACCGATGAAGGCATCTGTGAAAATATGCTTTGTCAGCCTCGTGTTCCTTCAGTCACTTCAAGGTAAGACTTTGGATTTTTTGTTCTTTTATAGCGGTTCCAAGTCCAACAGTTGTTGTTAAGTCTTCTTCTTTTTTCTTCTTCTTCATCTTTTGTTTAAAAGCTTCGATGTTGAACATACAAACTGTATTTAAAATAAAAGCGAATGAAGAAAACATGTTAAATTTATCTTAGAAGTACACTCCACTCATTGGGGATGGACATCACTATAGGCTGCAACATTACTTCAATTTGACGAACGGTAAATGTTTATGTTTTTTAACGAGCGATCTATTTTAATTTTGTTAATCTGTGATTTTAAGAAAGAATTTCCATGGTTTACGAGGTTTTAACAGCAATTTGGTAATTTTAAACCTTGCAACGATATCCCCAATTCACTTAAACTAAAAGTGAGTTATCATATTTGTTTATCTGTAATACGCTATAACATATAGTTCTACGGTGTACCCCATCAATCACATTTTCAAAGGTATTTATTCTTTAATCAATTCTGCATCCTTGTGATATTATGCAAATATCTGATCACACTTGCTATTGAGCAAAATTCCTTTTTCTATTAATGATATCAAAGTTAGTAGTTGTAGAGAATCTAGTGCGAGTGGGGGTTTAAGCAAAATGTCCTGAAAAATTGCGGAATAAGGTTTTTCCCCTCAGAAAAAAAGTCAGAAGTCTTCATTTCCCTAAGATAGAGGGGGATTGGTTATAGCTATGCTGTGTCATATTTTGACCACACTATCATTTCATTTTTGTTTGGTGTAAATTGAGACGATATTTTCTTTGTGATCTTAGACTTTCCTTTTCTTTGTATCATTCTATTGAGAGTGAATGTTATGATTTTTTAAAGACCTACTATTGTAATAAATTCTGAGCGCATTTTAATCCTTGTACATGTTGTATGTGTGTGTTGTGTGTGTGTGTATGGTGCGTGTGGTGGATTGCCATATCGATAAACTGTCGTTAATTATGCCGTGAAATGGTTTTAAAAGTATAATTAATGTTATGTAATACTATTTGTTGTCATTAATAGTGTTTTTCTGAATAAATGACTTTTCTTCTAATAATCATTAAAGTACCTGTAACACCGCTATACCAGATGTAGTCACACAAATTGCGTTCAATAAAAAATAGACGTTTCCCGAACGACTCGCCGTCTGTACTGAATTGATGCTAATAGAACTGGTAGACACGTTCGCCTACCAGATAATTGTCATTTGGCTGCATCTTCCTCCAGACGTGGAGTAATTGTCAGTATACTATACACACTAAGAAATAAGGGTGCAATTCTACTACAATAGCAGCACCCTCTGCCAAATACGCGTAGGTGGATGCAAGTCTGCACCCCAATTGTACCCTTATTTCTTAGTGTGTACCATGCGTCGTAAATAAATTGCTTTTAATTGCAGAGAGCGTTTGATGAGATTTCAATTTGAAGAAAAAAAAGTATTGTAGATATTTACCCGAGTAGCATGCGACTGAGTACCCTCCCCTTTTTTTTCTTCACTGGCGTATATTACACATTCCTCTTTCTGAATACGCCACACTCTCCTAGATTGTTATATAATCCGCTAAAGGCGACTTTGGAAGGTTTCGTAAACTGTTCGTTTCTAGTGGCTTAGTTGAGTTAGGACCGTGGATATCATACGACCCTTGAATTCATAAACAATTGTACCTTAATTGCGCTAGTTCCTTGCTTACAAACTGAATCATTTTGTTATAGTTCATACGTTAACTGAACAAGTGTCTTGATTTGTCCAGGAATGTTACGACCTTGAATTCAGTTTGTGATAACAACGAAATATATATTATATTTGTTATACTTTCATGAATGTGTCCTTTATCAAAAGTCCCTAGAAATTCAGAGGGTTGAGAAGTATAATTCAAAATACGGGAATCTGTAATGTGACAACTTTAAAGATGAAGCGGATGATATAATGAGGAATCGACAAACCGTTCGTATTATGCATTTTTCGTGGCTTTTATTTAACATTGGTTACTGTCATTTCTACATGTATCATTTTACAATAACGGTACATGAAGAAACACCAATACTATAATTGTATTACACACAAATTTGAATATCCAATCCAATTACGGAACTAGTGCTGGAATCTATGCTGGAAAATGAGGAATCATGTGATTAGATATAATCTGCACCCCATACATAAACCTTAAAATTACATTGTGTGAAATCCAAGCGTATAGCCAGAGAAGAGTTAAACCCACGGCTAGAAACCCTAGCCGTCAGGAATGCCCGATCAAGCGGGAAAGTTTGTTGTGTAACCCGGATGCACCACCCATTCCCAGCTCTCATAAACGATTCCAGCAAAAGTGTACCCAACCGGGCCTCATCAGTTCCCTCCAGGTATACCTCCCCACATGTAAAATCAAGCGAGGCTCCTGCCATACTTGTCTTACGAATGGAATTATAAATTCTTGCTATAAATATATGTAAGTGTGATGAAGGCCGAAATTGATAAATTCCACAAACGAGCAAATTAAATAGCTCGCCGCCAAAGAATACGGTTTCACGGTATATTCACCTCGAGGTGAAAATTCTCACCAATGATTGAAGCCAACTAATTACCAAGCGCGATTGTATAAACACTACGGAAACTATATAGAGTACCGAAGCTGTGACGTCATAAAAATCTATTTTTGGAATTTCTCAATTTTTTCTTCATTTTCCGAAAGAGCATCACAAATAATGTCCAAATGTCGAAAACCAACTGAATAGGTTAAGTATTGGCTGAGATATGACCATCTGAATAAAAAGATTGCCTATGGGAACTCAGTGTTATATTGCTCTGGCTCATAATGTTAGGAGCCAGAGCAATGCCATCGTATTTTGTCTAAAGTGGAGCTGTATTGGTATGATCGTATTCAATCTAAATTCACACATTTTGGGGTCTAAAACTACCTTCATTGCAATTTTAGGTTCTAAAAGGGCACTAGAAATGTCATAAATAAGAATAAGAGCAATAACCATGCACGTAAAGGCATTTGCGGTCTGAAACAAGAGCTCAACTTTATGTGAAATCCAAGCGTATAACAAGAGAAGGGTTAAACCCACGGCTAGAAACCCCTTTTCGTATTCCACCCTTGTTCGTGGCTATATATATATATATATATATATATATATACGTTTATGGACTATCTTTGATTCTGTTAATTCTTTGCTGATTCATCGGGTAAAAACATACAGACATTAAAACATCTATATTTAACGTTTGACGGTAATTAAGACACAATAACCATCAAATGGCCGTACACAAATAGAAAGGGCAACTGCTCGTTAATAACTACTAACCGCAACTCGTCCGTGCAGATCTGCATTGGAGTGGGCGTGACCACTACCTAAATCAGTAAATGTACTTCTGAACCTCTTAGCAATGTCCAGGACGAAGAAGTATGTCCCAGCATCTGAAAAATGTACCCCGCCCGGACGAAAAAGCTCGCGAGAGGTATGTAGGCCTACCAGGGGCGGGTATTTCTTTTCATGACCGGGGGACAAAATGCGAAGGACCAGTATCGTAATGAGCAAAAACGTTGGTGGGGGGCAGAAGAAAAATACGCATCACCACCACTCTCATATGTTACATGCATGCCCCGCTGAACTTTTTTCAAAGTAGTGGGGGGCTAAAGAATTAATGATCAGGTAGAGCGTAAATTTGCGTGGGGGGGGGGGGGTTAAGGCGTTTAATTACGGTCAGATGAGCATATTTTTATACCATATTTGTGACACTGGCAGGTGGCTAATTGGCGTAGGGTCCGGGGCGGAGCCGTCTAAAGTTCAGGGGTTTTAGGCATTAACTTACGCTCAGATGAGCATCCAGGGCCCCGCCTTAGGTCTCTCTGTGGGGTCCAGGGGCAGAGCTCCCGGAAGCTCAGGGTTTTAGGTATTGTATTACGGTCAGATGAGCATATTTTGATACCTTATTTGTGACACTGGCAGGTCACTATTCTCTTTCTCTCTTTTCTTCTATTTCTCTTCAACATACTTTTTCAAAAAATTCGATCCGCGGGCCCTGACTTGTAGGCTTCTAAATAAGCATAATTTTGGCCTGACTGTAAATTTGGGAATTTTCCATTTTCTAATAAACGCATAAAAAAGTACAATTTACAAAAAAGTGAGAAAAATCCAGGAACTGAAAATCATATAATTTCAGCAAAATGTGTAAATCACTGGTATCGAATGAGAAATAAGCCACGTTTGAATTTTATTTTGGGGGAGGGACTGCCCCCCCCCAAGCCCCCATTAGTACGCCAGTGAGAGGGATGAGGGAGCATAGTGAACGAGAGGAGCGAAGGTGACGGCAGTGACTTCCCCATCACAGATTTGTGAAGTTTTGTTGTATTAAAAAAATACATTCCTTAGCAAAACTATAGTATAAAACCAAGCAATATACCCTTTTCCACACTTCACTTTTGCTTTGCCAGTAATTAGTGTGCAGTCCGGAAGGTTGTAAATATCAGTTTAGTATAGGTAAATTTTAGTAAGTAGGGAGCTTGGGCATGGATGGGATTTATATTTCCCACTCTAGGCCTCTGTCATTCACATGTATATTGATATCGCTATGGGAGTTGAATTAGCAAAAATCAGCCTAACAAATAATTAGACTTTGTTATAGTGAATCCTTACTGAAAAGAGCAAGCGGAATATTCAGTTTTTGTACCACTGATCTATTTCTGTAACTCTTATTCTTGTAAACATATACAGGTGTAGTGTAAACTGTGCTTACGTAATACCATCAGAATACAGATTTTCTACAATATTTGCTTGTTCATTTTGAAAGATATTATGAGAGGGAGGTTGGCGACCGAGCGAAACTATTTTTGCATTGTCATTAGTCTAAATGCTACACTCTTGGGCCCTCCGGAGCCTAAAAGTGTGTTGCAGGTTTTAGTCAGTATTTGCTATACATTTTTGTAGTTGCACTTTTACAAATTTTCTGGGCGGAACGATTCCCCCGGATTGGGGGCCTGAGGCCTACTATCTCCGGGTGCTCTATGTAGCTACCATTCAACCTCCTAGCTGGGGACCTTGCATACCTTGCGGTCGACGAGGCACTGCTGTTGACCAGTAAACTCCTTATAGCACAGCTGTGGTAAGATATCTGACCATATGATGTTGCACCCATAGCCGCTCACGAATTAAAGATACCTTTCAGCTCTCTTGAAAAAATCCCTCTTAATCTTTGCCTCGATATCATATGTCCCAACGTGAAGTAATATATGTGACGGTGTCGAACCCAAGGAAAAAAGGGAAGATAGGAAAGCCATTGTCTCGCCTAGCTGGAGGCCCCTTCTGCCGTGCCAGGTTATCGCCGCCCCACAGCCGAAATCTCCGCTGCCCATCTGCTAAACACACGCCCGGCAGGCCAATACACTATGGAGTCCCCCACGATCCATACGACAGGGGCTGCAAAAATAAGATAAACTTCTGGAAGTATCTTGCACTAGGGACATGTAATCACAATCACGTTAATTTAAAAATAAAATTCAATGCTGATCATGTGATTTTCATGTAAAAGAAACTGTTTCAAAGCAACTGGGAAAATTGCATTAGTTAAACATACACAGGTGCCTAGTGTGAGATTTAATACAAAATTCACTTACTTTCCGCAACAATTAGTTGCTTTCCAGGCTCTAAATTGAGATCAAGAGTAGATCTAGGTCTAGCATTAGAATTATCGTGACAATTCTCTCTATTGTTAAGGTTAACAATATTGCAGAATCCGACCTCCGTCGACAGGCCCACCCCTTCGCCTTGCACCACCATAAGCCGAGGAGCCCCAGGCCTAAACACCCCTGACTAGATGCGACTTTAACTCTAGATCTAGCTCTATAAATACCGTTTCCCGACTCACCAGATACTTATTTAGGTTCCGGTCCGTGGGTTTGGACTTGGCGTTGGTCGTGTTAGTCCGCAAGATCCGAGCCCGCTGTCTGAGGTTGTAATTTTTTTTCGGCCTGCAGCACTAACAAATACAGGTCTAGGCCATCTCGCGTACGGAGTCGCTCATTTCGTCCCGACTCCTTCGCCTTGACAGTGTACCCGTCTTTCTCCTTGCTTTCGGCATGTCTGTCGCTGATTCCAATTTACAGGGCTGAACTAGACCTAGGTCTACCGTTCAAACGAAATCACTGCAGCTCCAAAAAATTAATCAACCTTCCACTGCAAATGCCTTGACGAGGAGTTAATGACAAATTTGACGTTAGCGAATACCAAAATTCTTTTGGTGACATTGATCATTATGAATTTTCAGCCCATGGGAGAGAAGCCAAAAGAGACGGGGTTGCAATGTATATTAGACATGATATGGATTGTTAAAGTAGAGCTGATTTAGATTTCATTAATGATCATGTTTAATCTATTTTTGTAGAGATGGCTAATTTTAACAAGAATATTATCGGCGGGGTAATATATCGTTTACCAAATCAATCATTGCAATCTTTTATTTGATTATTGTGTGTATGGTGCCCCGTCCTTTCAACAAGACATAAATGGGGAAATTTATGGATCTTTCGTCTGGAATTTCCCGCATGATGATTTGTTCAACTTTTATTCTAAATATGATTTAGACACCTTTTCCGTGTTCTTTATTGGATTCCATTGACCATAAATTATATTTCTCTTGAATATGTGAATCATACAAAATAATTAACAGATACAGAAATAAGTACATTAATTTTTAGCACTGATGCTTTAGTCAACTACATTGATACATTAACGCATTTTTTTTATAATTTTTATTAATATTGTCATATTTACAGTAAAATTGCCGTTTTGAATTGCCAATTTTTAACTGTTATAAATGTACTTTTTAAAAAATAACATTCAGTAAATAAAGCAATTTTAAAAAATGACATATTTCAATACATTAAATGAGAGTTTAAAAAAAAGATACGGAATGAAATTTATCATAATGATAGAGGTGTCGTAGTCGAGTGGATATGTCATCGGACTGTAGATTTGCCACATTCGACCCAGCTGATGTAAATGGGTACCTGGCAGGATTTACCTTGAACCTTGAAATGCCTAAAGCGCCGTAATGACAGCAATGCTAAATACTGCATGATAACTGTGGAGCGCCAGGAGTGCAGTCTGACAGACATGAGCTCTATACAAGAACCCACTATTATTATTATCATTATGAAATATATAGATCTAAATCTATCCTGAAATATATAAAGTTTTGTATTATACAAAGCATTAATCTGTTTACAAACTGTCTGTGTGTGTTGGGGGGGGGGGGTCAAGAATACGGTAGCGTGTACGTGTGGATTTCATTGAGTGTGCGTGTTGTACGTAAAATCCGGTTGTATCTAACATGAGATTACTTCAATTCAACGGAATCTATTACTGTTGAAAATGCGTATAAATGACATGTCTCAAACGATAATGATAGAAATATCTTCTTTTTTTAGGGTTGAGTTATGAGCAAAATTACAGAAAACGATTTACTAATGCAGCCGACCTACGTCGTGCGGATCAGGCGGTTTGTGTTTGCAAATAGAAATTGTGCCTACCTGTCAGAAAATACTGTTTCCAGCATATTATTAGATTGTCTATCTTTTACTGCTTCAAACAATCCACCTTCTGCATTAAAAAGTACTTACATAACCATAACTGAAATTTAGATTTGAAAATTTAGTGAGGAAAGAGAGAAATAAGTCGGTCTCGTAAGTTGATCTAGTGAACGCTAAAAGAACGTTGTAAGAAGATGTTGGTCTCTTGGGCCACCGGTCTTGTCAGCTGTAGCATTTTCCTATACATGTAACGATATCATAGGAACGTGGTTGATCTTGGAGACAATACTGTATATGCTACCCCCAAACAATATTTAAAAATCAATCTCTTGTAGCTCAAAGACGGTAGCCATGTTATTTGGTTTCGAAACAGAATACTCAAAGTAAAAACGTCAAAAACCTGTATCTCGTGAGAATCTCAATCCAAATAATGCATCGGGCATCTTAATCGGAATAGAAAGTGCTGATATACCACCACTTATAAAATGTACAGAAAAACATAATAACGGTAAAAGGACAAGTTATCTTTATGAAGAAGTGTATTACTGTCCAGGATACTTTTGTGCGGGTTTCATTGAGAAACATTTAGCACGGGTAATCTATACGGGTGTTCGCTGATGGAGGTTTCACACTGCAAAAAAAGTCAAGTTATTATTTATATATCTTTTGTGCACGGGTGTATACGTGTAAACCGACTCTTTTAACAGTCTTTGGATTAATGGTGACAACCACTTTTTTGTCCCTTCTTCTTTCTTCCCACAGTGGCTCATGGCCAAAGTGTTGGATATAAACACTTGCATAGTGTATCGTCGACGGATTATCCCAGAAACTATCCGGCCAACGCCCAAGACGAGTGGGCTGTCGACACAAGCCAATTTGAGCAGGTGACGGACTGCTTGCCTTCTTCTTTTGTTCTTTGCTTATTTGATTGTTTGTTTGTTTGCTTTCAAGAGGCATCTGCCATTTTAAAGTACTAAGAGGGCAGGGGCACTGACGCACGGGTTTTGGGCAGAATAAGATTACCTTGCGAAAACCACGGTGTTGTTCTCACACAATCTAGACATACAGTGCGTTAACAAAAGGCTGGAAAAAGAATCTCTCCAAAAAAATATTTCATATAGTGTTTTCAGAAAATGATTATACCTGTGCATAGCTTAGGACCCTTTTTTAATCAAATTATACACATCAATGACGACATTGTGTGCAAATTTAATTTTTCAGTGAAAGGGTACAAATTCAGACTTTACAAGAATTGGTATACAGTAAAGTTTTTTTCTGAGACGCACTGTAAATATTTTCACCGGATGACTGTTAAATGAATATGATTAAACAACACCATAACATTGGTTTTTAATAGTTTTTGCTTCCATTTCGATGTTGTTTAAACTTTTATGGGGAGGAATGTTATAAAGAATGGAATTAAATTAGTTCATAATATTTGCATTATCAACGCAACTGCCCATTCCTACGGAATATCTCTTCAAGAGAATATCAAAATGGTGAACTTGGTGAAGATTACTTTTATACACCCTATTTTTTTTATAATTCTAAACAATAATAAAGAAGGGAAATTAAAGACTAAAGCAATTTGGAAAATATACTGCATTGCTCTAAAACTAGATATATGTTGCCCCCTCTCCCCCAAATAAAAGAAACACCGTGCATTAAGATGTGTTCTATCGAATGATTATTTGTGTTTTGAGGAACATTGAATCCTGGGCTTCTGGACTAGGATTTCATAGGCATTATGGGCAGAATTGTGACGAGGAGCCGTGTACCATTTCAATAATAAATTGTGAATAGAAATGACCTTTAATATTGGTTCCTACTTATGTATGCATAGTTTGGTCTTTGATTTGCAGTATTTATTGTAAATATGATCAGCCCTCAGGTAATCTACAGCTTATACTGACCATGTATTCATGGCTTTGCAGTAAAATTATGTTGATCTAAATTGAGAAAATGTAAATCCCTAATATTAAAAATCCCTACGGCGAAGCCAAGCCTTCGATTAAGCGGGCACAGGGCGCAAATTTGCGCTCATAAAACCACCAATTGCGCCCATAATCATCGAAAACTAGACGGCAAGGCGCAGGTGTTTGCCGTGAAAATGCGCCCATAAAATATTAGGACAGAAAAAAATACACGAATCAACAAACATTATTGCCGCGCACGAGCTCTCTACTAGCTTCGTATATAGTGTGTGCATTTCTTGAGGCGCAAGTGCTTGAAGTGAAAATGCGCCTGTTGTTACTATATAGGCGATAGCGCGCGCACGTACGTTCGTGCGATCGCTAGCTAGATATAAATGGTGCTGTGGCGCATGCACGTACGTACGTACAAATGTTTCGAAGGATCAAGAAAACGAATCGTCAAATGGAGAAATAAACAAGCATTCAAATAGTCATTAGAGATCTGTCGAGGTTTGTTTGTAGGTCTAGTTATTATTGATTGATTATTATTCTTTCATCTCAAATAGAATTTAGAATTCTCTTATTGACAAGTTGAGAACACCTACGATGTTCTCGATCGTAGTTACTTTCATTTTGCCAGCAGCCGACCTAGCGTTGTTTGGGCAAAAAGCTAGCCGGCCAGCACCCCCAAAATGGTGGAAATTGCACTACAAATCTAATTCTACAGATTCTACTGTCTTAACTTAAGAATTGTGACGAGGAGCCGTGTACCATTTCAATAATAAATTGTGAATAGAAATGACCTTATTGGTTCCTACTTATGTATGCATAGTTTGGTCTTTGATATGCAGTATTTCTTGTAAATATGATTAGCCTTCAGGTCATCTACAGCTTATACTGATCATGTATTCATGGCTTTGCAGTAAAATTATGTTGATCTAAATTGAGAAAATGTCAATCCCTGATAAGCCCTATGACGAAGCCTAATATGTTGAGTGTGAAAAGCATGTGACAAATAATTTGTGCCCCCACCCCACGCACACACACTTTCTCCTCAAGTTCTCAGCAGCGGAAGGAGCGCTAGGAGCGAGGTCAATATTTAACACAGCTCAAAAAATTTAAACAATTAAAAATTAAAAAAATAAGATTTTAAAAATATTTTTTATAAAAAAAGATTGTTTTATTCACGGCTGATAAATGAGGAAACGACAAACCGTTCGAATTATGCATTTTTCAAGGCTTTTATTTAACATTGGATTCTGTCATTTGTACATGTATCATTTTACCATGGCGGTACATGAATTCACGCCAATTATTATAATTGCATTACACACATATTTGAGTATCCAACCCAATTACAGAACTAGTGCTGGAATCTAAGCTGAAATCTGCACCCCATACATAAAACTTAAAATCAAATATGTGAAATCCAATCGTGTAGCCAGAGAATGGTTAAACCACGGCTAGAACCCCTTCTCGTAAACGAATGTCCCCTCTGCATTGCCACGAGCACCCCTTGCTAGCCGTCAGGAATGCCCAATCAGACGGGGAAGATTTGTTTGTAACCCGGATGCACCACCCATTCCCAGCTCTCATGAACGATTCCAGCAAAAGTGCATTACACACAAATTTGAGTATCCAACCCGATTACAGAACTAGTGCTGGAATCAATGCAAGATAATGACGAAATTTGCACCCCATACATAACCTGATATCCAAGCGTTTAGCCATCAGGAATACCACCCGATCAAACGGGGAAAATTTTAAGTAACCCGGGTGCACCACCAATTCCCAGCTCTCATCAACGATTCCAGCAAAAGTGTTCCCAACCGGGCTCCATCACTTCCCTCCAGGTATACCTCCCCGCATGTAAAATCGAGCGAGGCTCCTGGAATTAATTACTTGTCTTACGAATGGTAATATAATTTCTTGCTATTTTATATGTAAGTGTGATGAAGGCCCAAATTGATAAATTCCGTCCAGGTCGGTGATCTATATTTCAAACATTGATTTTATTCATATAGCATGCACCAATTGCAATTACACATGTCACAACGCAAATTATACGTGATGCGCGTATTTAGACACCCCCCCCGAGGCCACTCCGTGACCCCCTTTCGGATGAGGTGAGGGCAAAATCCCGATCTTCAGACCCAGGGGCGGATCCAGCCGGCGGCAAGGGAGGGGGCCTAAAAAGGGGCCCACTTCGTGCGAAAATTTGAAAATCGTGCCGGTGATTTTTTTTTTCCACCGCCACCCCTTGGGCGCCAGGGTAGTGAGCACAATTTTTTTTGGGGCACCGAAAAATTTCCCTACGGGAAGGGTGATTTTTTCCACCGCCACCCCTTGGGCGCCAGGAGAGGGGGCCCATCTTCGTTTTTTTTCAAAAAAAGGGTGTTTTTACCAGTTTTTTCCTAGGGAGGGGCCCGGGCCCCGCCCCCCCCCCTGGATCCGCCACTGTTCAGACCCCTGATCTGAAAAAACATGACCGGGACAAAATTCCTCGGCTCACGGCCCACGACTGCGTAGCCAACCGCAGATATTTGTACGACCAAGCAATTTGCTCCAGATCCTATTAAACTTTTAATTTGTTATAGCATTACCGTGCATGTCCTTTGGGAATACAATTATCCTGTCATTCATTAACACAATTTACACTGTCATCCAAACACGCCAAAAAATGCCAAACCGGAGCCTGACCGCGATGTTTCAGTGATGTTACCAAGGCAACTACGCTTTACCGGCAAAAATGCCAAGCCCGAAACATTCCAAAACGAAGTGTGATCTTTTGGCATCTTTTGGCATATTTTCATGTTTCGCAAGTATAAACGCTTGCACTTGTAAAATCGCGATTTTAGGTCACGTGACTTTTGGAGCGTGGCTAGCTTTCGTCCTTGAAGCCTTATTTGCACATAGTAAACAACTTGTTTACGCTGAACCGCTACGAAAGAGTCTCAGCTAAACTGTAAAATCTCGCTTTAGAAACCACCAAACGAAATGATTAAAATGTCAAATGGAAGAAGAAGAGTTGTTCTAACTCATAAATATTGCAAATAGTTGTCAAACCCTGTTTTAATATGCGAAAACTGAGCAAAACAAAGCGCAATCTTTTTGTATTTTTTTACCTGAAAATATTTCAGTATTTTTCATATTTTCCGTCATTACACCAGATCGATACTTTCGTACGTGATAAATCAAAGTATATCAAAGCTCTCTTCCAAATATCTTCTAATAATTCTATGTCCCACGGTTGTTTCGGGAATAAATCGAAGGCAATGTCATCAACGAACCCATGGCGAAACATTCACGGAAGCGTAAATGTAGTCCCATCTATAGGGGTACATGCGGTAACATGTAGTCCATGTAGTCACACGTATCGTTATACGTGCATGACTGTTCGTGCTGGACTCGCTGTGTATGATTGAGCATTTTGCATTTGGAAGACCGCGCATGCGCATTACCAACAAAACACGCCAAAACATCGCTGAGCAGCTCAGTCGGTGATGTTTCGGCACAAGTGTAAACGGGTGCACGAAACATCGCGATTTTTCAAAATGAGGTATTTGACAGTATAAATGCGCCTACTGAATACTTTCAAACCCACTGTATACAGCGGAAAGTCGGTATAGCGAGATTCTTTGTACCATTAAAATTACCATGCTACAGCAGAAATGTCGTTATATATACCCAAATTAACAACAAACAACAAAATTTGGTATAACGAGCTGGGACCAGGAATGTTATTCGCTATATTAACAGCATTGTTAAATATCAAGTCTCCTTTAACTGAAATTCCACTGTTACCCTATTCGATTACTTGACCTACAAGCATTTAAAACAATCTCCATGCATAATTGCATTCGTATCTGTGAGACAACACAAATATCGTGTCAATCATAACTTATTCCTTAAACCAACAAAACCATTATTACATAACCTTATTGCTTGCAAGACAACCTAATGCTACACAGGCGGTGATATTGGAGATGGTGGGTGGGTATTTGTGATTGTCCAAATCAACAGGTCTTGCCTCTACCAAAAGCCACGAGAGAATGACACAATTTCTACGTGCACGTACGTACGTACGCGCTCTCACAATCACGTGTTATGCGTTTCGTGTGCAAAAGGGAGCGCATTCGGAAACGCGCCACAAAAGCGCGCCTTGTCTATCGGAGGCGCCAAATCCTTGACAACAATGTAAACAAGCTTATTGATGCGTCACCTTGACCAGCAAAACCAAAACACAAATGGAGTTGCTTACCAGCCGTGTATTAATATGTTTGAAAGCGTTTTTGGTAACTCTTTAAAATTTCTTATGGATAATCTTTTCTAAATCCAATTTTCACCAAGCGTGAGTTATGAGCGCCTTTTATTAAGGAACTAGATATTGGTTTTTTCCAAGTACCGCATTGGATCGATTTGGAATTTCAACAGTCCATTTTTTTTAAATAGATAATTACACAAATATCATGGATGGTAGAGTTTTATGCACAAAAGTTCCTATTAAACATTCAGAGGACAACGACTGCAGCAAATCCTTTTAACTACATGTAAATTCTTATATTTTCTTTGTTTTCTCAATGTATATGTTATCTTTTCTTTGTTTTCTCAATGCATATGTTATATTTTTTATTTTTCCGAGTCCTAATCATAAACCCAGTCATTCTTCACTTTAAGATTGACAATAGGTGACAAAAGGCCATGTGACTGTTACTGGTGCGCGCGATTTTCGTAAAATTGAAATCCAACAATGAGTAAAAGCTAATAAGGGAAAAGATCCATGAAAACAAAAACACGCGGTAAGAGCTGTATGACGTAAGAAGCATTCGTCATGATAATCCTTATTCAATTTAGGGTAAAATATGAAATTGTTGTCGTTATTTTTCAATTCTTCTGTAATCTATTAAGTTCACCATCCTTAAGCTTTATCCGCTTAATAGCTGTTTTCATTACAACTTTTACCTGAGGTGCTGGAATTTTTTTTTCACGGATGGGACCTAAGATTATTGGATGCTAAGATCATATTCGTTGTGGTTCTGCAGATTCATCTTATTGCCTTTTTTATGTTGATTGTTTTTATATTGGATTTAAAAAAAAATTAATCCCCACCCCTTTTTGCCCACATCTTTTGTCTATCCTGTGTAAAATGCAGATTTTGATGTCTATCAATTTGCTAGAAATCGAGAGTCCATGGGACATCCTACTCATCTCGCACATGGCCACTCAGTGGAAAGAATCCCGGATATTCAGGCTACGTTCTGATAAAGTGACGTCAATCAACTTACCAGGTGGCTACACTACGATTCAATTCTGTAGTGACGTCATTGAAGAATACGGTGGATTCGATCTGGATTTCTACGCCATTTTATTAAACGGTAATGGACTACATGACTAAAATCGATAAGAATTTGTGGCCAAAAAAGGATTTGTTATACTAAGGAATAGAATCCTGGATTATAATCATCAACTTCTGTATAGGATAGAGAAAAATAGGCCTAAATCGCAAACACTTGTTTACAAAAATAATGAATGTGCATTACGATCAGTCTCCCTAACAGATGATGACATAATAGATGATAACACAAATAATAGTAGTGGTTATAATTATAATTTCACGGGTAACACAAAAAAAGTCTCAGTTCTTGAGAAAGTATTGAATTTTGCTCTGGCAGCCGATACTAACGCACAAACCATATGGAAAAAGCGAACGCGGGATGTACTGCATTGTTTTATGGTATATGCAATGGGAAAGGACTCGAATCATCATCGTATTCATTGAGAGACACGCAATGAGTATCAGAATGAATCGGTGTCTGTTGGCACTAACTAATTCAGATCACTAAATCCTGATATTGTAAGCATGAAAAACAGTTGCTAATTTGAGGATCCATATTGATGTTGCCAATTTGCACGATTCAAACCCTGTTTCAGGTACAGGATCGAACGACATATCGGATTCGTACACGTGTGAATCTGGGATGCAGTCGATCATCTTATCAGCTAGATGTGATGGAGTCGTTGACTGCCGTGATTATTCTGATGAAACGGGATGCGGAGGTAAGTTTGATATAAGGGCCCTGTTTCATAAAAATTGTTATCAATAACAAGATATGATAACTGTTATAAGCTACAGAAATAGTTGCATTTGATAGGCTGTTGGCAAATATATTATAGAAATGTCACAATTTTATCAATGAAAAATTTTATGAACGGAGGCCCTGGACCGCTTAAGCTATGGTCACTACCCCCAAAAAGTAGCCTGCTCGGTGGCCGGGCGGCGAATTTTGAGCCAAGTTCGCCCAGGCACCGAGCGGCGGCCGCCCGAGCACCGCTTGTTTTTAGGGCATCGCTCGGTCGCCGCTGAAGGGCGGCACCTGCTCACTTTTCACTCGCTGCCCAAAATACGCTCGGTGCCAAGCGGTCGCCCCCAAGGCACCGACCCAATCGAGCGTTCGCCGTCGAGCGATTTAGGTCAAAAATCGAAGCGGCTCGGTCAAAGGCTGACGAGCGGTCGCCGCCCGGTCGCCACCCGGTCGCCGCTGGGAGATCAGTCGGTCACTGCTGGGACGCCGCGCGGAGAAGCTCCCCGATTTCGCCAAGTTTTGACCTACAATCGACCGGCGACCGAGGGGAAATCGACAGGGCACCGCCCAGGCATCGCTGGGACTCTACAGTCTGCTCGACTTCTCCAAAAATCGTTGGGCGATGCCTAAATTCCAAATCGGTCGGTCGCCACTCTGAGTGATCATAGCTTAAGCTATGGTCACAACCCCCCAAAAATAGCCTGCTCGGCGGCCGGGCGGCGAATTTTTAGCCAATTTCGCCCGGGCACCGAGCGGTGGCCGCCCGGGCACTGCTTGTTTTTAGGGCATCGCTCGGTCGCCGCTGAAGTTTTAGCGCGGAGTTAAAATTCTGGCGGCGCCTGCTCACTTTTCACTCGCCGCCTAAAATACGCTCGGTACCGGGCGGTCGCCGCCCGGGCACCGACCTAATCGAGCGTTCGCCAACGAGCAATTTAGGTCAAAAAATCGACTTCTCCAAAAATCGTTTGGCGATGCCTAAATTCCAGCGGCGACCAAGCAGGCTACAAATCGGTCGGCCGCCGCTCTGAGTTGTGACCATAGCTTTAAGTGGCCGGTACACAAAATGAATGCACAACGAACATTTACCGTACATTAAAGACATACAATCAGCGGTTTCTCCAACTCCAGTATGTCATGATTCGCTGACACCTGGATTGATAGGAATCGCTTTAATTGGTGTGTATAAGTCTCGTGCGCAGCCAAATGAATGTCCTACCAAGGAATACCCCCGGTCTCTCAAAGTTGCTTTCGGGTGAGGGAATTTAAAAGAAAGAATAGCGGAGGCAGAAGCAGCAGTGATGGGAGCTGGTAACACCCCACTGTTCGCTGAGATAGATACATTTCGATATTGGTTCTCTTTTGAAATAGATTGCAGTGAATTCTCGTATTTGTGCCACGGAAGTGATATCTGCCTAGCACCAGATTTACAATGTGACGGCCTAGAAGACTGCCCTCTTGGGGACGATGAAGAACAGTGTCGTAAGTACTTACGATTCGTTTAAAACCAAAATGTCGAATCGTTATGTAACTGGGCATAGTGTCCTTTCACCAGCACATACTTTTTAAGCATTTTATTTACATAGCTCTAATTTTCCACATTTTAAATGATCATCTGGTTATTCTTTTAACTATTGGCACCTAACGTCGGGCTATTACCTTACTCTAGTCTCATACAAAAGTTTATCTTGTGAATTACTTCCAAACATCCCCACTAGGGGTAGCTGAAATTGATGGTCTGTTAAAATATCATATATTAATTTATTTAATTATCACTCTTAATACATTTTGTATCGAAAGACATTTTAAAGTGTCCTAGAGGGTGTTCCTGTGGTGAGTCTCCATTCAATGATCGTAATCCACCTCTGCAGCCCTCGTGTGGGGACTACTCTGACTGGCAACCAATGTGGATCAACTGCACACACGGATGGAACCAGGAGTATACCAGATCCACCACCAAAATGGCTACATTGATGTAGGTTTCAATTTATTTATCACTACAAAACCCGTGTGGGATATGGAAATGTTAGGAAATTGTGGGTAGTTTTTTAATTGGGCCACGCCAAAGCTTTGGAGGGAATATTCCGCTTGTCACAATTAAGTAAAGTCCAAACTGTCGCCGTCTTCAAAACTTTGTTGAGTACAGTGGCGGGGCCCGGGGGCCAAGGCCCCCCACCCTAGCAAAAAAAAAAACAGGTAAAAACACCCTTTTTTGTAAAGAAAAAGAAGATGGGCCCCCTCCCCTGACGCTCAAGGGGTGGCGGTTGGAGAACAAAAATAGCACTTTCCCCCCGTTGAGCACCAGCCGTAAAGCGGCGAGGCGATTTTCTTTGTGTGGCTATTTTGAACCCCCGTAAGTGATGTTTTCCTGGCATCTACTAACACAATGGAGACCATAAAAAGCAGTGCATGATAATGTCTTTTAAAATAAAGTAACAGTTTGAACAGTTTGACCCAATGACGATGCGGAGCATCATCAACGAGCCACGTAGCGGCGAAGCGATTTTTGTTTGCTTGTGGCTAATTTGATCCCCCGTAAGTGATGTTTTCCTGGCATCTACTTACACAATGGAGATCATAAAAAGCAGTGCATGATAACGTCTTTTTAAATCAAGTAACAGTTTAAACAGTTTGACCCAATGACGATGCGGGGCATCGTCCACGAGCCGCGAAGTCAGAGCCGCATAGCGGCAAGGCAATTTTCTTTGCTATTTTGAACCCCCCGGCCAGTAAATGATGTTTTCCTTGAATCTACTAACACAATGGAGACCATAAAAAGCAGTGCATGATAACGTCTTTTTAAATCAAGTAACAGTTTAATACACAGTTATATCCAGATTTATCATGTGTTTGGTTAAGTTACCAGATGAGTTGAATATCTTCTCACAATATTTGCACTTGAAAGGTTTTTCTCCATTGTGCGTTCTTTCTTTCTTTCTTTCTTTTTTGGCGGCCCAAGGGGGGGGGGTTAAACCCCCTACCCCCGTAGATCCACCCCTGATACGTATATATATATATATATATATATATTCTTCTTCTTCTTCTCCTTCTTTCTTTCTTTTTCTAAGTCATTATATCAAGGTGCATTTTCCCGTATGGTGCTAATATGTTCGTCTGAGTGATCTTTGTGAAGATTAAATAGTTTACAGAAGTTGTAGCAAGCTGACCTTCCTGCCCCATATCGTCTAACCATAATTTGCATATATCCAAATTATCCCATTTATCCATGGTTTCCTTGGCAATTTAAGAAATTTAATTTTTCTACATCTATTAGCTTAATGTGGTCACCACTTCACAAACACTAAAAGACAGGAACACAATAAATATACTTATCTGACCTTTAAGAAATAGTACCAGCTTAAACATAGCTTCAACTTTATTACAGCAATCAGTCTTCGCTACTAAATAATAATCATCTGTGTACGCGGCAGGGTAATATGAAGCTGAGCCTGAACAACGTTTGTAACAATATAGGCCTAGTTTATCAAGTTGAAGTTCTCAATTCTCAAATGTTCAGAAAGATACATTTTACTTCAGCGATGTTTCAGTGTGTAGGCGTTTATCTGTCCATTCAAACAGCACTGCATAATTCATTTATAATTCAACAAAATGTTTAACATATTACGCCATAGATTGATGCACAATATTTTGATTATTCAAACTCAATTGCTCATAGCATGAATCTCAGTGAGTTAAGAGTTTGCGAGAGAGTAAGAAAGTGGATGCATCTCTCCCATATCTTACTACTGAGTTGATTTATTGGCCTTTTATTATATATTGGCATATTGCAAGCTGTGCATGGCACGCACACACATGAGCTGACTAGCCATCCGGAAAGTTCAAAGTCCCACCAGACTCATGTACTATCAGCTGGTTACCACGCACCGCGCCGGTATCGAGTGTCGCGTGCCAGCTATGGATACATGTTATAGGATTTTGTGAAAGATTTTTTTTTTTTTTTTTAAAGCGTCATTTGTGGCTGTCGGCTGTGTGACAATTTCGTAAACGAAGCATAATGATATACATTAAATATATCATACAAACAAAATTGCAGGGGGTGCTGCGTACCGCCTGAAAAATTTCCGGGGGTGCTGCAGCACCCCCGGCACCTCCGCTTCCCAGGGCCATGCCGTATATACACATCTGTGTTCAGGGCCTTTTAATGTTGAAAAAACTTCACAATCCAAATTTATTCTCATATATATATTTCTTCCTTTTCAAATAACTTTCATTCACCATGCAGTCAATTGATAGACACACTAACTTTTATTTACAACATTCAGCTTCTGTGGTCTAATAGCCTATGTAAATTTATTTTAAGAATCCTCTTACTATACGTAATATATTTTAAACTTCAATGTCATTAAAGGAACTTATCTCCAATAACAAAATAAATAAAGAAGAAGAGGAAAAAGAACAGATACTACGACAGTTACTTGAGGAACACTGGATATATGCTTCATTCACTCTGTCATAATACTTTTTATACTCTTTATTTTACATACCTGTGCATTGCATCAGTAAACATCCGTAATAGCGTATACTCCATAACCCCACATTGTTTAGCATAAAATTACAATTTATCTCTACAGAAATCTTGTTGGCGCCGGCACAGGAAATTTGGAACCTCAAACATTTTCTGGTTTACGCAACGTACATACATTGTAAGTGGGTGTCATGCATTGTTTGGGACTCAAATGCTTATCAATATGTGGAAAAATTTACAGGCTCTATGAAATACACCCTGTACAAGTCAAAGTGGTTAATGTTCGAGAGTAATATCAGAGTAATTAAAAGTGTACTCTATCGCATGTCATAAAGATATTGTATAGCACAACATTTTCAGAATTCTATTCCTGTGCCTATATTTCTCTTTCTTTGTTAACGTTTATATATAACACGATCGCAACTCCATGAAGAAAAAAAATCAACCTAAAGTAGCTGTCACATGGTGCCGGCTAAGCCTACCGTGTGCCACCGTGTGGTAAATTTCGTGCGGACGTTGGAACACGGTGAGGGCACACGGCGAGGCGTTGAACGATCGGTGAACACGGTGGGCCCCGTTAGCGGCCGACGAGACCCGGAGAAAGTGTGGGTACAAGTGGTGGCACACGGTGAGAACCCGGTATGAGGACGGTAAGAGGACGGTATAAGTACGGTGGACCGATACGAGGCCGTTATTGACCCGTTCGTATGGCGGTGAGAACGGTGACGACGTGTCATATTTTGTCCAATGGGTTGTTACCGTGTTCATACCGGCCTCATACCGGGCTCTCGTCGGGCTCTCACCGTTCGCTCAACGTTGACCCACCGCTTCATACCGGCTACATACAAGCCCCTCACCGGGATTTTTTTGTTTTTGAAATGGCTCTTAGTCGCTTTAAATTAGGGGTACGTTTAATGATGAGAGAAAAAGGGGACACTTATCGAAAGGGATAAGACACTTATTAGAAAAGAAAAGGAGCACGTGCCAAAGTATAAAGGGTAATTATCAGAGGTGAAAATGGGGCACTTCTTACATCTGAAAAGAGGCACTCACCAGGGATGAACAAAGGCACTTATGAGAATGGCAAAGGGGCATCCATTAGATTTTGATGGGGAAATTTAAAGAGGTGAAAAGGGGCATTTATGAAAAGGGGATAGTTCCCTTATTAAAAAGGACAAGGGGCATGTATCATTGTTAAAAGGGAAATTATCAAAGGTGAAAAGGGGCACTTATCACACCTGAAAGGGGCACTGACCAGATATGAAAAGGGGCACTTATGCGAATGAAAAGGGGCATCTATAATAAAGGAAAATGTGCATTTGTTGAAAGAAAAGGGGCACTCTTTAGATTTTAATAAGGCATTAATCGGAGGTCAAAGGGGTCTTTTATGAAAACGGGAAGGTGGCTCTTATTAAAAAGAAAAAAGGGGCACATGTTAAAAATAAACGGGGCACTTATCAGAGATGAAAAGGGATAATTATGAGAAGAGGAAGGGGCAGTTATAGGAAGAATAAAACAAATATTACAAAAAAAGGGGCATGTGTCAAAATATAAGGGGCCCGTTATTAGAGGTGAAAAAGGGCAATCACCAGATATGAAAAGGACACTAATCAGGAGGGGAAGGGGCACGTTTCAAAGTAAAACGAGCATCTCTCAGATTTGAATAGGGGCAATTATCGGAGGTGAAGGGGGCACTCATCTGAAGTGAAAAGGAGTAACATTTACCAGAGATGAAAAGGCGCACTTATGAGGATAAAGGACACTTTTCATAGGTGAAAAGGGCATTTATGAGAAGGAAGGGGCTGTTTTTAATGGGGGGCACTTATCATAAGGAAAAGGGGGCACCTGTGAAAATAAAAGGTGCGCTTATCCGAGGTAAAAAAGTGGTTGTTATTCCAAGGGAAGGGGCACATCTTACAAAGGAAAAGGGGAACTTGTCGAAGGTAAAGTGGCACGTGTCAAAATGTAAAAAGGAGCAATTTTGGGGTACTCGAAATAGAGGGGGCACTGAGCCCCCGGAGCACCGCCTCTGCATGGAGGGAAAGCAGCTGGCAGGGGGAGGGGTAAAGCTAGGAAGCTTCCCGATCCGCAGGAAACAACAGAGGAAGCAGTTTAATACAGTAAAATATGGAGTCACGGTGTCTGGCACGGTTTCTGAACGGGCGCAATGTAAAACACACGGCAACAGGCCGGTATGGAGACGTTATGAGGACGGTGGAACGGTAAGAGGACGTTATAAGGTCGTTAAGAGAGCGGTTGAACGTTAATAGACCGCCGAGGGGCCGGTATGTAGCCGGTATGAGGCGGTGGGTCAACGTTGAGCGAACGGAGAGAGCCCGGCGAGAACCCGCTACGAGGCCGGTATGAACACGGTAACAACCCGTTGAAAAAATATGACACGTCGTCGCCGTTCTCACCGCCCCTCGAACGGGTCCATAACAGCCTCGTACCAGCCCACCGTCCTTATACCGTCCTCATACTGGGTGCTCACCGTGTGCCACCGCTTGTACCCACACGGCGAAAGTTTTGGGCATGCCCAAAACTTCCGGGTCTCGCCGGGTCTCGCCGGCCACTAAGGGCCCCCACCGCGTTCACCGATCGCTCAACGCCCCGTCGTTTGCCCTCTCCGTGTCCCACCGTCCGCACGAAATTTACTACACGGTGGCACACGGTAGGCTTAGCTGGCACCATGTGACAGCTACTTTAGGCAATAGCAATGGCCGTACGTCAAATTTTAAAATGAGCGAACATTACAGCGACATGTTACGTAATCCAAACATGCGTTTTAATAGGACATACAAAAGGGTATTGAAATTGCCATTGAGTTGATTTTTCGAAAATTGTTGCTATCGTGTTACATTGGTAGTTTCTTACCATTTCATGTTTGTATCCATTTCAGGGACCTGACGACAAACCAAATATCCTATCTCACTCCCGGAGTTTTTGATGGGCTAACTCGTCTGTGGAAATTGTAGGTTTGGAATTCCTTGCTTGGGCAATGCCATGGAAAATGTTTGCTTTCCAACATTCATAAAATTGACGTTAACTCTAGAAGTGTTCGTGCTACCATACCCAAAGAGCTCAAAACACTCTATTATTTTGTTACCGTATCAATAGAATTAAAGTGAATATATGTATGATTTTCTTCCCCCACAAAAAGTTTGCTAAAACTTCGTATCTTTGGGTCTCAGTGCACGGCACAAGCACTTCATATTTAATCTTTTTGGTAGTGGATTGTAATAAACTAACCAAAGATTACTGATAAGTAGTTGCCATGACCCAATGAATCCTTAAAAACAAAGAGAGATGTCTATGAAGAGTGGACAAAAGTGTCGTGTCCGTTAATACGCACAACCTGTTATTTCCGTTACACTCAAATCCAGCTCTGGCAAAGAAATATTTGATATATTAATTTAAAACACGTAATTATTTTTAGAATGTGATTCTGTTAATAATAAATTACCTATTGAAAGCTCACATTTAAAGACATATTGTCAAAAGAAGTTGTACAAAAGCAAACCATTTTCTCCTTATCAAATCATTGAAATGCTGTAAAATTGGCTACGTATGTCCCTGTTAGTCAAATGTGCTCGTTAACAAACAAACATTTTCAAATCATCTCTTTCAATTGATAATAGGTATCTTATCAACAACACCCTCACATACCTGGAGAGCCAGACGTTTCGGGGGCTATTTAACCTGAGACGTCTGTGAGTAGTATATCCAAACCTATCGTCCTATCACTATTATCACTATTATTATTATTATTATTATTATTATTATTATTATTATTATTATTATTATTATTATTACTAAGAAATTATTTAGTAACCAGAAATATTCAAACTCTTTTTTTTACAAAGTTTCCAATCCCAATGCAATTCTGTTGAATTGTAGTTTTAAGACAGGATTCAAAGAATCGAACTATTCCTATGAACTGCTGTCCCTCGGTTATAGAAGCATTTTCCATACATTTCTTTTATCAAACTCAAAGATTTACATGGGAGTTGAGACGCGAATTATATTGTATCCAGTCAAAGTATGTAATAAAAGACTTTAGGGATACAAGCAGAATTGATTAAAGATTTGTATATACAAAACTATTTTTTGATGTTTTTTTTCTCTAAAATGCATGGGTTTATGCAAACACGTTTTTCCCTGTTTTTTTGTTATTATAATATTACCAATATCATTATTACCAGGATCATTGTTATCATAGGTTTAGCACTGTCGTTTTGATTTTTGCTTCCACCTTCTAACAATAATTCTGCTTTTACTTTCGATCCTTTTCTCTCAGGTATCTGGAATTTAATCATATAAGTAGATTGAATGAAGGGTGCTTCCTGGATCTCAACAATTTGTTTATCATGTGAGTGATTACCATCTACATTTCATGTATTTCTTTTACAATGCTGATAAAAAATATCGTTGCTTACTAACTCATTTGGACTTCGATTTCACCTTTGTGTTTTCCATGTGCGCCTCGGATTAGAAGTCCTAGATAGGTGGAGCCAAACATATGCCTACTAGCATTATTTTATTATTATCATGATTATTACTATTATTATTAGTATTATTATTATTATTATTATTATTGCTGTTGTTATTGTGGTTGTTATTAGTATTATTTGTATATTATTGTTATTATCATTATCGTTATTGTTATTATTATTATTGTTATTATTACCATTACTATTATAGTTATTGTTGTTTTTGTTATTGTTGATGATGCTATTGTTGTTGTCATTGTTATCAGTATTAACTACAGTGTACTACTATTCCAAATCATACTTGATTATAGTGACTTTGGAGAGAACAATTTTACATCTCTTCGCCCTGGATTGTTTCGTGGTCTTGGACAATCCCTCCAGCTCATGTAAGTACATCATTGGGCACCTTTCACGGTTGGTAGAAAACATGTATAGTCCGACACAACTTCGGAAAACCGAGAACAGTCCAATTCTTCGAGAACAGGTTATAACGCACAGTGAATATAAAACCCTCGTAGTCCAATGCATGGTAGTGTGTACAAAAGGCATAGGGAAAGTCAACATCATTATTTCCTATGTGTAACTATATCAGTTGATTTTTTTTAATGTTATGCTCTTCTGTTCTCAGGAAAAATCATTGTCCATATTTTATGGCCAATAATAATCATTCATTACATTAAAAGAGAAACTCATCACAATATAACGCATTTTGCAGGATGTCATTTCCGACTCACTCCCATATTTACCGATCATATCAACAACAACAAAATTTAATTTAAAACATCCATCAATGATGCGGAATCAATTTGCTTTCTTTGGCATTAAATGAAATGATGGTGATCTTCAAAAAGTCTACGAGAGAAATTTTTAGTCTACCTCGAGTTTTCTTATGACAGGTATATAGTCATTACTATCTGGGGAAATAAATATTCTTTGACGATATCAATGATAGTATTGTTAATAATGATACTTATAATATTAATCTATAATAAAGATAATAATAATAATTTTTTTTTTAAATGACATGCTAATGTATAATGAGCAGCTACTATATGACTCTCCTCCACTGCGCTTTAAAGTATTACATTATTACCCCGGCTGTAGCTGAGCCGCCATGGTATAGACGTTATTAAGTAATTGCCTGCTGATAGCTCCTTCATTTGGGGGCGGATGAGGGGTTGAGAGAGCTAGTTGAGACTGAGAACAGCCCGGATGACGTACCAGCCAGTTATATGTCTCTGGAATGGATAGGGGGTTAAGTGTTACTTGTAACGTTGAAGTCTCCTTTGACCGCCTGAGAGTACACCTTCTCTAGCTAGTAGCCTTTGTTTGGCCATTTCATAGAAATTGTCAGAGGCATCGTTAATGCCGTCAAATTTTCTCCAATCTTTCTTGTTAGGGCAACGAATGACAAATGGCAAGAGAAGTCTTTAAGGCTGGATTTCCTCTTGAGGGGAGGGACTAGGGGACTGTGGTACAGATAGTAAAATAGAGAGAGAGAGGGGGGGAGAGAGAGAGTGGGGAAGAGGGGGATAGATGATCCGAGAGAGGAGCTCTCTCCATTTTTTAAAACCTTTTTGTGATGTTTTGGAGGGGGATTGTAGGTAAGAATCTCCTTTTGGTTGCCTGGGTTTTACATTGACAGATTAAGCTTCAAATCCTCCGGGAGATTAGGAAGCCCATTATGAAGATTATGAGATAGATCCACCCACGTTTAGGTTGGAGGAGACTATACTGAGAGAGAGAGGGGGGCAAAGACATAGAGAGATACAGAGAGACAGAAACAGAGACATAATGAGAGAGAGACAGAGAGACGGGGGAGAGTGAGCAAGGATGATTGAAAGATAACACTGGAGAGATATAATGAGATGAGAGAGAGAGAGAGACAGGGTGCATGAGTATGAGCAAAATGGAAAGTAGTAAGTTTAATATATGGAAACAAAAGAAAAGAAAGATAAAGAGTGATAAACATATATATATATATATAATAGAGAGAAATAAGGAAGGGGAAGGATGGTGGAAACATTAAATTGTAGAGAAAGAATGGGAGAAGGGAAAGGGAAAGAAGGATAAGGGGCAAAGGGGTAGACAGAGATACATGTACATGTATAGAGGGAACAAATTGTGGGGAATTGAAAAAAATGTAGTGAAGAGATGTGGATATTATTGCTGTTTCTTCTTCTGCGGTCTAGATAATTATGATAAGTTGAACACTACGAGTGATTTAAATTAGAGGATAACGTTTAAAGTGCAAATACCTGCCAAACCAGCATTGTTCTTCATCAGTATAAATGTACAATGTTGCTTGGTGGTCAGGTGGAGAGTGGTCTAAATGACCTTTAATGATGGTTTAAGACAGAGGTTGGGTTCACATAACAGTCCGTTAACTTATGGTTGTGGTTTTAAACTTTGAAGTTGTCTTGTACAAGGGACGTTGTGGACGCACTCATGGCAAAAAAAAAACTATAGTCAAAGTTATAAAATGCGAGAGATCTTAAATTTAGTATGAAAATTACGAGCAGCGAGGATCCTTACTCAAAGTTATATGCAGTATGGACACAATTAACCTGCGGAGGTAACGCCAGCTTATAGTTAACATGACTGCTTGCACAGCTTGTAGTTTGAAACTATAATAATCATTTGAGTTTTCACAGACGTATAAAGACGTATGTTAAAGGCGTCTTGCCCAATTAACACCAGTGATCAATTTTCAGATTGTAAACTTCGGTTTATTCGATATTCTTCTTTTGTATTTAAACTATTTTGGTCTCACAGGATTCTCGAAGCCAATAGCATCACGTACATCAATGCATCTGTTTTCACGGGACTTGTTCATTTGAATATAATGTAAGCATAAAGTGTTTTTATGTAAATAATATTTAGCCCTCCACATGCTACTTTATTGGATGAAGTTGAAATACAAAATAACAAAAAATAAATTAAAAAAAGTTACATTTATTTGACTCACTTGGTTGAAAGGTGGTTCTCTCTTTTTTCTTCCACAGAAATATATAGATTGAATTGACTGCCACTTAATATCATTTTATCTTTAGGTACCAGCTAAATTATAAATATATTTTTCAATTAGTTTGCGATCTTTCCATGAGTGCACGTTGTGAGATGATCTCTCCATGCTGCAAATCGGAATAGGAACCTATAAAGCATAAAGTTGTGTTATATTTTTGTCTTTACAGAATAAGAAGATTTCCTCGTACTCCCGAATTATCTAATCATTTTTTTAATGTATTTCATGTTGTTTTGAAGTATATTGGTTCATCTGTAATCACGTTAATCTATGGACTTCTTCGCCCTTTGTAAATTTTAAGAAATCAATATGAAGATTTGATGTAGCATTCGAGAAAAAAACGGATAATTAAGTTGTGTGAGTATTCAACCTGAATCCTCCTTGTATTCAATCTTTCTAGAATCTTTCGTTTGTCAATGTAACGTACGGTGAATTGTAATAAGTAAAAATTCAGATTGGCATCTGAACTGCATAATTACAGTATTATTTTACGACGGTAAAACATGGAATCGAAACACGTGTTCCTGATAACCATAAAGGAAACATAGTGTGTTCTTCGTGTGTATACATTAGTATTCTGATTGAAATACAACAGCAGATAACTTTACCAGAAGATGTAAAACGCGTGTAAATGTTTTTCAGTACCTTTTCAATATAATATATAGAAAAAGTGTGTTTGCCATAAATTGTGGATATTTTTGTCTATACTGCACTAACCTAATTCTTAACTTCAGTTGGGAACCTGTCAATAAACCATACGGTAACCCTATACCTATAACTAAAACTAACCCGAAACGCAATGTGCGGTCACAACCCTAACTCGATCTACACTTTTGATGAAAATCTTCCCGGAGCAATTGGTACAGGAGCAAACGTCGGATCACCAAGGTGTAGGAAAGAACAGTTTAAATCTTACGTTTCATTTGTTGTGTGTGTGTCCAATTTCCAGGAATCTCTATCAAAATCCTTTGAACACCATCGCGCCGAACACATTCCAAAATCTTTCTGCCATGAGAAAATTGTGAGTCATATTTTTCGTCCTGTGTTATGTGTCTCATAAAATGTTAGTAATGGAGTGCTGCGTGGTAGTAGTTAATGCATGTTCATGTACACGAGCACATGAGCAATTTTCAAATAGAAGTATCAGCAAAAAACTTTAAACTTATGAATGGCATTAAATAATGTTAATTTTTTATTTACTTCTGTTAACAAAGACTTACTTCGTTCCATTGGGTCTTACCGTCGGGACAGGTTGTCGGGTTACACGAAGTTTCGTGAAAACGTGCCAACATATTCACGAAAGGTAGGGTTTGTCACCTTATCGGGGTTACGTGAATTTTTGTGAAAACATGCCGCCATGCCCCCATATTCACGAAAGGTCGGGTAGATTGAATGCAGATTATCACATTTTTAATCAAGATGATCCTTGAGAAAATATTTTACAGGTATATTTGTGAAAATATACAATGACAAAACATACAATAACAAAGTGTCGATCGCTGGCCTTTTTACGAACTCGTGATTATTTGAATAACATTTGTGATTATTTATCTTGTATTAAAAAGTATCGGGACGAGACGCGAGTTTTCGAAGATTTGCTGTAGGTTTTTCAGAAAGTGTCGGGTAAAATGGACCCAACACTTTGGCGATATTAAAGACGGGTGTATTTCACAAACGTTATACCCAACCCTTCAGGAATTATAGGGCTAGCTTATTCACGTGTAACCCGACCCGACGCGGAGATCCAATGGAATGAAGTAAGCCGTTTAGAGTCGAGTCAAGTTAGAGATATGTATTTTTTTTTAAAGGTATTTACTATTTACTGTTTTTACGAAGTCGATTCACCGGGAGGTAATCACCCCGGGAGTTTGTTATGCTAAGGGGTGATGGGGTGTCTTGGCAGTAATCGGGGTAGGGGAGGGGGTAGTTGTACTACAATCTATGTAGATTTAGTAAAATGTTATTATCTAACACAAATATTTGTTTCTATTTATTTTCTTTCCATGTAATTCAAAGGTATATGCCACTCAAAACAGGAACTACTCTACGCCTCTACCCAGGTATATTCGATGGCTTGACCCAGCTGGAGACATTGTAAGTCCACACTATTTTCTGGTGTTTCCCAAGTGGCATTTCCTCGAATGCCCGCAAGAAGGCCGATATCATAGACGGTTCATACATACCTAGTACAGTCTTCTTCCGGACAGTCGGAGTTTTTTCAGTGCTATTTGGGAGCTTGAAATTTCCTGACCTATTTATGAGCGCATGTATGAATCAGGTGATCTTGTGCGTGCGTAGGGCAGTTGATATGGGTCCAAAAGAACGGTGGTGTCAGGCGCGGATCCACGTGGCGATTTTTCCGGCTCGCCCCCCTCCCCCCTAGCCCCCCAAAATGGTAAAAATTAGGATAATAACGTAAATTAAACCTTTTTTTAAAACAAAAAACAAAAGCGCCCCCCCTGACAAAAAAAAATAATGGTTCTCCTCTCCATCACCTCCCCGCTTATTCACCGGCTTGATGAATCGCTGCTAAATATTTTCTCACGAATTGGGAACAAAATATTAAAAAATAAGTGCTCTTACACCTTCCCCTCCCCCGCATATTCACCGGCCGGCTGAGTCGGCGCTAAATTTTGTCTTAAGATTTGCCCCCTTGTCGCCGGCTAGATCCGCCCCTGGGTGGGGTCATGATCAAAGGGTACTAGACTGAAAAGGGTAAACGTTTGGTGAACTTCGGTCTTGTTAACCTTCTGACTTGTCTTGAGTTCCAGGAGATCAACACTTTTAGTTTAGTGTACCTTGTCAATAATACCATTTGTAAGAAGGTTCACGAGTCAGACCGATTCTGTGGCTCTTGTGCACCTTCGGTTTTGCTAATCTTTTCTTATATGGGATGTCCCCATTGTTTATACGTTATTTTCCCCTTCAATTTTATGATCTGTTGTAAATCTTTCGTGGGTATATTTTAAAAGCAGATTTCAGGGGCGTCCATCCTTTCTTCGGCTTTAATAGGATGGATGAAGCTAACTGCGAACCAGTTTCCATTCCTGATTGGAAATGAGATGATTATGATTTACATTTTTTTGAAAATATCAAACATACGTATTGGAAAACTTAAGAGAAACCACAGAGTAACAACGATCCATTTCGCTGGTCCCCTCTCACCCAGATGTGACGCCGAGTGCTTAATAGCATTAATAATGCAGATTCGATATATTTCTTCTAAATTTACAGATGAATTGTCCTTAGCTTCTTTCCGTCAGAATGCTATTATTCTCTTAATTCTATTATGAAGAAATAAGGGATTTTTTTCTTGTTTTCAGACAGGTCAACGACCCTAGGATTTGTTGCATGCTACCAAAAGGAGTAATCTGCGTCGAAGAAGAACCTGCTCATCCTCTCTTCACCTGTCGTAAAACGTTCCTGCAAAACCTACCCATCAAAGCCTTTTGCTGGATCCTCGGTATAAGCGCCCTCGTCGGCAATGCCTACGTCATCATCAGTCGTTTCAGAAGCACTCCTTCCTCTGTTGTTGGAAAGGTCCAAGCCATTCTTATTACCAATCTTGCCATGTCCGACATTCTGATGGGAATATATCTCTTGATCCTCGCTGTCATGGACAATGTCATCTCTGAGTCGTACTTTTGGGAGGGAAGGGCCGATCAATGGAGATCTAGTGTCACCTGCCAGATTGCAGCATTCTTTTCTCTTCTGAGCAGTGAAACGTCGGTGCTTCTCATCACTGTCATCAGCGTTGATCGCTTCTCCTGCGTCGTGTTCCCGTTTGGCAAACGTCGTCTTGGTGTCAAGTCAACACGAATCGCTGCGGCCGTTGTTTGGACGATCTCTCTTCTCCTAAGCGCCATCTCTACCATGCTGAACTACACCAACCCTGATGCATATGGTCTTAGCGACGTGTGCGTCGGGCTACCACTGATCCGCAAGAAAACTAGCCTCGGAGCACAACTCGAGGAGAGCACCTTCGCTGAGACTGGGATCTTGTCGTATACGACTGTCGCAGGGTCCTCGCAGTCAACGTGGCAGTTCAGCATTGGGCTTTTCCTTGGTGTTAACTTCGTTTGTTTCTCCATCACTCTCTTTGCATATGCCGGCATTTTTCTGTGGGTCCGTATAACCCGGAACCAGGCTGGTAGGCAGTCGGACGCAAAAAGTGAGCTTGGGATGGCAAGCAAGATGTTTGTGATCGTCGGAACCGATTTCTGCTGTTGGATGCCTATCATTATTCTAGGAATCTTGGTTCAAGCAGATATCATCACACTCACTCCTGACGTATATGCGTGGTTGGTCGTCTTCGTCCTACCCATCAACTCCTCTATCAATCCCTATCTTTATACCTTCATCCACAAGATGGCGAAGGAAAGAAAAAAATAAAAAGAATACAGTTAACACTGTTTCTACGAGAAACAATACTTCTCGCAATGAATAGTTATATGTCTGTTTTAGCTTACCCCACAAAGCCCCGTTTAGCCGTGCCGAAGTAAACTGCTTGATTTTTTTTTTTTTTTTGGCTGCGGCAAAATAGCAAGACATTATGGGGCAACGTGGTTCCTTTTCTGTATTTTATCACTCACAGAGAAATAAATAATAAGGCGTGAGGGGACAGGGTGTCTTTTTTGCGCGCAGCTACTTTAGTTTTCCCTCTCGATTTAAGTTGGGCGTCGGTTTTATTTATTATCCCTTTTTGTGTTTTACCGAGTCATTTCTTAACTCAACTTGAGGCCCGTTGCACACGAGACTTCGCTTGGATAGCGATTACGTGTGCTAATCTAGCCTGTGATGGCAGGTAGCGCACAAACAAGTTATTCAATGTATTACAGGGCATTTACCCATTGTTTATTTTGCAACGATTGCACTCTCACTTGTTGCGTTAGGACGCACCATTCGCTGACGCCGTACGTCCTGCGTCAGGAAAATAGGGACTTTTAGATTTACACGTCGACGTAGTGGACTGCAACGTGTGCCATTCTTTCAAGGCACTAGCCCGTACCCGGCAGTGCCTTAAAAGGACGTCACATTACCTTAAAAGGATGTCACCGTGGCAGTCCACGTTCTCGTCGTGTAAAATCTAAAAGTCCCTAATGACGCCGTATGTGCAACGGGCATAATGATAGGGATTTTTGCACGTCCAGTCAATTCAATGTTCAATTCAATGCCACACCTCAATCAGTGTACCACTCCATTTTGATTCGCTATGTAGAGGTGGCTCACGTACATTGCTCTTTTCGCAATGACTGAATATTCTTCACGTTGCAAATTGATTACTGCTTTCTACGTACTCATTAAGGTTAACCAATATAGCTCAATTTAAATAATTGTATTTCCCTTACTCAATCAAAACATGACAAAAAATGCTTACCCAAAATGAATATCAAATGACATTTGCAATTTAACATGGAAAATGAAATTTATTTGTAATTATACAATCTTAAATGTCGATGATCTATGCTTTTCATGGAAACCAAATTGACAGTCAGTGAAGACATGGTGATCTTTAAGAATGTGTATGTTCTGTTGATCTTATGTACACAATTCGTTCTAATATCTTTGAAATGCTTTTCAGTAGCGAAAAAGTCGATAATTTTTAGCATCGTATCTTTGTCTCCCTTTTTAAAAATGGGTATGACCTTTGCTATTTTCATGTTACCAGGCACAGAGCCACAAAGCCACAAGGTTACGGTTAGATTAGGGTCACAAATGTATAAACATACACTGACTTATAGGTAGAATGCAAGACCAAACCTTAAAGCCAGACCATAAATGCCTAATGATACAGAAAATAGTGCTAAATATTACTATATTTCTATTCCATGAACAAATATTTGGATGTACGTGTTTGATTGTAAAAATTATTAGTAATCTATTTGTACATAGATTTGCGTACAATATAAAGACACATAATATATAGGAACATGTATATTATGTAGATAAACACATTATAGACCTAAACATAGATATATTGGGAATAAACAAAGAAATGTAGGCATGTCCGCTTAATTTGTTTTACTTCTTCATCCGAAATACCTTGATAATTATAATTCGTAACATGAACTGTTAAATTAATATTCGTAGTTGCTGGTATATGAATGTACAAATACAAGTAAATGATGGTTAAGTTATTTGCATGTTCATGCGTGAAGCCTATTTAGTCTTTGTCATAAAAGTCTAGAAATCAAGAGAGAGATTCTTTTTCTTTCTTTCGATCAACCGTTGTCTAACAAAGCACCACACAAATTCTTGTTCTATCTAACTTTAATATTTATTTGATTTATTGATAAAATGATTGTTAACGTACGTTCCAGTTTATAAATTATTTTGAGAGTGTTGGCAGCGTGACAACATGAAAATGATTACCTATTTCACTATGTCTCTAATATCATATGTATTGAAATATCCATTTTGTCATGTTGCTCTGCCCCAGAGGTTTGGGCCGTGATTATCATGATCATTGTTTTAGCCATTATATATGTATGTGATTGGATTGATTATTTGTATTTTATTTGTGGATAATGTACGATTGAGTTTGGCGACTTTGTTTTGAAAATAATAACAAATTGTGGAAGGGAAGAAAATATCATATATATCCGCTGTGCGAGCACGTGACATGTCAAGATCTCCATCAAGGTCAACATTAAATCAAGAACGAAATTTTACATAGGACGGTGTACGTATTACTTATTTTCATTATTGCTCCAAAACACTGCAATTTGTGTCTTCTAAGACTTTTGAATTATCTTACGTGTCTTGAACATTTTCGACATTTCTATCTGAAATATAAAACGATAATATTTAAAAACAAACATAAGAATTTATAGACATGTGCTTAGCACTATGGAAAAAGGGCATTAATAGTTATTTCTTTACAAATAACATTTTAAAAACAGAAACAAAACTGTAGAATTCATTTTTTTTTAATGATGAAATACAAATCAAGAGTTACAAAGTGCAATTTTGTGCAGTGAAATTCACTATGTCTTCAATTAACTATAATAAAATGAGTAGTGACACTCAGATCCCGTAAATTCATGAAATTTCATTGAAGATATGGAAACGTGAGCCCAATTTAGAAAATCATTACCGTATATCTAACGTACATTCATTTGTGAAAAAACTATAGGAGTCTCAATATACATGTACATGTATATGTGCAGTACTTTGTGTCTATTTTTTTTTCTTCTTGAGGCGGATGGAACAGATTGCACCCTTTGGTATTATGATTGCACATGAATGTGAAGGGATATTCGTAAAAACACTTATTTAAAGAAACGTAGTTGAATGTACTGAGTTTAATAAAGTTGTGCTTATATACACTTTATGCGTTTTGTTGACAGTTGTTGTTGTTTTTATTGTTGTTTTTGTTTTAGTTGCTATTGTTATTTTCATTATTGTTATTGTTATTTTCATTATTATTATTATCATTATGAAATTTTAAAGAGTTACCAAAAACGCTTTCAAACATATTTATACACGGCTGGTAAGCAATTCCATTTGTGTTTTGGTTTTGCTGGTCAAGGTGACGCAACAATAAGCTTGTTTACATTGTTGTCAAGGATTTGGCGCCTTTAGACAAGGCGCGCTTTTGTGGCGCGTTTCCGAATGCGCTCCCTTTTGCACACGAAACGCATAACACGCGATTTTGAGAGCGCGTACGTACGCGCACGTAGAAATTGTGTCATTCTCTCGTGGCTTTTGGTAGAGGCAAGACCTGTTGATTTGGACAATCAAAAATATCAGTGGATTCTGGAATTAACTGACGTTGACTTTGTTTTGCATCGGCAGTGGAAATCCCGTTATTTTCCTTGAATACCATGTCTGAATTTTGGTATTATATTCGCTTAGTAGGCCTAGACTATATTGTCAAATTTGTTACTAACTCCTCGTCACGGCATCGGCACTGCAGTGGAGAGGTGATTACATTTTGGAGCTGCAGTGATTTCGTTTGTAGTATTGTACGGTAGACTAGGACCAAGAGCTGGTTAGTGCTGTAAATTGGAATCAGTGACCGGCATTCCGAAAGTAAAAAGAGGAAGACGGGTAGGCTACCCTGTCAAGGCGAAGGAGTCGGTACGAAATGAGCGACCCCGTAGGCGAGGGAGGCCTAGAGTAGGCCTAGACCTACAATATAATGTAGATTCTATATCGGCTAGTTCTGCAGGCCCAGAAACATCACAACCTCAGGCTCAGGCAGCGGGCTCGGATCTTGCGGACTAACAAATATGACCAAGGCCAAGTCCAAGCCCTTAGGACCGGAATCTCAACATGTATCCGGTGAGTCGTGAAACGGTATTGATGAAGCTAGTTCTGTAGTTAACGTCGCTTCTTAGTTATCATGTGGAGCTTAAATAGGGGCTCCCTGGCCTATGCAGTCAGTGCGCTGCACCGCCTGGGCTGTAGCCTAGGCCTACCGTACATAGGCTTTATCGTAGGCCTAGTAATAAATAAAGCCAGTGCAGTGGTCAATATGCATACAAATTACAATTAAATGAGCACACGAGCTTGAAAACAAAGACATGTTTCCACCTATACAAAATGGTATCTTGTTATCAGTTTGCTTGAATGATATGTCAAATTTGAAGAGGAAAAAGTGCTCTTTCGATCATTTAAGGCCTAGAAGAAGGGTCTAGGCCTAGATCTATCTGAATTAAAGATAAACTGGACTCAATTAATCATTAGGCCTACCTATGAATACTCAAAGACAAGGAGAAATTGTTACGATGATTCTAATGCTACTTTGCTAGACCGAGATCTACTCTTGATCTCAGTTTAAAGCCTGGACGGCTGGAGAGCAACTAATTGTTAATGTTGTGGAAAGTGAGTGAATTTCTTATTAAATCTCACGTTAGGCACCTGTGTATGTTAGTTAATGCAACTTTCTCAGTTGCTTTGAATAGTATTTTACATGAAAATCACTTGATCGGAATTGAATTGTATGCCTACTTCACTTGTAGTCCTATGGTGATTATGATTACATGTCCCTAGTGCAAGATACTCCGAAAAGTTTATCTTAATTTTTGCAGCCACGGCCGTATGGATCGTAGGGGACTCAAAAGTGTACTATTGGACGGCTCTGGGTGTCCAGCTGACGGGCAGGGAGATCTCAGCTGTGGGGCGGTGATTATACCTGGCACAGCAGAAGAGGCCTCCATCTAGGCGAGACAATATGGCTTTCATTTCGTCCCTTTTCCTTGGGTTGGACACCGCCACATATTTCACGTGGGGACGAACAGTATCGAGGCAAAGAGTATGAGGAATTTTTCAAGAGAGCTGAAATGTATCTTGAATTCGTGAGCGGCCACGTGGGTGCAACATCACATGGCCAGATATCTTACATCGGCTGTGCTGTAAGGAGTTTACAGGTCAAAAGCAGGGCCTCGTCGACCGCAAGCGGCGGTCATTAAACAGGCATATGCAAGGTCCCTAGCTAGGAGGTTGAATAAGAGCACCCGGAGATAACTCTTGCGAGCTTTTTCGTCCGTACATGTACATGCATCTTTCAGAAAATATGGCCGCAGACTTACGACGCAACAATTGTGTGTATATTATGAGTGTTGTAGCTTTAAGCCAGTTGGATGCTTTAGAAGTTTTGTAAGGAGCTACATTGCGTTTAGTGTAATTCTTTTTAAATGATCGTTTAATGGAATACTTTTAATGTATTCAGGTTAAATTGTTTCTGGCAAAGGAATACTACTATTCATACATGGGTTGTTCAGGGTGACATGGTAAAACTGTGTTTGAAACAGTTCATACCCCCCTTTCATATTTGATTTTGGCTGGTTGGATGGAGCCTCAGGGTAATGACATACAGATACTCTGGTATTTTATATATTGATAGGAGGGATTACGTTATCTGTGGAGCAGGTATAAGCCCTAGCATTAGTAGCTTTGTCACTTAGGAATGGTTGGAATGTTCCTTTATTTGAAATTGAAAATTGTTGAGATTTAAAGTTCAGCATGAGATTCGTTAAAGTTTGGGTAACTTTAGTACTTAGGTTGTTTTATGAGTGCTGTAGCTGTAAGCCAGTTTGATGCTTGGGAAGTTTAGTAAGGAACTACATTGTGTGTGTTGTTTAGGGTAATTATTTTTGAAAAGATATTTTAATGGAATACTCTTAGTGTATTCAGGTTAAATTGTTTCTGTCAAAAGGAATACTACTTTTCATACATAGGCTGTTCAGGGTGCCAGGGTAAAACTGTTTGGAACAGTTCATACCCCCTTTTCATATTTGATTTTGGCTGCTTGGATGGAGCCTCAAGGTAATGGCATACAGAGACTCCGGTATTTTATATATTGATAGGAGGGATTACATTATGTGTGAAGCAGGTATAAGCTCTAGCATTGATAGCTTTGTCACTTATGAATGGTTGGAATATTCCTTTATTTGAACTTGAAAATTGTTGAAATTTAAAGTTGGACATGAGATGTCTGAATTTTGGTTAGTAATACAGCACGGCATGATATCGCGGTTCGATAAGCATGATGTATAATTGTGGGTTTTAGAGGCTGCTTTTGAAAAAGTAGGGAGCCCATGAACATGAAATTTTGTTTAATCTTGGGCCAGCAATTATTCGCAGTAATTGCGTGCGTAATCACATGGTGCACCCGCAAGCCTATACGTGCGTGCGTTGTGTAATGGATAGTGTAATGTTTTATACTGAGACTTCTGGTATGTAACTGGGATTTGGCTGGAATTACTGTTGGATTTAGCCGGAATGAAGTATTTAATGTTTATTCCAAGAATATGGGACCGGAATTGCATGGAATAAATACTGGGGCGACTATTTAGGAACAGTAGGATTGATCTCTTTACCTTTGTGTTTCGGTTAACCTCACGGAGAGGCCGGAAGGGGCACATTGGTGGCGGAGAGGATTAGCCAAAAGTTCTAAGATTTCTTTGTATAATGCAATGGCGATTTTTTGTATCTTAGGAGATTGCTAAGATTTGAAAAGAATGTCTGTGGGGCAAGGTTATGACGAAATGACAAATGTTTCATAATTCTTATTCAGAATATGTGCGAATCATATTTCTTTGAAGAATGTCCGTGGGGCAAGGTCATGACGAAATGACAAGTGTTTCATAATTTTTATTCAGAATATGTGTGAATCATATTTCTTTGAAGTACAAAGTTTGTAAATAAGTAAACTTTTTGTTTCTGGTTCTCCACTTTTGTGGAGCTATTGATTAGTTATTGATAGAAATATAAATTTATGGTGGTTATTGGTGGCGGTTATAAAGTAAGGTTTATAACATGGAGTGATGCGAGTTAAGGGAGTATGTCTGAATTTGGATAGGTAATGCAGCATGGCATGATATCGCGGTTCGAAATGCATGACGTATAATGGATGGTTTTTAATACCGGAGCCCGGTTGGGAACACTATTGCTGGAATCGTTGACGGAGAGTTGGAAATGGGTGGTGTACCCGGGTTACATAAAATTTTCCCCGTGTGATCGGGCGGCATTCCTGATGGCTACAAGCTTGGATATCAGGTTATATATGGGGTGCAAATTTCCTCATTTTCCAGCATTGATTCAGGCACTATTTGCTAAGATTTGAAAAGAATGTCCGTGGGGCAAGGTCATAACGAAATGACAAGTGTGTCATAATTCTTATTCAGAATATGTGTGAATCATGTTTAATACTGTATATATAATATATATAATATGGATATCAGGTTATATGGGGTTCAAATTTCCTCATTTTCCAGCATTGATTCAGGCACTATTTGCTAAGATTTGAAAAGAATGTCCGTGGGGCAAGGTCATAACGAAATGACAAGTGTGTCATAATTCTTATTCAGAATATGTGTGAATCATATTTCTTTAAAGTACAAAGTTCGTAAATAATTATGTAAATTTTTGTTTCTGGTTCCCACTGTTTGTGGAACTATTGATTAGTTATTGATAGAAATATAAATTTATGGTGGTTATTGCTGGCGGTTATAAAGGAAGGTTTATAACATCATGGAGTAATGCGAGTTAAGGGAGTATGTCTGAATTTTGGATAGGTAATACAGCATGGCATGATATGCGGTTCGATATGCATGACGTATAATTGTTGGTTTTTAATACTGGAGCCCGGTTGGGAACACTTTTGCTGAAATCATTGACGAGAGTTGGGAAAAGGTGGTGCACCCGGGTTGCATAAAATTTTCCCCGTGTGATCGGGCGGCATTCCTGATGGCTAAACGCTTCGATATCAGGTTATGTACAGTGTATGGGGTGCAGATTTCCTCATTTTCAAGCATTGATTCCAGCACTAGTTCTGTAATCGGGTTGGATACTCAAATTAGTGTGTAATGCACTTTTGCTGGAATCGTTGATGAGAGTTGGGAATGGCTGGTGCACCCGGGTTACAATTAAATTTTCTCCGTGTGATCGGGCGGCATTCCTGATGGCTAAACGCTTGGATATCAGGTTAGGTATGGGGTGCAAATTTCCTCATTTTCCAGCATTGATTGCAGCACTAATTGCTAAGATTTGAAAAGAATGTCCGTTGGGCAAGGTCATAACGAAATGACAAGTGTGTCATAATTTTTATTCAGAATATGTGTGAATCATATTTCTTTGAAGTACAAAATTTGTAGATATGTAAACATTTTGGTTTCTTGTTCCCCATTTTTAGGGGAGCTATTGATTAGTTATCGATAGAAATATATATTTATGGGTGGTTATTGGCGGTTATAAAGTAAGGTTTATAACATTATGGAGTAATGCAAGTTTAGGGAGTATGTCTGAATTTTAGTTAGGTCATACAGCATGGCATGATATCGCGGTTCGATACGCATGATGTATATTTGTTGGTTTTAGAGGCTGCTTTTGAAAAAGCAGGGGCCCATGAACGTGAAATTTTGTTTCATTTTTGGTCAGCAATTATTCACAGTAATTGTATGCGTGTGTTGCGTAATGATATTGCACTGTTTTATACTGAGGTTTCTGGTATGTACCTGGGAATTGGCTGGAATTACTGTGGAATTAGCTGGAATGAAGTATTTAATGTTTATTCCAAGAAGCCTCAATATGGGACCGAAATTGCTTGGAATAAATACAGGTCCGACTATTTAAGAACAGTAGGATTGATCTCTGTACCTTCATTTGTATGTTAACCTCGCGGAGACGGAGGCCGAAAAGGGGCACATTGGTAGCGGAGGAGATTAGCCAAAAGTTCTAAGAGTTCTTTGTATATGGCAATGGCGATTTGTTTTTGTATTTGGAGGTTGCTAAGATTTGAAATGAATGTCCGTGGGGCAAGGTCATGACGAAATGACAAGAGTGTCATTTTTATTCAGTATATGTGTGAATCATATTCCCTTGAACTGTACAAAGTTTGTAAATATGTAAATTTTTGTTTCTGGTCCTCCACTTTTGTGGAGCTATTGATTAGTTATTGATAGAAATATATATTTCTGGGTGGTTATTGATGGCCGTTATAAAGTAAGGTTTATAACATTATGGAGTAATCGAAGTTTAGGGAGTATGTCAGAATTTTGGTTAGGTAATAGAGCATGGCATGAGAAAAGGAGAAAGAAAAAAAAAAAAAAAAAAGAAGAAGAAGAAGAAGCAAGGGTTGCCTGCGGTTCCGGGTATATGGTTTCTGGAGTGGTTATACATTCGTGCTTGGTAATTAGTTGGCTTCAATTTTGGTGAGAATTTTCACCTCAAGCTGATTTATATGCTCTCCAGCGAAACCGTGTTCTTTGGCGGCGAGCTATTTAATTTGCTCGTTGGCGGAATTTATCAATTTGGGCCTTCATCACACTTACATATAATAGCAAGAAATTATATTACCATTCGTAAGACAAGTAATTCCAGGAGCCTCGCTCGATTTTACATGCGGGGAGGTATACCTGGAGGAAGTGATGGAGCCCGGTTGGGAACACTTTTGCTGGAATCGTTGATGAGAGCTGGGAATAGGTGGTGCACCCGGGTTACTTAAAATTTTCCCCGTTTGATCGGGCGGTATTCCTGATGGCTAAACGCTTGGATATCAGGTTATGTATGGGGTGCAAATTTCCTCATTTTCCAGCATTGATTCCAGCACTAGTTCTGTAATCGGGTTGGATACTCAAATTTGTGTGTAATGCACTTTTGCTGGAATCGTTGATGAGAGCTGGGAATGGGTGGTGCATCCGGGTTACATACAAATCTTCCCCGTCTGATCGGGCATTCCTGACGGCTAGCAAGGGGTGCTCGTGGCAATGCAGAGGGGACATTCGTTTACGAGAAGGGGTTTCTAGCCGTGGTTTAACCCTTCTCTGGCTACACGATTGGATTTCACATATTTGATTTTAAGGTTTATGTATAGGGTGCAGATTACAGCTAATATTCCAGCACTAGTTCTGTAATTGGGTTGGATACTCAAATATGTGTGTAATGCAATTATAATAATTGGCGTGAATTCATGTACCGCCATGGTAAAATGATACATGTACAAATGACAGAATCCAATGTTAAATAAAAGCCACGAAAAATGCATAATTCGAACGGTTTGTCGTTTCCTCATTTATCAGCCGTGTATAATATTATCATTATTATCGTTATTATTGTCACTATCTTCAATTAAATATTAATACTACTACTACTAGTACTTATAATACTGCTAATAGTATCATCATTTTGGCCGATAGTCTGATTAGTTAAGGAGTGAATGCTTGTGCAAGACCCCCAAAAAAAAGAAGGATATACATGTATGAATGAATTGTATAATAGATTTAAATTATCGTAAGAAGAAGTGAGCTACAACTAGAAGGGAATGACTTGACTTGCCTTGCCTGTGTGTAATGATAAAAAGTGAAAATGAATTAAGACGTAAAACGTAGCTGCACAATATATTATTATTATCATTAGTGTGTTTCTCCACTTAAAAAAGGAAAAGAAAAGAAAAAAATCCAACTATATCTAGTGTAGTATATCATAAAATAAATCCTTTTATCTATTCCATATGACGCCATATTTGTGGTAATAGACCTTGGAATTATTGAACTATGAAAGAAAGAATAAAACAATTATACTCAGTAATGTAAAAAGGGCCTACAAGAATGGAATCTATGAAATGGTCAACACAATGAAGCTCTCCTTGATTGATTTTGTTTTCAATCTCAATGGGGCTAATCAATTACCTTAATCATATTTTAAGGTTGTAATGTTTGCTATTAGGGAGCTTCGTAAAACATATTTCCTCTATTTTTTTGTATAACTTGTTTGTTGTTCTTTTTGTTTTTGTCTTTCATTTTCCTTTTTGCAACCTAATCAAACTAGCCGTTCATACACATCCATACATGACAATAACATTATTTGGTATCATTGCATTGCAGGACATAATAATTTTCATAGTTTGCCTAATTAATGTGAAAATGTGGGCTTCGGGATTTTTCTTCTCTTGCTCTTATTTCTTTTTCTTTCTTCTTTCTTTCTTTCTTTTTTCTTCTTCTTATATTTATTACAATTTCACTTTATAACTATTTTGAGCAGTTGTACCCTGCATTTCTCTCTCTCTATCTTCTCTTTTCTTACCGTAGGATATTGCCGAGGAGGAACCTTGATTTCAGCTTCATACATTCGTTTCCTCTCACTATCTCACTATATAAACATATGAATATACATATAGTATAAAGAATAAATAAGAAAGAAAGCTGGGGTAGAATTATTAAAACAGACAAAGTCAAAGAGAGAGAGATGAGATGGAAGGCCTATAAAGTCCCGTCTTCGGTCTCCCTTCTGTGCTGTTTCCTCTCCTCCCCATCATCCTAATTCGGCTATTGACATTTGTATATTGCTCGAATTTTAGTTAGATTGCTTACAATGTACCAACATAGACAGCATTATCAGGTGAATTAGAAATGTCAAAAAAAGATAACACGTCTAAAGTCTAAAAGTTGGTCAACCTTGACTAAAGATTCATTATGTCAACAGCAGAACAATAGCAACACCGATCAAACGCGTTAAGCCTACGGACAGACTATATTGTTTAAAGAGCCTTTGTGGAAGAATAGCCATGATCCTCTGCACACGTACACCCAGTGTTCTGTGTATGTAAATTTGTTCATGCGTCTCCGCACCATGGTAACCGGTAAGCCCCTTCGTTGACACTGCAAATGTACTAGCCTTTGTGTACTTGTGTACACAGGGCGAGGGGTAAGCGAAAAAGTCGATGCGGTAGCTACAGCGTGTGGGTCTAGTCTATGACTATGCATACACTCGGATGGAGTTCGGCAATAGTATCACAAGGCATCGGTAACAGAACACCTGTTGAGCTTCAAAGAGCGCACAGTCATTACTTGACATTCGCACTTGACATTCATAACCTACGCCGAGAGATACAAAACACTGTTCGACCTTAGTCACCTTATATAATACAGAAAGGATATTATTGAGCTGTAATCCTTCGGAAGGAAGGGGATATTTATTAAAAACAGAATAATGACGAATTTGATTTAACAAGTCTCACATTTATCTTGTATGAGGCCATCATGTCCAATCTGCGCTACGAAATATCCAATATTCTGAATATTGATGGGATGTTTTCTGCTGGTGGAACCTGCCCCAAAGCAAAGGTAAGATGACATTATAAATTATTTTACATACTAACTGTCTTCTCCTCCTCATCCTTCTTCTTCTTTTACTAGCTAACACTATACTACTATAACTACTACTACTACTACTACTACTACCACAACTAGTACTATTTCTACTATTTTATTATCATTATTGTCTTCCCCTTTCACTCGTTTTTCCTTCTCCTCCTCCTCCTTATCCCCTTCATCTTGTTTGCCTTCTTCGCTATCATCATCGTCATCATCGTCACCACCACCACCACTTTCATCATCACGATCATCGTTATCATTAATTCAATATCTGTAATTTATTATCAACAATGTTTAAATGCGTTTTCATAATACATGAGTGGAAACGATCGTATTCCCTACCCCTTTCCTTCTCTTAATTCTCTTTTACTTCTTATTCTCTCTTTACTTCCCCTGCATCACGTGGAGATACATGTATACGCACAAATCAAACATACACTATGATTTGAAACGTTAGGTAATCCCTTAACTTCATAATACTCAATTCAAATGAACATTTATTTTCTTCCATTCAATTTGATAATATATTTGACATCTGTTCAAACAATACTACATTAACTATGTCATAATAATTATTCCGTTAGAGGCCTATAATGCATTAAGACGATTATAGGAGTTATAAGTAAAAGTAAAGACTATAATTATCTAGGCCCACAGAGTTTCTCCCTTTGCTTGCACTTTTAACATAATCATATTGTCCATTGTCTCATAATATGGATGAATCATGTTAATAAAGAGACATTAATGTGATGTTATATGCGTGCATAGAAGGCTTTGATTTGTTTCAATTTCCTCCTGTTACCATCATCAGTGAACATTAACAACGCAGTGTCATGTACATGTACATCAATAATTAATATTGACTCCTGATTACAAGTTATGTGAGGACCGCTCTAAATGCCTTTTTTATTATTCTACTATAGATAACAGTTTATAGTTCTTTCATCTATAAAGTACTGCCTCTATGTATGAACTATTAACGTGGATCAATGACCATCTAAATCCTTTATTTCTGAGAGATTCATTTCCTTCTAGGAGTTAATAACAACACGGCCAGCTGGTTTTTCTTCTCTATTTTAAAAATTATCTGAAATTGATGATAAATATCAACGGCTTAACAGGATTATCATAAAATCCAATATTTTAAAACTCCTTTAGCATGAACACATTGCAGTATCCTAGGATAAATGAACCATGCAGCAACCTCGTCACTAATGAATTCACCTCTGAGAAAAAAAGCTATAGAATAGGCCATTTTCGTAATGTAATGGCTAGTTGGTAATGATATTCCCTAATAGGCTGTTTTCGTAATGTAATCACATGTATTGCACACATCTTTGTGAACTACCTTCATCCAAATTATTTCATTCATGTGTTACAAATGATTATATTTAAAAAGTCAGAATGCGAAGTACATAGAATAATTGCTGCTAGTTGCTCACAACGCGCAGTGTATGCAATTCGCATTCGGACTATTGAAGTACAATTATTCGTAACAGGTGAATTAGATAATTTGTAACGTGGCACTTAACAAAGACGTATATATATATTAAATTTTATTACATTAATAAAATGGCCTATTGGGGATTCATTCCCAACTAGCCACCTGTCTCTCAAGATTCCGCCACTTACGTTTAATTCATAGGCATGCATTGTATGTATGATTTATGTTTTAAACAGTACTTTCGAAGAATCGAGCTTGAGACCATTTCAATCGCCCTGTACGTCACCTTTTAAAATGTGCGAACATCAAATTTACATACTACGTAATCTGAATATAATTTCTGTGAGACATACAGTAAGGTAATGCTATTGCCCTTTGGGTTGCTTTTTCGAAAGTATAGTTGCATTCGTGTTAATGTGAGAGTGGAAAATAAATGAAATAAGATCAACGAATGAAAGTATTGCCCTGCCAAGGGTAGGGAATAATACAATGAAACTTTTGTGGAACGAAATGGTTATCAATATCAAACAGGGAATAACTGTGCATAAAGAGATACTATTTTATAATTATGTATTATTCTTGATTGTCAGACCATGCAGGAGACGGACGTCCACAAACCCGTGTCTGACCCGGGCCCTTTCACCCCACGTGACCCTCCTCTACCAAGTACCCCACAACCCTTCGCAGTCATCAGTGAACATTGGTCTGACAGGCTCCATCTCCCGCTCTATGACGAGAATGACATCTTCAGCTTCGGAAAGGTTTACGAAGACGCCATGTACAAGCTAATCCACAAACACCTTGAGCTTGACACCCACGATCGCTTTGCGTACGTCGGCAACAGCAAAGGCAGCTTCGCGGAAAAGCTCAAGGAAAAGTTTTGCTTACTTCAACCCATGGTTAACATTTACCCCGGGTTGATTCACTACGAGGAAACTAGCAACCAGAGAATGTTGCCGTTTAAGATCAAACATGTGGGCGCTGAGGAGTACTTTCGGCAACTGTCGATAGATTTAGAGGAAGGCAAGAAAGATGCGCCGTTTGATAAAATGATGCTGAAAGACGCTTGTGAACATTTTACGAATCCGGAGGAGACATTTGCGCATATTATGAGAACGATTTCTTCATTAGAAAAGTCCTGATCATTCATCGGCCAGGACCTATGAATACGCTACCTCTGTTTTCAGAAGCAAATAGACGGCTAACCGAAGAAGATAACGATGAACCCTACACGAAACTGATCAAAAACTTGCAGCGTATCCGAGTCGACGTTCGATGGGAAATCGAGACGCTGCCGATTGTCATGCCGAAAGCAAAATGGCTAGCTATGCTACAGAAGAAGTTCCCACCACAAATGGAGATTGCTAGCCGAGGGCAAGTGCAACAGGGTGTACGCGAATTGACAGAAGGGATGCTGAAATACGCGGGAGAAACCGTCGAATTCTATGACCGTCTCCTGTTTATCACTGCCTGTCATCCTATGGTCGACTCTGGATATCCGAGTGTCCAGAGAAGCGGCGCACCAGCAACGCAACCATACCCGGGATTGCTGAATCAGAAATACACCTTGACCGTCACTCCAGATATCTACAAACATTTACGAGAGTTAGAGAAGAAACCGACTGACAAGAAGAAGATTATCAGGTGATGATGTAAGGATGATAACGTCACTTTTTTCCTTTCTTTGGTGTCACTTATGGCTACAACCTGTAGATAGATTGTAAAAATATAACATCAAAATATCGGAAAGCGGACAAATACATAATCAATGATATAATAATGACATCTGGAAATTTTCCATATTTTTGAAATTCGAATCCCACAAATCTCTATAAAGCACTATAGGTGTTTTTTTTCTTGAATTAGTAAAGGATTTTAATCTTAAGATAAAAAAATAATACCCCCACAAATTGCTTCTCAAAACGACACGATGTTAAAAGATAATTATTCTCATAGAGAAAATAAAGTATCAATTTTTATTCAAGAAAAAAACTTAAACGGCGTTTTATAATATTTCATTGTCGTTTTTTTAATTGGCAGGAAATACAAATGTATTTGTCTCTTTTAAACTCCACTCCAAAGAAATGGAAGTATCGTTATGTCGTTGCGTAAATTTCACTGTTGAAATCATTGTTTGTGTCTTAAATGAAAACAATTAAAATTGCAATCACTTTTTTACAAATCAAATGGCATTTACATTTTAACAGCAAGGGTACACATTCTTACTTCGAGTAAAAACAGTAAGCTTCGAAATCCAGGTGAGATGAATTTGACGTTATTTATACATAGATAAATCTATTGCCGCCCCCTAGATTTTGTCACCGGGAAACTATTAACTATAATTAACTTTCTCTCTCTCTCTCTCTCCATATATATATATATATATGCATTTGTTTTTCATAATTGTTGCCAGAGATACAGATTGAATAACATTACAGGACATGAAATGAAAACAAAAAATAGAACATGTTTACTGATTTTATACATATTTGTTAAACCAAAGTTTCTCTAGACGACTAGCAAGCTTGAAAGATGCAATTTCCCGACATAGCAACAACTTATGTATGCAAAGTGGATTCCATCAATAAAAATACCATTATGCATAGCAAGTGAATCAAATAATTGATAACCGAGGATTTCGCGAGTGAAACATGCATAAATGTAATAACATTAGTAAAAGGGTTTATTGCCTTACTATACTTAAGGTATATCAGGAATTTCAAACATAAATTAGTGAAATCAATGAGAGTCCCTGAGATGATAGATTTTTTGACAATCATAAGTGACAGTGATGATTCTTTATCACTCAAGTGAACGCGAACATCTGCTGCTTTTTAACATAGAGAATCAATAACGATCGATATGGTATTAACAAATGAGAGTGATTTAGAGACACAGTGAGGATTCGATTCATTTGTAGCCATGAAGTCAGGGAGGTCAAAAGTCAAATCTATTATTTTCTCTTGACAAGTAAAGGTCTAACCTATCTCATTAAATAATTTGCGGCACCAGCATACTAATACATAAATTATATAGGATTTAATGGTGTGGTGAGGATTGCTTTAAGGATCTTATCAAATGAGAAATCAATCATTCATGATCAATAGGTCATTTTCGTAATGTATTCAAATTTAAATAATTTGTAACATGGCACTGATGCATTAAATTTGATTACATTACGAAAATGGCCTATTGACAAAGCAAACATAATATAAACTATACAATCTTCGTATGACTTTAGGCATGAAAGGCATTTCATATTTTTCTGAACTCCATCACCTCCATTTTGATGCGCTACCAATGCTAAATCAATTGTTTCGTTTGTCTACGAACAACAACAAATGTATTGTCGAGTTATTGAATATGTTTTAGTACTTATAATTATGAATTAGATTATAAGCTGGTCGATTCGATAACAATGGGTTTTTCCCATTACATCAGATATTATCCGTATGTTTCCTGTATTACAAAAAGCTGCAGGTTTGAAAATCCGTCCAACATTCATTTTTCCATGATAGATTTTATGTTCATTTTCGAACTTCAATATTTTTGTCGTATCAGATGTGGAATAAAAAAATATATAGTTTCGTATCATATGTGGTTTTTCTTGTTAGAAAAAGCTGCAGATTTCAAAATCCATCCAACAATCATTCTTTCATGTTAAAGAAGGTGTACATTTCAGAAAATTGATATTTTTGCTATGAAACATGTGGAGTAAAATCATTATACAAATATTTCAGCTTTATTAAGCCAACTTACATCGATTTGCAAGATTTTTGTAATTGCTTTATTGATATTTTATGCAAACCTATTCCATGAGCAGAACACTTACATGATTTTGAACAAATTTACAATTGTAATCCAGTATTCCTCTTGTGCAATCAATGCTGAACTGTGTGTGCGTGTAAAAAAAACTCTATAAAGGCTCTTCTATATTTTGTTATATTTTCTATCAAACCTCCTTCCGTTGATATTATTTGTAGATGTTTTATGTTTGCAGTTCGAATTTAAGAATTTCTTAATCATAACACCCTTAGAAGTGAACTACTGAACCGGTAATGGTTTATTTCGAACACCCGTGTAGCCGGCGGAAACGTTTAGTTTGCTAAAGTATTTTTGAAAAACACGGGCGAGTATTCTACTAAAACTTAAACCTGACGCCGGGATTAATGTTTTAACTCGAGTTTAACAAAGGACAGTTAGTCTTAGGTCTAAGATTTCCTTTGTCACGCGTGATCTTAGACTCATGGTCTGGTTTTTAAAACTGAATTATTAAAATACGGAACATTTAGTTCAATGTTGCTGCGACTAAAATCCTTGCTGATGGGACATTTTATGGTTCAATTTGAACTCTTTTAAGTGTGTATCTCTTTGTAGGGATATCATTTGCGAGAACTCTCTGTGTTGTTATAGTAAACACTTTCAAACTGTAGAAGTACACACTTATTATTTAACGACTCTTACATGTTTTATGTTTTTTTAAACACGAATCAGAAACAAACGATTTAGTGAAGAAGTAAAGCCTCACATCGGGCTGATAAGCAACAAATTTTGAGCAACGTGATCCCATTTATAGGTAATTTTCTCTGAAGTGAAACGATCATGTTATTTCATCCCCTTTTGGAAATTATACTGATTTTTGCATTTATCATTAGACTGTTAATTATGACACATGTACTCGTCTCAATCTAAGAGACATCCTTTGCTTTAGTAATTGATAAGTGTGCTCTCTGATTTTGACATTGGGGTCTTATAATGCTTTTAAATTTGTTTTTGATTTGCAATACGAAGAGAGAAGTTCACATTCCAAGGTTTTATTGTTTGTTATCTCTTATGACATTAACATGTATAACTATGTAATCATGTATTTGATTTGTATTCAATAAAAATAGATTATCTATCAATTTGTAAATGTATTAATGCTTTAATGTATTAATTGTGGGGTTTTATTTTTTTCTGACTAATTAAAATTACAGATAAGCGGTTTACTTCGTTCCATCGGGTCTTTGCGTCGGGTTGGGTTACACGAACTTCCGTGAATAATCAGTCACTAAGGGTCGGTTGCTACGTTGGTGAAATATATCCCTTTTATCACCGAGGTGTTGGATCCGGTTTACCTGCCACTGTCTGAAAAACCTACAACAAATCTACGAGAACTCGCATCTCGACCCGACATATTTTAATACCAGACAAATAAATTGGATGGGCATGTTTTCACAAATGTACTTGAAAAAAGCCTGGCCTATTCTCAGACCATCTTTGAAAAATATGGTATGGTTTGCACTCAATTCACTTGACCATTTGTGAATATAGGGACACGCTTTCACAAAGGTTCGCCTAACCCGACAACGTGATGCACCCGACCTTTCGTAAATATGGGGTATAGGTTTTCACGAAAGTTCGTGTAATCTGACGTCCCGACCCAACGCAAAGATCAGTTGGTACTCAGTAAACCCAAAAGAAGTATTTTTTGTTAATGCCACGAATATGATTATGACCGTTAACACTAGCAATTACACCGATCTTAAAGTAGTACAACCATTTGGTGACGTCATTTATTTCCCAATCATGATTTATTTAAGTCAATAAAATACTAAAATGCTAAGGTTGCATGTTATGATAAAAAAGGAAGCAATTTTGTTTTCAGATCACAATATTAGTCGTAAAGAGAGGCGGGTTCATTGATTCAAGTGATTCTTCAGAACAGCCTGTGTAATTAAAATCCCAATAAAACCAAACTTTTCATTGCATCTTATAACAACTTAACTATTTTAACACGTATCAGGCCTGGGTATGGGCTATGAAGCAGGTTCCATTTAACCCTACCTAGCCCTACTTAAATTGAACTTTAGAATGATGCATACTAATAGTTGACGCTACCTGCACCAAGCATCGCGCTACCATAGAAACGAGATTTGGTACCCGATGTTATGATGACAGGTGATGGATTACGTACAAATTGATTTGAATCGTTAATGAAGTGCCAGACGGTAAACTCACTATATCATTGTGTGCGGATATTGAAAAGTGGTATACCCTTTTCTCCTTTGGGCGAAATATCAATTATAGAGTACGGCCCGACAAGGTTATTAACGTCAAGAAAACCAATTTGTCGACTAATCAAGATATTTATTAATTCCACTTTTATTTAATTAGCATTAATTCTTCAATTACTAAACTGGTATAAACAGAGGCCCCCTAGGTAAAAAAAATTAAAAAAGAAGCATTGTTTAACAAAAAAAATGTAAAGAAACAGGACAACAGCAGAAATGAAACATAATTTAAATAATCGAAAATGCACAACATTCAAGTGAAGGACCCTTTTGTATATAATCTTGAATTTTATATTTACGTACATCATGGCATATTTCAATAGGTTATACAAAGAGATATAGTGACAGCTATAGAAGTAGAGTGTGATAGTTGTCGATGAGGCCAAGTAAATATGATTTTTTAATGAGGAGGAGAGGTTCGATGTTATTAAATTGATATTTTGTCAGTACAAAAAGTATGGATAAATTTCAGCATTCTTAAAGTGAAATTCCAAAGGTATATGCACGTAGAAACTCAAAACATTGTGAAATAACTTTCATTCAACTATTTTCGTTATCTCAATCCTTTAAAAGTACTCAGAGTCTTATTTCATTTCGGAACAAAAATATTAAATGACCAAAAACAAAAAAGGAGGCGGGTCGAAAAAATAGAAGGAGGAGGGGACGATAAACTACGAATTAAATTCATTTGGCCTTAAGAAAGAAATATGGAGATTGAAGAAAGAGAAGGGAATGGGAAAGGATGTAGAGAGATAGAGAGGGAAACGTATCATTTAAAGGCAGGGTATTTTACCTACATCGCTACCACTGCTGTAATGGATTTTCAATCGCTTCATCTTTCGGTTTCCTGTATCCGAGCAACATTACGTACGCGGCATCGGTTGGTGATGCATTGTTAGACATGGCTGTCGAAACATCGGGACATTGTGAGCAGCAGATGGCAGTATACTTAGATCTGACGTAGTGTGAGTAGAATACCATGCCTTTAATGTTTTAATTTAGCCTACATTTACACTTTTAAAACACAGGATATTTTTAACTGGATAATAGACAAACTTGACACGAGTGATGGTTAAATAAATTGAACTTTTTGCCAAAATGTATGAGAGTAGAAAACCACATCTTAGGAGTCATGTTAGGTACATGTTGCTTTGGAGTGGATTCAATTTCAAAACGAAATGCTCCCTAATTTCACTCCCAAAAGGGTGGATTTCCACTCCTCTCCATAAGCTCCAACAACATGAATTAAAAAATGTGTTCAGTTTCTGGTATAACTAGGTATCAACAGCAACTCTCCACCATGATAAGTAAATAAATGATCATAATATACATGTACATTATTCGGAGTAAGATTGACGTGTGTTTATGTTCATTTTGGTAATTTTAAACACTTAGGAACAGGCCCGGTTCTAAAAGAATATTCGGGGGCTTGGGGAGGGGGGCTTGGAGGTTCTTGCATTTACTTTCTTCATGTGTCTGGCGATTGTGGATGTTTCTTGGGTTTTGGGGTTTTGGGGTGAGGGCTTGCAAAAAAATTCGAGCGGACTAGAGAAATGGAGGCAAAAAGATAATATGGAAGAAAAAACGACATGTACATACTGAATTCAAGATTCAAGATTTATTTTATTCAATGCTCTCAACCTTTAAGGTTGAATTGATACTGAATTTACATATTTAAAAACCACATACAAATTACAAACAGACGGAATAAAAACAGATACAAGTAAAGTACAATGACAGAAAAAGTGCACACAAATTGCAAATTCTAAAATGACATTAGAAATCTATCTAGAAATTGGAAACCATGGGAATTTCATTAAAATAGAAACCAGCTGATTATAAAGACTAATTTAATCATGACTACATATTATTTTCATCGTTAAATATGTATATATCGTGAATAAAGAAAATAAAGGCTCTGTTTCAATAACATACTATTGCACAGCAGAATATGAATAATTAAAAGAACATTTCAACAGAATTAGAAAGTTGACAAAGACGAGGTACTAAACGGATGATGTACTCCACAGAGACTGACATAATATAAGTGGTGAAAAAAGGAAGTGACTATTTATCAATAAGTATTGCCAAGCAGTGAAGAACATTGTCGTGTAAAATTTCACCGGTAAATATTAAGGAATACAGCAAGAAGAAGAAGAACAAATTCTAAAAATATGTATATATATATTAGTTGGCGAAACAGGAAAAACAATTATGAAGAAATAACAATACTAATTACTAATGTAGAAGAATTATTTACTTACTAACAACAAATTGACTGTAAAAACCACATTGAAACAGTAATACAGTAGGCTAAATACACAAAAGCTCAAACTATACGCAGTCAAAAGACGGATGCAAACCTAAATGACTATAAATAAAAGGGGCAGCATGCGCCACAACTAGGCGTTGTGGCGTGCGCCTGTAATCCAGCTAACAGTGGAAGTTACAAACTGATTCAGCCGAGGACGCAGGTTCGAAACTGAGTCACGTCTTTCGGATGGTGACGTTAAAGGTCGGTCCCCAGACGTAAATAATCATATCTGATTGATACACGTCTGTAAAAACCCAATCACACACACACTCTACTTTCTAAAGGAGGCCCGGAAAGATATTAGAGACATGCTCAGTCGGGGTAACCTCGCTATTCATAAGGACCGCTATTCATAACGTAGAACTCCCTATACCTGAAGGACCGCAATTCATAAAACGGAAAGGGGTCGCTATTCATAAAGGCAGAAGGACCATTATTCTTAAGGACCGCTATTCATAATACAAAATCGGAGTCGCTTTCATAAGCATGAGGTGGGGGCGCTATTCATAATTAAATTGGGGGTCACTAATCATTAGGACCGCAATTCATAATACGGAATGAGGGTCGATATTCGTAAAACGAGAAGAGGGTCGCTATTCATAATGCGGAACGAAGGTCGCTATTCATAATACGAAAAGAGGGTCGGTATTCATAATTCGAAATGAGGGTCGCTATTCATAATACGGGAAGAGGATCGTCTTTCATAATACGCGAAGAGGGTCGCTTTTAATCATACGAAATGAGGGGCGCTATTCATAATACGAGAAATGGGTCGCTATTCATAATACGAGAAATGGGTCGCCATTCATAACACGAGAAATGGGTCGCTATTCATAATACAAAATGAGGGTCGCTATTCATAATACAGACTAAGGGTCGATATTCATAATACAGACTAAGGGTCGCTATTCGTAATACGGAATGAGGTTCGCTATTCATAAAAATTAAATAAGCAAACAAAATTATAATAAGAAAGGGAAATATTGGATGGGGGACACCCCACGGCTGTGGCGTATCCATGGGGGTCGACATATGGCCCCGAATATTTGTTGAAAACATACGTTTCTGAACAAATAGAGAAAAAGGCATGCCCCAATAATATACGCGACCCATCACCCCGTGCCCCCAAAAAAAAAAAAAAATCAGTCCCACCACGTTGCACCATTCGGCCCACCCTACATATTACCGACACTTTTCGTCAAAGTAGTTCATAGATGGCGTAGCCTGTGTGTGTGTGCCGGGGGGTGTAGCAGCGTTGCCATCAAGGGGCTGATCTATCATGTCCCTCACCCTCAGCAAAGGAAGGAAGCGACAGGGAGGGGTTGTAGGGACTTAAGTTATATACCATATTCAAGCTTTTCGTAAATATACAATATATTTTCAATTAAAAGTAAGGTAGTTAGATTTTATAGATTTTAAGCCAGATAAGATACGATTTTTTTTTACCGTTACGGGTTATGCGTGGGTAACGTCCCTGTATTATGTCTTTTTAAAAGAATATTTTACCTTTTATCTGTGGTAATTGTATAGAGACATCCCCGTAACCTAGCTATTATATTTGCCCTGCTCCTGTAGTGACGAAAAATAAAGTAAAACATAACACAGACAATCCTATCGTAATGTGTCCCCCTTGTGGGAAATCTTGCCCCACCACCGTGCCCCTGGCTGATCTTATCCCGGCTACACCACTGAGACATTAAGTAGAACAAGCAGGCCCATTTTCATGGTCATATAAGGACTGAGTTTGCTATTTTAGAAACTAGTAATTGTTTATACGACAATGTTTTTTTGTGGAAATTAGCTTTTAATAGGACTTATGGACCGACAAATTATATAGCCTTAGCCATATCCAGTGCCAGCAGTCAAGGACCAGGCACCCAGAAGCTCTTCAATTTTAGCCAATGATGAGTTTCAAGATTTTCGTTTTTCCAGGAATTATCATACCTCAGGATACTAGTAATTATATTAATTAACCTAACTTCATTTATCAACAATCTTGATTTCCTGTAACTTTCCTAACACCGAAAGCAAACGGAGTTGGACCGGACCATAAGCCTAGTTCCTGCCCGGAGAGGGATGGGGAGGGGGGCACTTTAAAATTGTTTTTTGTTTGGGGGATAGGGGGCTTGAACACTTTCGCGTTATGTAGCGTACAAAGAGGTAATGCGATCCGAATATGAACCAAATATTTACTGTCTTTTTTGTTGGGGTGGCGGTGGTGGTGATGGGAAGGAGGTCTGATAAGGTCTTGTGCAACAAAATAAAAATAAAAAATGCCGTGAGAAAGTGTTTTTGTTTTTATTTGAGGTGGGATATCTAGCCCTCGTAGGAACAAGGGGGCAGGATATAATGATAAATACAGAACAAACACAAGAAAAATACGGAATGTTAATACAAATATGCATGCAGGTTCAAGAAAAGTTAGACATTAATTTTTTCGAGACATGATAAATTTAAAGCAAAAACGCCGTCTATGAACTACTTTGACGAAAATTGTCAGTAATATGTACTTGTACCAAGGGAATACTGCGGGGAGGGTGGGCCAAATGGCGCAGCGTGGTCGGACTGATTGGGGTGGGGCCCGGGGTGATGGGTCGTGTACATTATTGGGACACGCCTTTTTTTCTTTACTTGTTCAGAAATGTATTTAGTCAATAAATGTTTCCAACAAAAATTCGGGGCCATGTGTCGAACTCCCCATAGCTACGCCATAGCCATTGGGTATCCCCATCCAATATTTCCCTTTATTTATTATCATTTGTTTGCTTATTACATTGTTACGAATAGCGCCCCTCATTTCGTATTATGAATAGCGACACTCTTCTCGTGTAATAAATAGCGACCCTCTTCTTCGATAATGACACTTATGAATAATGACCCTCTTGTCGTATTATAAAATAGGGACCCTCGTTCAGGATTATGAATAGCGACCCTCTTCCTCGATTATGAATAGCGGTCCTTGTGAATAGCGGTCCTTATGAATAGCGGTCCTTAAGAATAGCAAGCAGACCCCGATCAGTTGATAATCAATTGTTGATTAGTTCTGAGGTTGCTCCATCCTTTAGTTCCTAAATAGTGGACAGTCCGCTAAACACTTTTATTGGAATAATTGCAATTTAAAGATAAACACAACCATCGTCCTCACTACGGTCAAATCTTGACATTCCACGATTGACATGATGTTCTTAGTAGTTTCTTGTAGTTTCTTTGATTCAAGATTATGAATATGCCATTTAAACAAGGGACACAGTCTTTAGACTAAAAGTAATTATCATCTGAAACTCATAATAAAGATGTACATGTACATACATGTTACGTGTCAAACTACAATTTTCCTGATACAGTCCTGCGTCAAGAGCGGCCATATTATTCTGCAGATTCATTTGATTACGAAATTAAGGATTCAAGGTTCTCTAATTTGGCGTAATTTTAAAGCAGATGTCATCTGAAAATCATTATAATGATGTAAATACATGTATGCGTCGACATGCAATTTCCCTGATGCAGTCCTGCATCAGCAACGGCAATATTATTCTGAAGGTTCCTTTATTCAGGAAAATTAGGATTCACGGCCCTTCAGAGTAATTATTAACTCAAAATCATTAAAATGATGTAAAAACCTGTCAACATGTGATGCTGCTGATACAGTCCTTTGTCAACAACGCGTGGCCATATTATTCTGAAGGTTCACTTATCACAAGGGTTAGGATTCACGACCCTGTGGAGCAATTTTAACCGAATTTGCCACACTTGTGACTGTAAGCACCTTTAAACTAGTGCCATACCATTGGTTGAAGAAAAAAGTGTGAGATTGTGCCTAAGTGGTTGGCAATATTGGATTTGTCCACCTCGTGAAGCCCGACTCACACAAACGCTGAGGTCTTTATAGTTTAGCCATATTAGCCAGCCAGCAGTGAACATGACATTGACGATATATCTATCCTCATACTCGACCAACACAGATCCATCATTGCGGGTAAGATCGTGGTAGAAAATATGTCCATCATTATAAAAGCTCCAGAAGAGACGTTGGTCTTGGGTATACAAATTGAAGAAAGAAGGGGAGGGGGCGTTAAAGTGTATCAATCACCAAAGAAATATTTGTTTTTATGATAATAGTTCAACGTCTTCCTACTATGCTCAAAATTTGGGCTTTAAATATTACTTCATTAAAGAGAGTTTGCAAGGTTAAATCGGCCTATACTCAAAATGTTGTCTCCCTTTGATTCAATTTTTCCTTCTAAAGAAACATAAAATGGAATCCGTTTCGTAGTTTTTAACCAACCACCTCGTCTAGTGAACTGATCCGAAATTCTCTTTGTTAGGTGTGTGTGTGTGTTTGTTTAATGACTGACCAATTGATTGATTGATTGATTGATTGTATGATTGAATATAGGAATGAATGAATGAATGAATCATTTAATAAATGAATTCACAAAACAAAGACATGTACCTACTTACAACATGTGAGTAAAATGTTTATAGTTTGTATATCCAAAGATTCATTACTTCAAATGATTCGTTGTCAGGAATGTTCGCACTTCCGAATATGAATGAGAATTCATAATTCCGAAAACGACAAATAAGTCGTAATTCCAAAAACGAGACACGGTTCACAATGCTAAAATAGAATAGGCAAATCGTCATTAAAAAAAAAAGAATTAGCCTTGGTAATTCTGAAAATGAAATAAGATCCGTAATTCTAAAAAAAGAATTATGACCTTGTACTATATTTTCAGAAATTCTAAACTTAGGAATAATGAACCCTGTTATATTTTTGGAGTGTAAACCTCCAGATAAACTGATAAATGAACCTTCGGAATAATCGACCTTCAGAGTAACATAACAAATGTTTGAATTTACATGAGCTCTACTCAATTTTCAGAAATATTAACCACCTGGTAAGGGAAATTTTTGTTTCAGAATCATGAACCTTCAGAAAAAATTCCTCCGCCCCCTCCGTAAATATCACAGATATGAAACACATGGACGATTCCGTGCAACGTGTCCCGTACGACATATGAAGTTTATACATTCAATTCATCCCAAAATGAAAATCTCTTGATATTGCAACTGAATAATGAATCTTTCTGGTAGGCCTAACACCAAAATTATCAAATGTTATAAGATGATGAAGCGGATCCTAATCAAATAATTTGTTAGGAGCGTATACGTGACCGGGCATTTACTTTGCCTAACACGTAATTTTACTAATGACCGGACATTAGTAAATGCTAATGACCAGTCATTGACATATCATTTTATAAATCATCATTTTATAAAATCAATAAAACATCATCTTATAAAACAAATAATACACATCATTTTGCTCGGGAATTAGTAAAATCAAAGGTACCTTGTGTGGGTAATTCTTACTAATGCCCTCACTGCTGTGTATTATTTGTATAATCGTATCAATGTCTATTTCACTTTGAGGACAGATAAAACAAAAATAAGCAACAAAATAAACATCATTAAGAGATAGTTTTAGGGGTTATCACTTTATATTATTACCTTCCTCATCCAGTGTAAACCCGCTGAGAGTCTTTTCGAAAGTAAAATTGGTGATTTGCGTATTTTCTTCTCCATCCATTGTCATCCGAAATATTTCGCTTGAGGAGATGAAGTACAAGTAGCTGAATAAGGAAAATTAAAAAAAATAGTATTATATTTCTTTTCTACAGCTACAGCGATTTCTATATGTTATATGTAACCATCCAACATCTTTGTAGGTGTTGTGGTCTAGTGGATAAGTCACCGGACTGTCAACCACAGAGCACGGGGTTCGCATCCCTGCCACAGGAGCAACGACTTTTGGCAAGACATAAATCTACATTAAAGCGATAATCGACAGAGGTGAGGTAAATGGGTACCCGGCAGGAATAGTTCCTTAACATGCTAGTGCGCCTTAATGACAGCCATGAAAAAGCTGGGGCAATAATTATTGTGGAGCACCAAGTCTAACAGACATGAGTCAAGTCACAATGAGTCCTATAATGAACGAGACCTGTCGAGTGTGACGTAACCTGCGTGCAGTGCGTATTCACTAATGCAGACACAAACATAAAAAACATAACAAACATAATGGCTCTAGCTCGTAAATTGATCTCACCTTCTCAGATGATCAATCACAAAACGGTACACGGATCCGGAGAGTTTGGTCATTTCCCAAGCTCTAACAGGGTGTACTTGGTCCAAATGACGTGATAGCAATGGTGACCACTTGAGTCGAGTTTTACTAGCCCAATACAGCATTCGGCTAGCCCGATGAACTTTGATGTCGACGATGTCTTAATTATAGATTGAAAATATTATAGGTAAAAGTTAAATCAAATCAATATGTCACCTCTTCCTATAAACATGTATCTGTAAATAAATGCATGCTCTTTCAAATCTGTAATTGCCCATAGTGGTGGCTCCGAAGTATGGGGAGGGGCGGATGGACGAGGGATTTTGGCAGGGGGCAGAAGCATGTCTAAACTGTTAATTGCTCTGTTCGCTACCAACGATGATGGAAGGTTTCATATTATGGGTGCTTATGGCTCTTTCAGATGTGACGCGGTAGACCGCCGAAAAAAAAAGAAGGAAAAAAAAAATCGCCGCGTTTTCCTTACGTGTAAATGATACGTAACGGCCACAGCAAAGGTCCTGCGCTTATTCACATAGCTCGAGCTGTGTTAAAAGATACACACGACGCGACTCATTATTATATACGTCATCATAAAAAAGCCCGCCGCAGTTTGGCCGCGTCATATCCCAACGAGGCCTTGCCTGTAGGCGTATAGGTGTGTGAGACAGAGTGGTGAATTGCGGTTGCAATATGGATAATCATCACCTCATATTCAGGCAATGGTCACGTATAATTTTGGCAGCGACATTACAGCTTCATTATCAGTGTCCAAATTTTTGATCGCTCACTTCGCTCGCATGCAACATTTAGAAAACTGATAAGATGATATCGGGTTAAGACGTCCGGTTCCTTGCGATTTTGCACCCATGCGCCCATATGTTTGTCATATTTATTGATCGAATAAAATACTCATCCACACAAATAGAAGGGAGGGGGGCCGGGGGGGGGGTAAATCCCAGGAGTTAGAGAAGAGGGAAGGGAGGGGGTGTTTTGGGGTAGATGGTGTGTTTTAATAAAGGAAAACTCATAACTTCAATTCTGTATAATTATATGTAAGGAAATATGCAAATCAAAATTTTAAAGAGTTTTCAGTATTATTCCGTAAAAAGCCATGCCTGTTCTAGTTTTTGGTGATGAAATAACTGGGTAGTGCGGTAATATTTTCCTATTGTGTCATTATGCTATATTTTAGTCAAAAACATTGTGAAATCATGAATAATGAGTTATGCTGTATATATGTTCGTTTATCATATGATTTAAAAAAATTGTATTTCAGTTTGTATAAGCTAAGACTATGGAAATTATTAATTTTGCTTCTAAGTTATGATCGAAAAAGAATTTGGGGTTTGAGAAACAAAATTTATGAATCCAAAAATGTCGCTATTATGCAGATCGATGAGGATTGCAACTGAAATGTGTTGTTGAATCGTAAGGTTGATCAAATGGTTATAATGGTAAACATTGACATGTTCTCAAAACCATACCTTCCTCGCTCTCACTAAAAGTGGTCCAATTATCAGATCCCTGTGACATTCTGATATTATAAATAGGCGGTTGCGTTTTGGGGTTGAGCAGGTCTGCCCAGTACAGAACCTGTTCCCGTTCATCGAAGTCGAAAGAATCAATGGTGACAATAGGGGAGGCGAAGAAAGTAGAAAACATCAGGTCTGATACATTTGCAATCTGCACTCCTCTTTTGTCAACGTTTGTAATGAGCAGCTGGACGACAACATCGGTCATAGGAAAGGAAACGCACAGATGGAATAAGGCTTATTAACAGGTTCGAAAAGACCTTCGAAAAATCAACATAAGGCAGTTTCAATAGCCCTAACTAAATGTTCCAATATTACAATGATGTAACGTGAACATAAATCTTTTTTAGGGCACGTACCATAGGGTATTTGAGTTGATTTCTCTCGTCTTTGCGATCATGTTTACTGATAGATTTAAATATTTTACTCCGACTCGATATTTAAAAAAAAATATATATAGCTCTAGATTGCCATTGGACAGTTCAAAATCTTGACCCCTTTTTTTACATTTAAAAAAGCACTACGTCTTGAACTCTGTATTTTGTTTACCTGGGCCCCGTATTACAAAGAGTTGATATCAATCGCAAATTATTTGCGATTGATATCAATCGCAACTATGTACATAATAGATAGGACACTGCAAACTTGCGATTGATTGGAGGACTTACGATTGATTTGGATCAATCGTAACTCTTTGTAAGACGGGGCCCAGATCTCCCTAATCCTGGGTTTACGCTTCGTCTAATGTCGAGTTTAACCAAATAAGTTATACTTACATGTAGGTCTCAGTTTCATTTATGTTAAACGGGAATTTAATAGTCTAAGCAGTTATTCAAGTGAATTAGTGGAATACGAACCTATGTGTTTTGTTGTCAGAAAGTTTGTTATAAACTTAAGCCGACCTTTTTTCATCTTTCATCTTGGCCTAGGTTCGCTTTGAATTACTATATATTCAGTAACAGGTCGCTTAATTCGATGTTTTGTTAAGTTAAAGTTAGTTATTGCGATGGTTTTGATGGAATAAAAATATTTCGAAATATCGCGGTGAAACATCTCTATAACCAATCTATTCAAACACATTAACATTCACAAATATCATAATGGCAACGAATCGTCAAAAATCTACATAGTATTTGCTGTACCCTGGAATCTAAATACACTAACAATAAATTATCTATCAGATATCTTTTGCCCGAGAATACCTACGACATTTATCCCCCTCGTAACCAGGGGCGCACTGGCATCTATATGTCGTGAAGCTCCTTTCCATACAAGTTGCATTATTGAGGCACGGATTCGAGATGCACATGTCATCTATAGATATATACAAATAAACAGGTGTTATAATACATTTAGGAGGGAATTGAAATTTTCCTACTTTGGTATGAGATAATTGAATATTTCAAGAAAAGATGCTCTTCATGCAAAGGAGCCATGTGATGCATTGCTAAAGGCTCTGCGGGCTCTTGACTCTCTTACAAGAGGTCTAGGATTCGATCCTTGCTCAGCGCTTACATCCTTGGACAAGGTGTTTGACCCTCGTTTGACCGTCTTGACCCAGGTTTATCAAATGAGTACCTCACAATGCTGGGGCAGAAGTATTTCCACGGCCCTTAGGACACACAGTATTTATTTTGATTGGCTCCATGGCTATCCTTTGTATTATTACCTTCGTTTTTTATTCATGAAGCGCCAAATGTCTGCTTCTTATTTTGAGCTATATGGTCACATGGGCAGATAAATGCCATTTGCACAAGACTTTAAAAGCCATCGAGACGAATGCTGGAAACATATTCATGAAAGGTAAACACATGTAATCATTATTCTTTTTATACACAGACGCGACGGTAAATTTAAAGGAAACCTAACCCCAAGAAAAATCTTTAGTTATTCTGATGGATTTATTATATTATTGCCCATCAATCTAAAAGATTCCCCACCAAAGTGTATGAGAGAGGCATAAAGCAAGACAATTTACAGTTTTTCAGCAGGACATGATAACTTGACGTACTGTACGAAGTCGTTTATCAAGTAAATGTAATTAAATGTACGTGTGGCGATGCAGTATTTCATTCACCTGCTATTATCCTTGTACTACAATTGTAAGAGCTACCGGTACTTACCCACCTTTGCAAGCATCGTTCATGAAAGTGAAGGCGGTCATTGTCGCTTCGCGACAGACAGCTACTACTACTACTACAATTGCCAGAACACATTTTCGATAAATAATTTGGTGCTCTTCTGAGGTGAAGGTTTGCATAAATGAAATAGTGTTTTCAAATGCTATATCTTAGTATTTTTAAATAAATGAGTTAGAATGGTTTCCCTGTTATATATTTTTCACCGAATATAATATTTACCTTCTCAGCTATTATTTTCCATAATTGAAAAGTAAAAGATATTTGTTATTGAATTAAAAAGTCTTTCCAACTAAAGCTTGGTGCATGATACATGTACATCTTCGCCTGGTACGTCACATTTTCAAGAAAATGGCTGCGCCCATGACATGCTAAAAGGCATTACCTCGTGCCAAGAATATCTTCATTTATGTATCTCTTGTACACTTTCGTGAGGAATATTTTACATCAAAGGGCAAGAGTACTATTATTTTTTCGGAATACCTACACTTATTATTTGGGCTGAGGTTTGCTTTAATGATACACAGGTGAAAGTATTATTTTCAAAAGCGCAAAGGAAATTCATGAAGCCAGTGGCGTGCCTTATAGGGGACAGGGGCACGTGCCCCGGGCGTAATTTGAAAGGGGTACAAAGAATACGCGAAAGAGAGAAATAGAAGGGGGAGAAAAGGAAGAAAAGTCCCGATTTATAAGGTTTATGCGTCCCAAATCCGAAGGGTAAATGTTATTAGAAAAAAAGAGTTTTTAAGGGTTTAAGATGCGAGCATTGTCTAAAGCTCTGTCGCTTTGCTCCCTTCTATGTATTGCTTCAGGATCTTGTAATTGTACGCCCCATTGTAAATAAATAGCTTATTAATAGCGTTTGTAAAAGGAAAAAGTTAATATTTGAAATCATTTTTTGCTTTTTGTTACCTTGCTAAGTTCTTTGATTATATTCCTACAGAGTGTTTGGTAATTAAAGGGGAAGTCCACCCTGGTATTGGGTTGGTTTTCATAGAAGCAGAGAAATGAGAGAAACAGTGAAACAGTGAAAGTTTGAGCAAAAACCGATTAAAAACAAGAAAGTACTGCTGTGTGATATTATGTGACGTATCGTGCGATCTCCCCTCCCATTTCCCTCTACTTAAAAACTTCAAAAATTTATATTTTCCCTTAAGAAAATTTTCAATCATACAATCACCCTGAATATACCTGTTGCAATTATTTTGTATACAACCCCTGTATGAAACAAGTCTATTCCGTCATCAATAACTAAGAAAATGAAAGTTAATGACATTTTCCTGTACAGAGCAGATGATGAGGACGGACCTCGACAACGAGGACAGCACCCAACCCCCCTGGGTTCATAGTCATGATCAAACATCAGTAGCCTGAGTACAACAGTAGGCAGACAGAAATTAACTGACTATGGTTGACCGTTTGCTGCAGATTTCGCTAGCTCTGACGAGCTACCAGTGTGGACGACAAGGACTTAAAGCAACTCCCACCCTATTTTTAATGTCATTAATTACTATATGATTCAGGATTATTTATTGAATCCATATTACTTAAAGAAATGTTAATGTCTTATAAAACACATACACATGCACACGCACATCCGAATACACACCCAATCAACGCCGGCATGCACAGCGCAGCTAACAGAACTGTAAAATTGTACACTGTAAAATTGTACGTTCTGTGGCGCAGCCACGCAAAAAATACCGGAAGCGACTAAGGGTACGTTTATGCTCAACTTTTTCTGGCCAGAATGAGGCATTACGCGTTTAGTTCAAAACACGGTTGCGTCCTTTCTCATTTTTGTAGAATCACAAAAAACGGCGATCGTAATCGTTTTGGATCGGCGATTCTGGGGAAGCATAAACGCACAATCATTTGTAACGCGTTTAAATGGGGTCAACGTAGCATGCGCAGTGCAGGTTTGCACTGCACTTCTCTGGCTCCTCCAGGCATGATTCTGGCTCTGAGCCAGAGAAGTGAGCCAGAGAAGTGAGCATAAACAGTACACTGTGGAACTGCGATTACGATGAGCGTTTACGATGAGCGTTTCAAATCGCTCATTCTGCCTTCAAAAGTGAGCATAAACGCACCCTTAGTCACCAAGCTATCCAAGAGTGCATTTGAAATGGGGTCTGAACGTAGCATACGGGTGTGTTCTAATATATAGGCGATAGCGAGAATTACACTCTGCGCGCTTTGGTTTTAACTCACATGGACACTGACTTTGACTCTCTCAGAAATTGAAATGACTTTACGTATAGTTATATTTCTATGATAGTATAAAGACTGATTACTCACAACTCGTCGTATAGTCTTTAATAGTCGAATTGTCGGATACACCAGGTATTCTTAATCTTGGGACACTTTGAAATACCCATGACCTCGGTAATCCTTTCTTAGTGCTCCCGTCTGGATACAGTGCGTACGGACACTTTATAATGGCCGGACACGAACACTGGATAAATATACCTGAAATTCAAGATTGATAAGGATTCCGGACTGTCGTTTGAAGGTTTTATATACTAATTTTCATAACAACAATATAGCAACAGCAATCATGATGATAAGATCAATAATATAAATTATTATAACAATAATAATAATAGCAATAATAAAGATAATGATAATGAAAACAATATTAATGATAATGATAATAACAAATATATTTTTTAAGATGACAAAACTACTACTGCTTCTATTACTCCTGAATTGCATGGAGTTAACTAAGTAAAATCAGCTTATAAATGATAACGATAACAAAAAAAATAATAATGATAATAATAACTACAATAATCATCATCATAAACAATAGTAATACTAATTATAACAATGTTAAATGATAAAATCAACTGTTATCTTTAATATTATTATTATTATTATTATTATTATTATTATTATTATTATTAATGTTATTATTATTATTGTTATTGTTATTATATGCAGTGACGTATAAGGTGTCCAGCTACTCAGATGGGACTGGTATCATCATATTTTAGGGTGTGGGAAGCTATATGAGGTCCCAACATCGTAGCTTCTAGTTCTTTTTCCCTCTTTACCAAGTCATTTCTTCTCCCGCCTCCTCTCTCTCTCTCTCTCTCACACACTCTCTGCCCATCCCTCCCTCTCTTTCTCCCTCCCTCTCTCTCTCTCTCTCTTTCTCTCTCTCTCCCTTCCTCACCCTCTCTAGCTCTCTCTCCTCTCTCTCTCTCTCTCTCTCACTTTCACTTTCACCCTCTTACTTTCTCTTTCTTTCCTTTTTACTGTTTTGTTTTTCTAATTTTCTATTTTTCGAATGGGGGCGTTAACCTCCATGCCCCTTGAAGCCGCGCCACTGGCTGTACGTCTCTTACCTTGATGAAGTATTGTTCCAACGATAAGCAGTATCCTCAGAACCTGAAGTTGAGATTTAAATAAGTCTTGCATAATTTAAAGGAATAGAAAATAGTTTTCTTTCTCGAAATGTTGTACACTGACTGACGTATTTGAAGGAGGAGCAAGGGTAGAAAACTGCCCCCCCACCCCTGCTGAAAGATGTCCAAGCAAGAAAAAGAAATGCAGCAACTTATTTCTTAAAAGAATTTCTTTTCTCCCCTAAATAAGTCATTTTGGGCGAACCATCTTTCACCCCCTTCCCGGAACGCAAACCAGGGCCTAAAAAAAAGTTGTTTTCTTAGTACTAAAACGTATATGAATCACTGTGAGGTGAGATGTCCCCCGTGGTTCCATTGCCGCTGGTTTTATTTCACCTCATTTACTTAACTAATGTATTATATAAGCAATTTGTACGGGAAGCATAGAGTGAATTAGTAGGGGTCTTAATGTGTCCCTGTTTTATGAATTCTGGCAACAACAAAAAACATTTTCATTTGAATGATTACAGAACGACATATTATACTCCTACTTACCAATCTGGCCATTATTCCTGTCACAGAGATATGTCTTATAAGATGTCAAGAACTTTTAAACCTATATAAAGAATATCAGTCACTGTTTTGAGATGGTATAATATGGTACTGTATACAATTAAACTGTATCCCCAATGAAGCTAAAAAGCTTTAAATTCGGTTGTTGAATTTGACTAAATGTGTTTGGATGCCATGCAGGAACGCAGAAACACGTAGAATCAAGGCCTAATACAAGGCAAATATAGCAAAGGCGGAGGAACCACAGGGGGCTACAACTCTTATGAATCCAAGAAGACGACTCACACGAGCAGTAGTTGCACCACCATGAGAAGTCTAGGAAAGATTAGGACTTCCCAGACGACCAAGATATTCGTGTGAATATACAGACAAAAGCTACGAGTCCCCGCAGGGTATGGACAGCATTGTCAATATACCGCTTTCTCAAGAGCGAAAAGTCACGTAACACGGAGAACGACAACTGCAGTATAAGCAAACCGAAGTGTTTGACGCTCTTTTACAGGCCGAAAAGCCAAAACAACTTATAAGTGAATCGTGTTTATTTTTTCAAACCGTAACACAATGAACACGTTCTCAAACGCCGTGAAAAATATATGAAAGCAATTATTGTTTTTATTATCACACTAAACAATACGGGAAATGGAGAAAACTAAACCTAACCTATAATCATCTCTGACGCAGAAGTAGGTTGACGTGTTGATAATGTTTGGTTAATATAAATATATAGGTTTAATTGTTAATAGTATTCTTTTAACCGAAATGAAGTGGTATAATTATTAGAAACAACACAGGGGGAGGGGGAAAGAGAGCAAGAGAGAGAGAGGGAGAGATCGTTTAAATAAAGTGGGAAGGTGAATTTTATAGCAATAGCTACATGTTATAATGGGAAAAGCGCAACTTTAGCAAATGATTAATGCATATTGGTGCATTTCTATATTCTTTACAGAATACTACTTTTGTAAGAAATGTTCATTTCACCGCGTTATACGACTTGAAAAAAAGATCTTCCTAATGCCTAGGTCACATTAACACCGGGCAACGTACGATTTTCCCTACCCGACGGCTTGCCGTGGACTTTAGAGATCGTACGGGATTCTTCCGATTTTCATTTCTACGGCATGTGTGGTCACATATTCTGCGGCGCCCGGGAGGTGCCCGGTGAAAATTGGTCGAGTGAAAAAGCGAGGCGTCCGTCAGGGTGCCGGCTGGGTGCGGGCCGGTAATCTTACGGGCTCCGTCCGATGAAAAGGTGCAACCCATGGCTCCCGTGCCCGGCCAGGGTCCTCATGTCACCCGGCTGGGTGTCATGTGGTGCACTGGAGTACTGAACTATTTGTCCTCTGACATCCGCGCCTCCATTGAGAATTGACAAAAAAAAAATCGTGAGGGGCCGTCTGGGCACCGTCCACAGCCCGCACGGGACCCGTACGGTGGCCCTTTACCGTCTTTCTACGGCCTAACGGTCAGGTGAAAACACCGAGAGATTTGGGAGCAGCCAACTCAGCACCACGGCGCCCGTACATGCCGTACGGCTGGTGAAAAATGTCCCGCCACCCGTAGAAACTGTACGGGAGCCGGCCGAGCACCGGCCGAAAAATTGAACAGTGAAATGAACTATCGGGAATATGTGGCAGCAATTTCAAATCAATAACTTTAAAAAATTCATGTTAAATTGAATGATTTATAAAATAAGTCACTTTTGCACTAAAACTGTTAATATGTAAGATTTTGTTGTTTAAAGTGCCGGTTCAAAGAAAATCACAAATATGGCAAATAACGTATCACTAGAAACTGATAAGCTAACAGATGGCCATCGTACAAGTTTTAGGTCAACAACATATCGGGTGATTTATAAAAATACAAATAAAACCACCTCCATAGCATCTGGGATATGCGAGAGATTCGCCAGAAAAATAACGATGTTTTAATGCCGTCACAAAATGAACCAATCCTGCCCAAGCAGACGACATCTCATAAAGAATGAACATAATTGCAGTGCTATTATTTCTCAAATTATAATGAGTTTAGTGTATATAAATGTGATGGAATTTTACACCATTCAAAAAGGGATATGAAACCGATTCTGATAACTGACTTCTTTTGTCTGTAAATACACAGGATAGGGGTTAATGAACAATCAAAGAAACCACACTTTCAGATTTAGAAACCCCAGAATGATAGCATGGACGGCATTTGTTCCCTCTTGAAACGCCGAACATGCCGCGGTGTATGCAGCTGAAAATACAATGGCGTCTTATTTTGTTTACAAGCGACGGATTCCTTAGTTTTTTATCCTTGCATTTTTCATCAAAATAATACCATGCGCAGGGTTTAAAGTGAGGCAATAGATTAAACATTTAGCCCGAGGGTAGTGAAGTAAGAGAAATAACTGAAGAGAAGATCATAAAAAGGGCACTGAAAATGTGTAAGATATCATGGAACATCGTCTGCTTGTGCAAATCATGTTCAACATGTGACGTCACACATTTCAGCAGCGATCGGAGAGCTTTTCAGGTGCTATGCCGGGGCTGAATTTAGGCGTTTTGTAATTGATAATAATCATTACTTCGAATGTTTCCAAGCATTGAATTTTGATAACCTTGTCCAATCAAAGTTCATCTTTGCTATAATGACAATAAAGTTAGTTTTTAAAATCAATGAACCATCTCTTTAAAGGAGTAAATTTATATCATTAATCTATGCATATAGGAGTTTAATATTACACTGAGGTATTCTTCAATGTATTATCTTTCAACTGGGCAAGAAAAAAAAAAAAAAAAATCACCAAAAATGAGTTTGGGCGCACTTTGGTTCCTCCCTGGCCCACTGTGCGGCGGTGGCACTTTCGAAACAATATGCTACGTACACATACGCCAATTCAGCTACTCAAGGCCCTCAAATTTCACGAATTTTCTCTCATTTGGTGAATCTTTCATATGTGGCTCCTAGGGGTATGTAGACAGTTATTAACACCCATTTAGACCACCAATCGTTGTACTTTGGGTTTCATTCTCCTTCATATATTTCAGCACTTATGATCGAGGCTTAAGTAAGTGGGCTATGAAGCAGGTGCCATTTAACCCTACTTAGCCCTACTAATAGATGACGCTACCTAAGCATCGCGCTACCATAGAAACGAGATTTGGTACCCGATGTTATGATGACAAGTGATGAATTACGTACAAATTGATTTGAATCATTAATGAAGTGCCAGACGGTAAACTCACTATATTATTGTGTGCGGAAATTGAGAAGACAGTGATATACCCTTTACTCCTTTGGGCGAAATTTCAATTATAGTGTACGGCCCGACAAAGTTATGGGCGTCAAGAAAAACAATTCAACCAACCAATTTGTCGACCACTCAAGATATTCAAAAAATTACATTTCAATTTAATTGGCATTAATTCTTTAATTATTAAAGTGGTATAAACAGAGGCCCCTAGGTAAAAAAAAAATAAATAGAAACAATATTTAACCAAAAAACATGTAAAGAAACGGGACAACAGCAGAAATGAAACAAAATTTAAATAATCGAAAATGCAAAACATTGAAGTGAAGGACCCTTTTTATAATGTTAAATTTTAAATTTACATACATCATGAAATATTTCAATAGGTCATATAAAGAGATATAGTGACAGCTTTAGAAGTAAATGTGAGATGTTGATAAGGCCAAGTAAATCTGATTCCTAGTTTCTCGACCAGATTTTTTTTAAATGAGGAGAGATTCCATGTTATTAAATCGATATTTTGTCTGTACAAAAAGAATGGATAAATTTCAACATTCTTAAAATGAAATTCCAAAGGTATATGCACGTAGAAACTCAAAACATTGTGAAATTACTTTTTTTTAATGATTTTCGTTATCTCACTCTTTGGAAGTGCTCAGATTTATTTCATTTCGAAACAAAAATATTAAAAGACCAACAACAAAAAAGGAGGCGGATCAAAAAAAAAAGGAAGGAGGAGGGGACGAAAGACTACGAATTAATTTCATTTGGCCTTAAGAAAAGAATATGGAGATTGAAGAGAGAGAAGGGAATGGGAATGGGAAAGGACAAGGATGTAGCGAGAAAGAGAGGGAAACGTATCATTTACAGGCAGGGTATTTTACCGACGTCGCGTCGCTACCACTGCTGTAATGTATGTTCAATCGCTTCATCTTTCGGGTCCATGTACTCAAGCATCATCACGCACGCGTCAACGGTTGGTGATGCATTGTTAGACATGGCTGTCGAAACATCGGGACATTGTGAGCAGCAGCTGGCAGTATACGTAAATATGAAGTAGTATGAGTAGAATACCATGCCTTTATTGCTTTAATTTAGCCTACATTTACAATTTAAAACACGGGATAACTGGATAATAGACAAATTCTACACGAGTGAGAGTTAAATATATTGAACTTACTTTTTGCCTAAATGTACAAGAGTAGAAAACCACATCTAAGGAGTCATGTTAGGAACATGTTGCTTTGGAGTGGATTCAACTTCAAAACAAAATGCTCCCTAATTTCACTCCTAAAAGAGTGGATTTCCACTCCTCTCCATAAGCTCCAACAACATGAATTAAAAAAATGTGTTCAGTTTCTGCTATAACTAGGTATCAACAGCAACTCTCCACCATGATTAGTAAATAAATGATCATAATATACATGTACATTATTCGAGTAAGATTGACGTGTGTTTATGTTCATTTTGGTGATTTTAAACACTTGGGAACAGGCGCGGTTCTAAAGGAATATTCGGGGGCTTGGGGAGGGGGGCTTGGAGGTTCTTGCATTCACTTACTTCAAGTGTCTGGCGATTGTGGATGCTTGTGGGGTTTTGGGGTAAGGGCTTGCAAAAGTTGTCGAGGGGACTTGAGAAATGGAGGCGAATAGAGAATATGGAAGAAAAAACTACCTGTACTTACTGGATTCAAGATTCAAGACTTACTTTATTCAATGCTCGCAACCTTTACGGTTGAATTGATATTGAATTTACATATTTAAAAACCATATTGAAATTACAAACAGAGGAAACAAAAACAATCCAAGTAAAATATAATGACAGAAAAGTGTATACAAACTACAAATTTAAAATGACATTAGAAATTAATCTAGAAATTGGAGACCATGGGAATTTCATTTAAATAGAAACCAGCTGAAAGTAATTTTTAAAATATAAAATCAATTGCATGAATTAGTAAATTTTCAATATAAAGACTAATTTAATAATGACTACATATTATTTTCATCGTTGAATATGTATATATTGTGAATAAAGAAAAAAAATGCTCTGTTCCAATTACATAATATAGCATAGCAGAATTTGAATAATTAAAAGAACATTTCAGCAAAAACCACTTCACATAATTAGCAAGTTGACAAAGACCGTGACGAGGTACCAAAAGGATCACGTACTCCACAGAGACTGACATAACATAAGTGTCGTAAAAAGAAGCAACTATTCATCAATAAGTATTGCCACGCAGTGAAGAACATTGTCGTGTAAACTTTCACCGGTAAATATTAAGGAATACAGCAAGAAGAAGAAGAACAAATTCCAAAAATATGTATATAAATTAATGGGCGAAACAAGAAAAAATTATGAAGAAATAACGATACTTAATAATGATGTAGAACAAATTTAATGAGAATATATACAGATTATTTACTTACTATTTAAACAACAAATTCAATGTAAAAACCACATTGGAACAGTAGGCTAAATACTTTAAACAAAAAGCTACAACTAAACACAGTCAAAAGATGGATGCAAACCTAAATTACTATAAGTACAAAAGGCAGCATGCTCTACTTTTTAAAGGAGGCACAGAAAGATATTAGAGACATGATCAGCTGGTGATCAGTTGTTGATTGGTTCTGAGGTTGTTCCATCCTTTAGGTCCTAAATAGTGGAAAGTCTGCTAAACACTAATTATTGGAATTATTGCAATTTAAAGATAAAAAACAACCATCGTCCTCACTATGGTCAAATCTTGACATTTCAGAATTGACATAATGTCCTAGGTAGTTTCTTGTAGTTTCTTTGATTCAGGATTATGAATATACCATTCAAACAAGGGACACAGTCTTTTGACTATAAGTAATTATCATCTGAAACTCATAATAAAGATGTACATGAATGTTATGTGTCAAAATGCAATTTCCCTGCGTCAACAACGGCCATATCATTCTGCAGGTTCATTTAATTACGAAATTTAGGGTTCAAGGTTCCCTACCTTGGCGTAATTTTAAAGTAGTTGTCATCTGAAAATCATTATAATGATGTAAATACATGTAAGTGTCAATTTCAAAGACGGCAATACTGCATCAGCTACGGCAATAACATTCTGAAGGTCCCTTTATTCAGGAAAAATAGGATTCACGGCCCTTCGGAGTAATTTCAAAGCCGGTATTATAATCGCAAAATCATAATAATGATGTAATACCTGTTAACATGTGATGCTGCTGATACAGTCCTTTGTCAGCAACGTGCGGCCATTATTTCACACCGGGCCATACGTAGAGTTGCGTAGTGCTGCGTACCAACTACGCCGAGCGTTCGCTGCCTTACGCTGGCCTACGTAACGGTACGCTGAGGGACGCAAAGGGGTACGGGAGATGGACGCAAAAAATAAAACATGTTACAAAAATTTCGGCGTAGACACTAGACGCAGAAAGTACGCATTTTACGCATGTCTACGCAACACTACGTAACACTACGCTACTGTACGCCATGCTTACGCAATAGTACGCTACCCTACGCCAGTCCGACGAAGCAGTAAAAGCGTATAAAGGCGTCCTAGATCCCACCTGCGCGCTGCGCTGCATGCGGACACAGTAAGTAACCGTACGCAACCGTAATCAAACCAACGTACCCTTTACGCCAGGCCTACGTAAACGTACGGAACCATACGCCTGTTATACGCAATCGTACGCGTAGGTACGCGGTGCCTATGCCCAGGGTACGTAACTAAACGCTACACTACGCAACTCTACGCAGATCCGGTGAAAGGGGCTTAGGTTCATTTATCACAAAGGTTAGGATTCACGAACCTGTGGAGTAATTTAAACGGATTTGCCACGCCTATGACTGTAAGCACCTTTAAAGTAGTACCATACCATTGTATTCAGAAAAAATTGGGAAATTGTGCTTCTCAAGGGGTCGGCAATATTGGATTTGTCCTCCTTGTAAAGCCCGACTCACACAAACGCTTACGTCTTCATGATTTAGCCATATTAGCCAGCCGGCAGTGAACAGGACATCGCTGATAGATCTAACCTCATACTCGACCAACACAGATCCATCATTGCGGGTAAGATCGTGGTAGAAAATATGTCTATCATGAACAAGGCTCCAGAAGAGACGTTGGTCTTTGGTATAAAAATTGAAGAAATAAGGGGAGGGGGCGTTAAAGTGTGTCAATCACCAAAGAAATATTTTGTTTTTATGATATTAATTCAACGTCTTCCTACTATGCTAAAAAAAAATAGAGCTTTGAATATTACTTCATTAAACTTAGTTTGCAAAGTTAAATAGGCCTATACTCAAAATTTTGTCTCCCTTTGATTTATTTTTTTTCTTCTAAAGAAACATAAAATGGAATCCGTTTCGTAGTCTTTAACCAACCACTACGTCTAGTGTACTGATCCAAAATAGGTTTCCTGGGTGTGTGTGTGTCTTTGTTTAATGACTGACCAATTGATTGATTGATTGTTTGATTGGATGAAGGAATGAATTATTTAATAAATTAATTCACGATACAGAGACATGCATGTACGTTAACAAATTATGTATTTACAACATGTGATTAAACTGTTTATAGTTTGTAGATTCAGAAATTCATTACTCCAATTAATTCGTTATCAGGAATGTATGCACTTCCAAATACGAAATAGGATTCATAATTCTGAAAACGACATATAAGTTCCAAAAATGAGACACGGTTTACAATGCCAAAATAAAATAAGCATTTGTCATTCCCAAAAGAAAAGGAATTAGGTTTGGTAATTCTGAATATGAAATAAGATCAGTAATTCTGAAAAGGAATTATGACCTTGTATCATACTTTCAGAAATTCTAAACTTCGGAATAATGAACCCTATTATATTTTTGAAATTATGAACTTCCAGATAAACTGATAAACAAACCTTTGGCCTCTATTCAATTTTCAGAAATGTGAACCACGTGGTAAGGGAATTTTTGTTTCAGAATCATGAACCTTCAGAAAAAGAGATCCCCTCCGAAAATATGACAGATATGAAACGCATGGACGATTCCGTGCAACGTGTCCCGTACGACATATGAAATTTATACATTCAATTCATCCAAAAAAGGAAAATCTCTTGATATGACAACTGAATAATGAATCTTTCTGGTAGGCCTAACACCAACATTATCAAATGTTCGTATCAATGTCTTTTTTCACTTTGAGGACAGATAAAAACAAAAAGAAGCAACAAAACAAACATCATTAATAGATGGTTTTAGGAGTTATCACTTTATCTCCTTTACCTTCCTCATCCAGTGTAAACCCGCTGACTATGTTGCCTGTTTTTTCGGAAGTAATCTTGGTGATTTGCGTATCTTCTTGTCCATCCATTGTCATCCGAAATATTTCGCTTGAGGAGATGAAGTACAAGTAGCTGAATTAGGAAATAAAAAAGTAAGAATTGTATTTCTTCAGCTATAATAGTTGCGATTTCTATATTGTTTATGAAACCATCCAACAGCTGTGTAGGTGTTTTGGTCTAGTGGATTAGTCACCGGACTGTACGGTCAACCACAGGGCACGGGTTTTGAATCTCTGATACAGGAGTAACGACTTTTGGCAAGACATAAATCTACATAACCCACAAGCAACAGGGGTGAGGTAAATGGGTACCCGGCAGAAATAATTCCTTAACATGCTAGAACGTCGTAATGACAGCCATGATAAAGCTGGAGCAATAGTTGTGGAGCACCAAGTCTGACAGACATGAGACAAGTCATAATGAGCCTATAATCGACGAGATCTGTCGAGTTTGACTTAACGTGCGTGCAGTGCGTATTCACTAATGCACACACAAACATGAATAATTTTAATAATGGCTCTAGCTCGTAAATCGATCTCACCTTTTCCGGTGATCAATCACAAAACGGTGCACGGATCCTGGGGGTTTGGTCATGTTCACAGCTCTAACAGGGTGTACTTGGTCCAAATGACGTGATAGCAATGGTGACCACTTGAGTTGAGTATTACTAGCCCAATAGAGCATTCGGCTAGCCTCATGCACTTTGATGTCGACGATGTCTTAATTATAGATTGAAAATATTATAGGTACAAATTAAATCTAACCAATATGTCAGCTCTTCCTATATTTCTGTAAATAAAAGCATGCTCTTTCAAATCTGCCACGTAATTGCCCATAGTGGCGGCTCCGAAGTATGAAGAGGGGCGGATGGGCCAGGGGGAGGCAGGAGCATGCCTAAACATCTCCATTATAAAACTTAACATATGCTTCTTTCTCAAACTTGCCTCTCCCCAATTGTTAATTGGTCTGTTTGCTAGCTACCCACGATGATGGAAGGTAGACCGCCGAAGACAAAAACCCACCGCGGTATTTCTTATGTGTAAATCGAATAGTAACTGTCCGCAACAAAGGTCCTGCGCGTACTCACATAGCTCGAGCTGTGTTAAAAGATACAGAAATGTGACGCGCAATATTACACTTTATATACCTCACTTAAGAAATCCAGCCATCTGATTGGTCGAAATTGCAGTCGTTAACTATTCCCGAAAAATGCCAAAGCCATGTAATAGTTAAAAAAATAGTTAAAAATCCCGGCAAAATTCCAGTTACCGGGAAATTAGTTCAGTCTTGCTGAAATACCCATTGGTTTACGTGTTAAAAACTGGTTTGTGCGAGCACGGACACCATAAGTGTGCGAAGAATCGGTCGCTAGCTTAATTTACCAATTTTTAATACATCGTAGCGCAGACGACCGTACGGCAATCTCTATCGTACTGAATTCCAAACAAGGCAAAAATGGCTGAAGAAACTCTCCCAAGATTTCAACTTCTTGATGATGATCAAATGCAAGACTTGATTAATTCTGCTGACAGCAAGCACACCAATGTAAGGTCTAATAATAGTCAAATCCAGTCAGTGGAGTCCCACACATTAATTGTTGTGTACTAGAGGGGTCTAGAGATCTACTGTCATTGACATTGTACTGAGTATTAAACTTTACCGCACCGCGGTAGACGTAGTCTAGACTACTTTACTTGGATGTAGAGACGTAAAGCTTGTAGCTTATTTGCCCCTCGTCACGTTGGGTAGTCTCTGATAGGGTGAAAACTTGAGTGGATGGGTTTTCCAGTGCCTCTCAACAACAGATTTGAATATATTATTAGATCTAACACTACTAGATTCTATGTGTATTTAGTATTTATTTCTGCTCTTCCTGTTCTACCAGTTGATTGGTAAGTTGACTATTTTTTCGGCATATAAAGTATTAATGACTGCTTTAATATTCGAGAAATAGTTGTTTTTATACGCTCTCGGGAAGGTTACAATTGGGCTATTGCCCTCGGCACGCCTCGGGCAATAGCACAATTGTAACCTTCCCTTGAGCGTATAAAAACAACTATTTCTCTCAAAGCAGTCATTAATACTATAATACTATATCATAGAAAAAGGCCGCTGCGGTTTTACCGCGTCATAATCCAACGAGGGCTTGCCTAAAGGTGAAGGTGTGTGAGACAGTGAGACAGAGTGGTGAATTGCGTTTGCAATATGGGCAACCATCACCTCATATTCACGCAATAATTTGGTATAATTTGGGCTGCAACATTACAGCTTCATCACTTCGCTCGCATGCAAAATTTAGAAAATTGATAAGATGACATTTGGGTTAAGACGTCAGGGTCCTTGCGATATTGCACCCGTACGCCCATGTGTTTGTCATATTTATTGATAGATTAAAATACTCATCCACACAAGTAGAGGGGAGGGGGCTTAAGTCCCAGGAGTTAGAGAAGAGAGAAGGGAGGGCGTAGGGGTAGATGGTGTGTTTTAATATAGGAAAACGCATATCTTCAATTCTGTATAATAATGTTAAGAAATATCAAAATCTAAATTTAAAAGAGTTTTCAATTTTATTCTGTAAAAAGCAATGCTTGTTCTAGTTTTAGTGATAAATAACTGGGTAGTGCGGTAATATTTCCTATCATGTCATTGTGCTATAATCTAGTCATAAACCTTGTGAAATTATGAATAATGAGTTATGTTGTATATATGTTCGTCTATTAAATGATAAAAAAAACTTTGTTATAATTATGTTTCAGTTTGTACAAGCTAAGACTATGGGAATTTTAAATTTTGCTTCTATGTTATGATCGAAAAAGAATTGGGGTTTTGAGAAACAAAATTTATGAATGCAAAGATATCGCTATAATGCAGATCGATGAGCATTAAAATTGTAATGTGCTGTTGAATCGTAAGGTTAATCTATTGAGGAAAAAAGACATGTTCTCAAACCATACCTTCCTCTCTCTCACTAAAAGTGGTCCAATTATCAGATCCCTGTGACATTCTGATATCATAAACAAGCGGGCTCGTATTGGGGTGGAGCACGTCTGCCCAGTACAGAACATGTTCCCATTCATCGAAGTCGAAAGAGCCAATGGTGACCTTATGGGAGGCGAAGAAAGTAGAAAACATCAGGTCTGATACATTTGCAATCTGCACTCCTCTTTTGTCAAAGTTTTTAATGAGCAGCTGGGTGACAGCATCTGTCATAGGAAAGGAAATGCACAGGTGGAATAAGGCATATTAACACGATCGAAAAGACTTTCGAAAAATAAATCAATTTTGATAGCCGTATCTAAATGTGCGATTATTAAAATGACGTAACGTGAACATAATTTATTTTAGGGCACGTACCATAAGGTATTTGTGTTGATTTCTCTCGTACCTGCGATCATGTTTACTGTTATATTTCAACATTTTACCCCAACTCGATTTGTATGCAAATCAAACATAGCTTGAGATTATCATTGGACAGTTCAAAATCGTGCCCCTTTTGGCATTAAAAAAAGCACCACGTCTTCAACTCTGTATTTTTACTAGATCTACTCAATCCTGAGCTGACGCTTCGTCTAATGTCGAGTTTAACCAAATAAGTTATACTTATATGTAGGTTTCAGTATCATCTATGTTTAACGTGACTTTAATAGTCCCAGCAGTTGTTAAGTGAATTAATGGAATACGGACCTATGTGTTTTGTTATCACAGAGTTTGTTATTAACTTAAGCCGACCTTTTTTCACCTTTTAACTTGGCCTAGGGTCGCTTTGAATTACGATATCAAAATAATCAGTTCCAGATTGATTAATTCGGTGTTTTGTTAAGTTAAAGTAAGTTATTGCGACGGTTTCTGGTGGAATAACAATATTTCGAAATATCACGGTGAAACATCTTTATAAAACAACTAATCTATAAAATATATTAACATTCATAAATATCATAATGGCAAAAAATCGTCAAAAATATACATTGTATTTGATTTACACTGGAATTTAAATAGGCTAACAATGAAATATTTATCCGATATCTTTTGCCCGAGAATACCTACGACATTGATGTCCCTCGTAACCAGGGGCGCACTGGCATTTATATGTCATGAAGCTACTGTCCATGCAAGTTGCACCATTCAGGCACGGATTCGAGAAGCACATGCCATCTATAGATATATGCAAATAAACAGGTGTTATAATACATTCAGGGGGAATTGACATTGTCCTACTTTGGTATCAGATAACTGAATATTTCAAGAGAAGATGCTCTTCATGCAAAGGAGCAATGTGATGTATTGCTAAAGGCTCTGCGGGCTCTTCACTCTCATACAAGAGGGCTAGGATTCGATCCTTGCTCAGTGCTTACATCCTTGGACAAGATGTTTGACCCACGTTTGCCCCTCTCAACCCAGGTGTATCAAGTGAGTACCTCACAATGCTGGGGCAGAAGTATTTACATGGCCCTGAGGACAAATAGTATTTATTTTGATTGGCTCCATGGCTATCAGTTTTTGTATTACCTTCGTTATTTATTCATGGAGCACCAAATGTCTGCTTCTTATTTTGAGCTATGGTCACATGGGCAGATACATGCCATTTGCAAAGGACCGTAAAAGCCATCGAGACGAATACTGGAAACATGTTCATGAAATAACACATGTAATCAATATTCTTTTTATACACAGATGCGACGGTACATTCAATGATGCACAGGTGGAAGTATTCTGTTCAAAAGTGCAAACAAAAGAAATTCATAAACCCAGTGGCGTGCCTTATGGGGGACAGGGGGCACGTGCCCCGGGCGGCACTTGAAGGGGGTACAAAGAAAACGCGAAAGAGAGAAAGGGATGGGGGAAGGAAGAAAAGTCCCGATTTATAATGGTTTTAAGGGTTTAAGATGCGAACATTTTCTAAAACTTTGTCGCTTTGCTCCCTTGTATGTATTGATTCAGGATCCCGTAACTTTACGCCCTAATGTAAATAAATAGCTAATTAATAGCGTTTTTAAAGAAAAAAAGTTAGCATTTGAAATCATTCTTAGCTTTTTGATACGTTGCTAAATTATTTGACTATATTCCTACAGAGCATTCGTTAATTTTGCGCCACAGCTAGGTGAAAAACAACTGAATAGTATAATCGAAATTCGTTACTGCACAGCTCTGTTGCAGTCATTGAAGAAGCCGGAGGTTAGACTAGGGCCCCAATAATTTATTTCTAGCAACAATCAGCTCATATTCGGGCAGCGACATGCCAGAAATACTCATTATTTGGGTGCCTGAATATCATTATATTCGAGCAGCGATGTGCCCGAATGTACTATTTTGTGTACATCTATAAGATAATCAGGTGGGCTGTATATAATACAGACCACCTTATGTTTTCGTTAAAATTGCCTTTATTTATTTATTCTTTATTTATTTTTCTTATTTCGACCCACTTTAAATCAGCCAATATCACAACAACAACAAAAATATTTCTCACTATATACGAAGAGGTGTATTGGCATTATTTACTCACAGTCCACTGGGTACATTTTGAAATTCTAATCATCAACTCGTCATCACAATGGAATGCCCTGATTAATGGTGATGTGTTCTTATCGTAAATGAAAAGAGAGTACAATAAGCTATCATAAGTGTGCCCTTTATTTTTCGATCAGATACCGGGATCATGCTCATATTTCACTTGCAAAGTGGGATTTGAGAATTCCATTTTCCGTTCACGTGTAATGTCTATGTGGATTATTTTGGTATAGTGGTCATAGCACTTGCCTCCCTGGTGAGTCAATTTTTTTATTTTTTTTTGCCGTCGTTTTAAATTTGAGTCATGATCTTCTTCGACTATTATAACATATTATCACATACAATCACAAACAATGTAATAAAATGCCTAATTTTGCGTGTTATGTCTATGGGAGAAGAATGTCAATCGTTTGAGTACAACCCTATGGGAAATCTGAGTCCTTGTCGTGTATTAATTTTGTATTCATAGTTGGATAAAGTATGAGTTGGAGATATGATTTCTTATAAAAAAAACAAAATCTAGAATTTCATTTTGATATTTAGATTTGAGGGTCAAAGGTCAAATATACTGTACATGGTTTCTCTAAAACCATGCATTGTATAGACTTGAAATTTGGCACACTAGTAGACCTAAATAAGAGGATTATTTCAAAAAAATAAGGTCAAATCATGCCAATGTTATCTTAACTACATAGTATGTCACTAAACATGTGTGGCATGCACTTGGAACAGCCCACCTATACTTGTTATTAACAAGAACTACATGTCTAGTTGATTTTGACATTAGAGTCAGGGTAACCCCAGGACTTATGTCGGCAATTGAAATCTTCGGTTGGTTTTAATAGAAGCAGATACATGAGAGAAACATGTCAGTGAAAGTTTGAGCAAAAACCGATTAAAACAAGAAAGCTGTGTGATATTATGTGACGTATCGTGCGATCTCCCCTCCCATTGGCCCTGTACTAAAACACTTCTAACATTTATATTCTCCCTCAAGAAAATTTTCAATCATACATTCACCCTAAATATACCTATTGCAAATATTTGGTATACAACCCCTGTATGGAACAAGTCTATTCCGTCATCAATAACTAAGAAAATGTAAGTAAATGAAATTTTCTGTACAGAGCAAACAATGAGGACGAACCTCGACCAAATATCAGTAGCCTGAGTACAACAGTCGGCAGACAAAAAATAACTGACTATGGTTGACTGTTTGCTGCAGATTTAACTAGCTCTTGCAGATTTAACTAGCTCTGACGAGCTACCAGTGTGGACAAGGACTTAAAGCAACTCCCACCCTATTTTTAATGTCATTGATTACTATATCATTCAGGATTATTTATTGAATCCATATTACTTAAAGAAATGTTAATGTCTTATAAAACACATACACACGCACACGCACACACACATACACACACAATCAACGCCGGTATGCACAGCGCAGCCCATGGAACTGTAAAATTTTACCATTTTACGCAGCCACGCAAAATAGACCAGAAGTGACTTAGTCACCAAACTATCCCAGAGTGCATTTGAAATTGGGTCTGAACGTAGCATACGGGAGTTTTCAAATATATAGGCGATAGCGAGAATTATACTTTGGATGCTTTGGACACAAAATTTGACTCTCAACGAAATTGAAATGAATTTACGTATAGTTATATTCCTATGATAATATAACGACGGATTACTCACAACTCGTGGTACAGTCTTTAATAGTCGAATTGTCGGATACACCAGGTATTCTTGGGACACTTTGAAATACCCATGACCTCGGTAATCCTTTCTTAGCACTCCCGTCTGGATACAGTGCGTACGGGCACTTTATATTGGCCGGACACGCACACTGGATGAATATACCTGAATTTCAAAAGTGATAAGGATTCTGGACTGTTATTTCAAGGTTATTGTTACCAGTTATCATAACTACAATATAGCAACAACAACAATAATGATGATAAAAACAATAATATATAATAATAATAATAATGGTAACAATAATAATAATAATAACAATAATAAAGATATTCATGGTAATAAAAATAATGATAATGAAAACAATGATAATGATAATGATGATAACATATATATTTTTTTTAAGATAACAATGCTACTATTGCTTCTATTACTCCTAAATTGCATGGAGTTTACAGAGTAAAATCAGCTCATAAATAATAACGATAATGATAATAATAATAATAATAACAATAATCATCATAATTAATAGTAATACTAATTATAACAATGGTAATGATAAAATCAACTGTTATTTTTATTATTATTATAAGTGTCATTATTATTATTTTTATTATTATTATATGCAGTGACGTATAAGGTGTCCAGCTACTCAGAAGGCACTGGTATCATGTACGCACCGGTCTTACTCAGAGACCAGCCACCAAATATTGTAGGGTGTGGAAAGCGATATGAGGTCCCAACATCATATCTTCTCGTTCTTTTTCCTCTTTACCCAGTCATTTCTTCTCCCGCCGCCTCCCTCACTCTCACTCTCACTCTCTCTCTCCCTCCCTCTCTTTCTCCCTCTCTCTCTCTCTCTCACCCTCTCTAGCTCTTTTTCCCTCTTTCTTACCCCTTTCTCTCTCTCTTTTATTCTCTCTCCATCTCCCGTCCTCTCTCTCCCTCTCACTTTCTCTTTCTTTCCTTTTACTGTTTTATTTTCCTAATTTTCTATTTTTCGGTTGGGGGCGTTTACCTCCATACCCATTGAAGCTGCGCCACTGGCTGGCTGAACGTCTCTTACCTTGATGAAGTATTATCCCAGCGATTAGCAGTATCCTCAGAACCTGAAGTTGAGATTAAAGTAAGTCTTGTATAATTAAAAGGAATAGAATTTAGTTTCCTTTCTCGAAATGTTATACACACTGGCCAGTGGCGGATGTGCATAGAAAAACGCCATCATGTGTCCAGACCCACACAGTATCCGCATCGTCATTGGGTCAACCCCCCCCCCCTTTAAAACTGTTACTTGATTTAAAAGACGTTATCATGCACTGCTTTTTATTGTCTACATTGTGTTAGTAGATGTCAGGAAAACCGAGGGTTCAAAATAGCAACAACAAAAATCGCCTCGCCGCTACGCGGCTTGTGGACGATGCTCCGCATCGTCATTGGTTCAACCCCCCTTTAAAACTGTTACTTGATTTAAACAGACGTTATCGTGCACTGCTTTTTATGGTCTCCTTTGTGTTAGAAGATGCCAGGAGCAAGGGTAGAAAACTGCCCCTCATGTTGAAAGTTGTCCAACCAAGAAAAGGTATTGCAGCAACTAATTTCTCAAAAGAACTATTTTTCTCCCCTAAATGAGTCATTTCGGGCGAAACATTTCCCCTACCCCGGAACGCAGGCCAGGGCGCTAAAACAGTTGTTTCCTTAGTACTAAAACGAATATGAATCACGGTGAGGTGTGATGTTCCCGCCGCCCCCTCCCGTGGTTCCATTGCCGCTGATTTTATTTCACCTCATATACTTAGCTAATGAATTATATAAGTAATGTGTACGGGATGCAGAGAATGAATTAGTAGGGGTCTTAATATGTCCCTGTTTTATGAATTCCGGCAAAAAAATTGTTTTAATGAATACAGAACGACATATTATACTCATGCAGAGTAATTTGAGTTCTACTTACCAATCTGGCCATTATTCCTGTCACAGAGATATGTCTGACAAGATAACAAGAACCTTTAAACCGATATAAAGAATCTCCGTCACTGTTTTGGTACTGTATACAATTAAACTGTATCCCCAATGAAGCTAAAAAGCTTTAAATTCGGTTGTTGGATTTTACTGGATGTGTTTGTATGCCATGCAGGAACGCAATACTCAGGTACACGTAGAACCAAGGCCTACTATAAGGCAAAGATAGCAAAGGCGGAGTAACCAAAGGCTACAACTCTTATGAATCCAAGAAGACGGCTCACACGAGCAGTAATTGTACCACCATGAGAGTTCCAGGTAAGATTAGGACTGTCCAGAAAACCATGATATTCGTGTGAAGATACAGACAAAAGTTTGGAGTCTCCTCAGGGTATGGACAGCATTGTCAATATACCGCTTTCTCAAGAGCGAAAAGTCACGTAACACTGAAAACGACAACTGCAGTAAAAGCAAACCGAAGTGGTTTACGCTCTTTTACAGGCCGAAAAGCCCAAACAACTTATAAGCGAATCGTGTTTATTTTTTAAAACCGTAACACAATGAACACGTTCGCAAAAAACGCCGTGAATAATTATGAACGCAATAAAAAAAATATATTATCCAACTGGACAATACGGGAAAAGGTGAAAATAGGTTCTTAAACCTAACCTATAAATCATCTCTGATGCAGAAGTAGGTGGACGTGTTGATAATTTTTGGGTAATATAAATTTGTAGGTTTAATTGTAACTAGTATTCTTTTAACCGAAATGAAGTGGTATAATTATTAGAAACAACACAGATATTATGTTAAAAGTATCTAAAGAAAAGGGATATGCAACACTATCGACACGAGATCTTCTGTCAGTTCATCCTAGCATTATCGAAAACTGACCTTTCGTAGCATCAGCTCCTTCATTCTTGGACCTTGTACCAGTAACATTTAGAACGAAGTGTTTCCTCGACAATATGTTAAAGCTTTCAATGAACATTATAATACAAAATGTGATTGTCTGTATAAAACATTTATTCTTGTAAACCACATTGAGATTTACAATTGCCATATTTTACGCGCTATTATTATCCCCTTCGTATCTTTGATATCTGTTTGAAATTACAAGCTAATTCACATGGAGTTCCACTGAATTATCTGCGTTCTTTTGTTTCTAGAATATGCCTACTGAAATATAATTCTCGTATCTATTTGTAACAAAAGCATTACACCTTTGATTCTTCATTTATGATAATTAAGATAGTACTAATTTTAGTAATAATGATGACTTTAATAATAATGATAACAAATATTACTAAATAATAATAACAATGAATTATTGAAGAAAAAATAATAAGGAGAGAGAGAGGGGGAGAGAGAGGGGGGAGAAGGAGAAAGAGAGCAGAAGAGAGAGAGAGAGAGCGATCGTTTTAAGTTGGAAGGTGAATTTTACAGCAATAGTTACATGTTATAATGGGAAAAGCACAACTTTAGCAAATGATTAACGCATATTGGTGCAGTTCTATATTCTTTACAGAATACTACTTTTGTAAGCAATGTTCATTTTACAGCGTTATACGACTTGAGAAATAGATCTTCCTAAACGTGATTGGTATAAGATCCATGAATGTTGGAGTTGATGCTCTGAAGGGTCTGTTCTCATTATAAACATATAGCCAGGGTGAACTCACAAAGACCATTGTAATGAATTATTTTTAAATACGGCAATGAAGAAAAAAACCTGCACTCTGCAAATGAAAGTCAAATAGATGGAAAGGATGAAGAAGTAGAGAGATACTAAAAGGAGAAAAACACGACAAAATTAATTTCAATTAGCTATCACGAAAAGAATTATTGCATATACAAATGTATGTTTCCAAAAATTCTCACAAAATTTCTCATAATTGACCACTTGACAACTGACTATATGGTGAAGAGTGTTGAAAAATGCCCGAAATCATTTTTAAATTTCTATATGCTTGCACAGATTCAATTATACACATAGTTTGGCCAACTTGGCTTCAGTTGGACACACTCCGATGCGTAATATTATACACAATCAATGAATAAACAACTCTAAGCAACAGCTTATAAAAGGACGCCCTCTGAGGAAAGCAAATAAATTACATTTCAAAATGTAGTAGGGATAAAACACTAATGCAAAAAATAAAAATGGGTTTATTAGCATAAAAAAGAGAGGAACGTTGTGAGTGAGTGAGGACAGAGGAAGATAAAGAGAGGGACAGAGAGAAAGATAGCGGTAGAAAGTCAAAGAGAAAGAGAGGGGGAGACAAAGACAGAGGCACAGAGAGGAAGAGTGAGAAAGAAAGGCAAGTGGGCCGGGCGCGACTTTTTTTTTTAACCTAGGCAAGCCATCCTATTAGTTAATCAAAGCGGCTTGGAAAGAGGGCACAACCAATTAGACTTTGATTATTATTTGCTTTGCCTCACTATTTATGAAGGGAAAATAATAAGGAATAATTACAGGGATTCGAACCCACTACTGTAGGATTATAGTACGCTGACCTTGCCGATTGAGCCAACGAAGAGTTGATTAAAGGTGGGTTTGCATGATTATTATAACCCTAACCCTAACCCTAACCCTAAGGCCTAACCTGTAATCTAAAGTACGCTATGTCATGAGATATGTAGTCTGACTAAATAAACCGTATTATCTTTATCACTTCCATTGGTATAACACGCGGGCCTAGGATGGCTGGTCTAGGTTAAAAAAGACGCGGGCTGGGCAGACTTAGTATAGTTAGAATACATCAGATTGTAGTAGCTGGCGGGGGGTTACAAGCCAAAAGATTTTGTGACGAGCGAAAATATTAAAAATACATCAACAACAAAAAGAAAATTATAAAATAAAACAAAAGGTCTTGTGATATGACGCTGTTTGGTAGCACAGCAGAAAACTTTCAATTACTTTAAAATAAGTAGATTTATACGATACTTCCAATGTAAACAAGTTTTCGCTATTGACAATGATGACATTATATGAAAACGTATGCAGCTACGGGCTCATGCCCCCCCCCCCTTCCATCGAATGGAGAGAAAAAAAGAAAGCAGAGAGGAGATAGGGGAAAACAAAAAAGAGGAAGAGAGAAAGATTGTAGGGGGAAATGTATATAAGGGTATAGTGATTCTAAATGCGGAAAATTTCGGATATTTCTTTTGTTAATGGAATCAAACCCGCGAAACCAACACCTTCTAAATTAATTTTGTCTTATCTTGAAAGCCCAACGAATACGTATTCTGGCTCTTATTTTCCCGTTCGATAGATATTTTGTATCTATATGTACAATAAAAAGGTTCATCGCTTTTGCTTACATACATGTATCTCGTGTTCAAAGAGCATATTCACGTAAAGTAAAATGCACATCTACATCTTTGTACATCTTTATCTTAATTATATTCAAATGTCGTATGCATGATACTCTATAAACATTTTTTTCTCCTTTTTTCCTTTTCATTGACCTAACAGGAGCTCCGTCAACCTTTTTTTTCATGAAAACAAAATCTATCATGTATTTTGGATTTTTCTCGACGATATCTTTAGTAATCTTTTCCTTCAATTTCATGATTTTCTTCACTTCCCTTTTTAGTTTTACTCTCTTTATTCTCATACTCAGTTTATTTTATTTTCCGTATTATTCCTACTGTGTTGTTTCATTTATTTTATTTTATTTCATTTTTATCTCTCCTTTCTAGCATCTTTCACTTCTTTTCATTCACCTATGGGGATCTGCATGCATTAAAATACTTTTGCATACATTATCACTGTACGAGATCATCCTTTTCAATATATTGCCCTTTGTACATGTTGACGAAAATGACTCTATTTTCTCTGTAGGCCTACATGATGATGATGACAATGACTTGAGCCTTGACTTAAATAGAAATCATAACGACTCTATAAACAACATAGCCGATCTTTTTTAACAGACATTTTGACCTTAATGATGAAATACCAAATGGTAATGCCCAGTATTTTAACGAAGAACAGTTCGCAGGGAAATTCAATGAGCAAAAAACAACTTCTCCATGCTACACTTTAATATCAGAAGCTTAAACAAAAAATTAGAAAATCTCAGTATGACCTTGGAAAACATCAATTTTCATGTATCAGTCATTGGTCTTTCCGAAACATGGTTAACCGACAACACATGTTCACTTCTATCATTACCGGGTTATACACTCATCACGAATAATAGGCTTAGCAGAGGGGGAGGTGCTGCGGCATATATTTCTACAAGGTACCAATTTAAGATACATACTGACATGAATATAAATTCTGCTTTAGAAAGTCTTTTTATTGAAATCCTCAATCCAGGGGAAAAGGGTATCTTAATTGGAATTTTCTATCGACCCTCGAGCTCCAGTGGCGTTGAATTTTTAGATGAATTTGAAACAATCTTATCCAACCCCCTCTTAATAAATAGACAATGTTTCATAATGGGACATTTTAATATTGACCTGCTTAATCTTAATGACAATCTGACCCATAACTATCTTGACCACACTCTCTCACACTCTCTTGTCCCACTAATAGCTAAACCGACAAGAATAACTGATCACTCAGCAACACTAAAAGATCACATATTATCAAATGTTCATCCATATCCTGAAGCTGGAATATTAATCACAGATATCACGGATCACTTCCCTATTTTTGCTAAATTTCCTGATCCTACTAAATATACACAACTTTCATCTCCAAAATCACGTACTCTTACCTATAACGATATTGCTCGTTTAAAGGACAGACTACGCTCTCTTGAATGGACCGATGTACTAGCGACAGAAAATTGTAATGAATCATTCGACAATTTTATGGAGACCTTAACATTTGTTTATAATGAAATCATCCCAGAACCTCCATATAGCAAATTAAAGTATTAAAAAATCCTAGATCGCCGTGGATTACCAAAGCCCTTTTAAGATCCATAAATAAGAAAAATAAACTATATTACAAATATAAGCGAGACCATACTCATCAAACACGACTTAAATATACAAAATACAAAAACATTTTAACGAGTCTACTAAGAAGTGCTAAAAAGAAATAATATGCCTCGAAAATACATTCTAGCAAAAACGATATGAAAGGTACCTGCAAAATTATAAACGGTGTACTAAAAAAATGTACAACAGAGGTCAATTAATAATGTTATAGTTAATGATAACTTAATTGAGGACACTAATGTTATTGTAGAAAGTTTTAATGATTATTTCGTTAACATTGGAAAAAACCTAGCTGAAAAAATACCTAATACCAATAAACATTTTATGGATTATATGAACCAACCTAACCCTAATTCATTATTTTTATACCCAACAGACTCTGCTGAGATAACTTGAATTGTACAAAAACTACAAAACCACAAGAGTCCTGGTTTAGACTTTATAACCAATAAATTGCTAAGGCATATCTTGCCAGAAGTCATTGTTCCCCCCGTACATATCTATAATACATCTTTATCCTCAGGCGTAGTGCCCGACCAAATGAAAATCGCCAAAGTTGTCCCAATATTTAAAAAGGGTGGCACCCACCAAATCAGTAATTATCGTCCTATTTCGTTACTTACAACTTTTTCTAAGATCCTGGAAAAGCTCATGTACAACAGAACAAGTAGTTTTCTTGATGAGTATACTATATTGTGCCAGGTTCAATTCGGGTTTCGTGAACAACATAATACTACACATGCACTCTTGACGTTTATTGACAAAGTTATAAAAGCACTTGACCATAATTCCCACACCATCGGTATATTCCAAGGCCTGTGACACAGTGGATCACAATATACTTTTACATGAACTGAATCATTATGGAATCAGAGGAAAGGCCTTGGAGTGGGTCAGGAATTACCTCACTAATAGGAAACAATTTGTAGTTATCGACAACTGTGCATCCACCTTATGTGACATAACATGCGGTGTACCACAATGCTCCATATTAGGCCCGCTATTATTCATATTGTATATTAATCAAATGACTTTTATCTTTCATCTAGACTATTATCCTTTATACTCTTTGCTGACGATTCAAAATTATTTTGACACCAATAATGATCCACACCACCTCTCCGAAATTGTTAACACTGAATAAAAAATGTAGCAACTTGGATCTCAGCAAATAAACTTTCACTAAATCTTGATAAAACCCATTTCATGATATTTAGCAATAGTATAACTACACTTCCTGAACCTACAATTCTCAACACTCATGCACTAACCCAGGTTACTAATACCAAATTTCTTGGTATTATAATTGATGACCGTCTGACATGGAAATCCCATGTTACTCAATTATGTAAGAAGGTATCACGTGACACCGGTGTCATTAATAAAATTAAACATTTCTTCCCACAGCCCACCCTCCATAATTATACTGTACTCTTGTTTTATCTATTTTGAATTATGGAATACTCGCATAGGGCCACTCTACTAAACAAAACCTCAATAAACTCATACTACTACAAAAAAGGCTAATGAGAATCATCTGCAACAAAAGCTATCGTTCTCACACTAACACTCTCTTTTATGGTAATAAGGTCTTAAAAATTGATGAATTATATTTGTATAATCTCGGTTGTTTTATGGACCATTTGGACAAAAATCAGTTACCAGAAAACTTGTTGCAATTATTTTTAAAAAACAATGAAGTACACAAGTACCCCACTAGACAATCAGATCAGTTTCATCTACCACAGACCAGAACCGTCACTGCTCAAAAGACTTGTATATATACCGGACCACAGCTATGGAACTCATTAAAAGATAACATTAAATCAGCTCCTACTATTTTCTCATTTAAATTCCTTCTAGATAGATACATTTTTTAAAACGACAACATGTATAGGGATAACAGCTTTTGGAACAATAATACAAAATAAAAGATAAACCTATTGGTAAGATAAGATCAAAACAATGCAAAAGTAACCATAGTGTGTAAAGTCCCCGTCCTTCATGCTTCATCTTCCACTTTCTCTTTCTTACTCTCTCTCTCTCTCTCTTCTCTGCTAGAAAGATCATCATTTGTTATTATTTCCGACATCTGTAAAAAATTCTGTGTATACACCAATGTTAAAGACAACCTTTTTGTTTTGTAGCGTAGGGGGGGGGGGGGCGGGTGTAGGATTACCTTAGCATTTATACTTATATTTTCTATTTATATTACAGAGCACTTGTAACCTTTTTTTATTCTCAAGGGGTCTATAAAATACAAGCCATGCTTTTTTAATAGACTCCTCCGCTATATTTTCACCAATGTGCCAATCTTAAATGACTTATTTGAACAATTGTATAATTATTTGTTGTATCTTTTGTCTAAAATTATGTCATTGAATTTGTATGTATTGCATATTCATTTGATTTTGTTATTTTATGTGGACAAATAAAGAAACCTTGAAACTTTGAAACCTTGAAACCTTGAAACAGATAAGCGGTTTACTTCGTTTCATCGGGTCTTCGCGTCGGGTTGGGTTACACGAACTTCCGTGAATAATCGATCCCTAAGGGTCGGTTGTTACTTTGGTAAAATATAACCCTTTTATCACCGAGGTGTTGGGTCCGGTTTACCTGCCACTGTCTGAAAAACATACAGCAAATCTACGAGAACTCGCATCTCGACACGACATATTTTAAAACCAAATAAATAAATTAGATGGGCATGTATTCACAAAATGTACTGAAAAAAGGATTGGCCTATTCTCAAAGACCATCTCTGACAAATAGATGCAAAAAAAGAAGCTTTTTTTAATGCCTCGAATATGATTATGACCGTTAACACTAGCAATTACACCGATCTTAAAGTAGTACAATCCACTTGGTGACCTTATCTATTTTCAAATCATGATTTATATTGTAAGTCGATGAAATATTAGTCGTAAAGAGAGGCGAGTTTGTTGATTCAAGTGGTCCTTCAGAACAGCCTGTATAATAGAATCCGAATAAAATCAAGTTTCTCATTTCATCTTATAATAACTTAAAGGAGAATAAAACTCGGCCCTTTAAGTCTCATAATCCTGTTCAGAGTAATATTAAAACATGTTTGATACAAAAACTCGCTCATTAAAGCCTTCAGATGTGGTTTTATTAACTATTTCATATGACACGCCTCGTCTGCTCGTGTACCACATAGGGAATCTCCATTTGCACGGCCTAAGCCTGTACCCCTGTCGAGTTATGACGTGTCAGCGGGTAACTGCATTAGGAATTGCCGGGCCCTTCCCCCGTATATGCATGTGTGTACTTATCGCAAAGAAATAAAAAATGAAAAAAAAATAAAAATGCCTCCGGGAAAGGACTCGAGAAGTCCTTTAACTCGATTCCTAACAAGGGAAAGAAACGAGAGTTGTTTAAGCAATGGGTTGCGAGGTTTAAAGTTGAATAATTCTTTTAAAAAACAGCTACAAACACAGCCGTCCTGATGTGATCTGTAGCGACCACTTCGTAGGTGCGTGTGTTATACCCCTGGCCGATATCTCACGCAGTTTTCGCCTACTCCGCTCATACGTCACACGCCCACGATCGGCGGTGGCACTTTCAAAACAATGGCTACGTAGGCCTACACATACGCCAATTCAGCTACTCAAGGCTTTCAAATTTTACGAATTTTCTCTCATTTGGTGAATCTTTCATCATGTGGCTCCTAGGGGTATGTAGAAAGTTATTAAAGCCCATTTAGACCACCAATCGATATAGTTTGGGTTTCTTTCTCTTTTATATATTTCAGCACGTATGAGGCTTAAGTAAGTGGGCTATGAAGCAGGTTCCATTTAACCCTACTTAGCCCTACTTAAAGTGAACTTTAGAATGTTGCATATACTAATAGATGACGCTACCTGCACTAAGCATTGCGCTACCATAGAAACGAGATTTAGTACCCGATGTTATGATGACAAGTGATGAATTACGTACAAATTGATATGAATCATTAATGAGGTGCCAGACGGTAAACTCACTATATTATTATGTGCGGATATTGAGAAGACAGTGATATACCCTTTACTCCTTTGGGCGAAAATATCATTTATAGAGTACGGCCCGACAAAGTTATGGGCATCAAGGAAACCAATTCAACCAACCAATTTTTCGACCAATCAAGATATTTATTAATTCCATTTTAATCTAATTAGCATTAATTTTTTAACTATTAAACTGGTATAAACAGAGGCCCGACCCTATAACCAAAAAACGTGTAAAGAAAAAGGACAACAGCAGAAATGAAACAAAATTTAGATAATCGAAAATGCACAACATTCAAGTGAAGGACCCTTTTTGTATATAATCTTGAGTTTTACATTTACATACATCATGAAATATTTCAATTGGTTATATAAAGAGATATAGTGACAGATATAGTAGAGTGTGAAATGTTGATAAGGCCAAGTAAATCTGATTCCTAGTTTCTCGTATGAGATGCACCGAATAAATAATACTTTCTACAAATGTTTGTTTGATTTTTACGTTATTTCCGTCAGATTTGAGCATAAAAATCGGAATAATAATCACACATTTGGAGAGTATGTTAGCGTGTACGTGTCTGATTTGGGAGTGCGAATGAAATTTTGCATGCTGACCTAACGACTCTTCTGGAGCAAAATAGGCCACAAATTTACATAAAATTGTCCAGATATTAATTACGAAAACGTATGATTAGGCCGATTACTTCATGATTTTTGATAAATTAAGTCGTAGTACCAGATAAATGGGAAAGGAGAAATCGAGAGAAGACCGAGATCAGTCCGGTTCGCGATTCATGGTTAGCTCGATCGCCCGCCGGGCTACGATTTTTTTTCTTCCCAAACAGGTTAGCTATTACTAATATTTCCGGTCTTCTGATTGGCTAATGTATTTTACGTCATTAGCCATGACGTTCCCGTTAGGGTTAGGGTTAGGGTTATAATAATCATGCAAACCCATCATTTACCCATTGTTGGCTCAATTGTAATGTCAGCGTACTACAATCTTAGAGTTGTGGGTTCGAATCCCAGTAATTATTCCGTCCTATGTTTTGCCTTTATAAATAGTGAGGCAAGGCAATAAATAATCAAAGTCCAATTGTTTGTGACCTCTTTCCAAGCTGCTAATGACGTAAAACATATCAGCCAATCAGAAAACCGGAAATACAAACTTTTTGGGGAAAAAAATCACCGCCAGGCTGACTAAGGCTACGGCAAGCCAGCTATCGTGCATGCGCTGCACACAAATTATATAGTACCGTACCTAATATAAGTGTACATCGGCAAAATCTTCTAGTTCTACTTCTAGGTCAAGATCTCCCAAATCTCCATTGTCGTTGTCGCTGTCTGAGGTACTTCCTTCTTCTACTAGTATCTCCTCAAAACTCAAATCAAGTATGTTTTCGTCCATATCGATGTTTCCAGGGGATTTTGATGAAGGAAAACTACGTCGGCTATGAATGGGTATACGGCACTCAATGCAATACAAGTGATTTGCACACGAACTACATCGCGCACAGTCGTCAATCAGATCAGCAGAGCGGCCCATCGTTCATTCCGTGACGTCACTAAAAAATTCAGCTGTATTACTATCGTTTTCGGGGTCTTGAGTGGGTTGATTGTTCGGCAATTTTAATAAACTTTTAAAATTTTCGCACGAACTAACAAGTTAAACAAATGCGATATTCATACTCAGTGTACTTTTACGATTGCAATGATACCAAATTCAGTCAAGTTATAATATAATGATATAATATATTCATTTTTAAAGCGCAATAACTATGTGGATATATTCTACTGCGCTGCAAAAGCTCGTAAATGCTGTGTTATACATACTACATGAACAAGTGAGTTTTCAGTCTTGATTTCAAAGTCAATGAACCTTCTCTTTAAGAAAAGAATATGGAGAATGAAGAAAGAGAAGTGAATGGGAATGGGAAAGGATGTAGAGAAATAGAGAGGGAAACGTGTCTTTTAAAGGCAGGGTATTTTACCGACATCGCTACCACTGCTGTAATGGATTTTCAATCGCTTCATCTTTCGGGTTGCTGTACCCAAGCATCATCACGCACGCGTCATCGGTTGGTGATGCATTGTTGGACATGGCTGTCGACACATTGTGAGCAGCAGGTGGCAGTATACGTAAATCTGAAGCAGTGTCAGTAGAATACCCTGCCTTTAATGTTTTATTTTAGCCTACATTTACACTTTTAAAACACAGGATAATTTGATAATAGACAAACTTGACACGAGTGAGAGTTAAATATTGTAACGAACTTTAATCACAACTGTTACAGACTGCTCTCGATCTCGAACTCTTGTCTCTTTTCAGTTCTCACTCAGTCTCACTCTCGTTCATGCGTGTATAAACAAGATATATATGCGACAGAAGAGATGTAGTAGGTCATGAATTTCAGATCAATTCGCCGTTTATTACTTTAAATAATGACAACTCGGTAGAACTCGTGCTCTCTAAACTGGCACTAAATACAGTCATGTACAGTGAACTATCAAGACGCTTGCAATTTTGGAAAGCGGCGAGAAGAAGTCTTGAGGAGAAGTCTCGACGAGAAGTCTGTCTTGTCTCTGAAGTCTCTCTGAGAAGTCTCTCGATTTTGGATCTCCCTCGCTTTATATAGGGAGCTATATTTATTGTTTACTAGCAGGCCAACCTTCCAGCAAGGATACAACCCGACCTCGAGCTAAGGGCAGAGTCTGTCCTCAAATTGAGGACAAAGTCTGGCCTCAGCTCGGGGTCAGTCGGAGGCCGCACGCGACTGAGTGTCTGTCCTTGCCGTTATTACGTAAGACGAGGGCAGACTCTCTTGACGAGCGAGACCCTGGGCTTGCGCAATACAAATTCCAGATGTGCACGCGGACGAAAAACAACAGTAAAAGCGAAGGACGCGCAGGCACTGCTGAAAAACATGTCGTAATTCTACTCAAGGACTAAAGAGTTTGACATGCACAACAAGCAACAATATATACCAAAATAATGAACTATGCACATGATACAGACATATCTAAATTCGTTACAATATATTGAACTTTTTGCCTAAATGTACAGGGGGTGTTTCATAAAGCTGTTCGTAAAGTTACGCATGACTTTACGACCGACTTAAATGTGAAAAGCTAAATGGGATGCTCAATCATTTTTAACTGCATCAACTATAGTTGAACTGGGCAGATGTAGATTAACAATCTTATTATAACAAACATTTGTAATGCAAAGTAAATTTTTTTGCCATAATTTAAATGAGGTTATTGGAAATATAGTCACACTTTGTTAAAACATCAGGAAGAACTTTGGGCATCCTATCTGGCACTTCATATTCAAGTCGTTCGTAAAGTCGTGCGAAACTTTACGAACACCTTTATGAAACACCCCCAGGTCTGAGTAGAAAGATTTGAAAGTGGTCAGTTGGACCGCTCCAGAGGAACGGGTCTTGAGGAACGGTTTGCGAGGGTTCACACTCCGAGCAGTTTTTTATGGCTCAAACCGCTCCACGAGTCAAAGTGGTTTTGTTGCAATGGCAGCTCAGGTCAGCGGGTAAATTTTTTCGCGCGCGGAATACTAAGCGTATGTACCGTACTACATGTTTCGCACGGAACGTCACTAGCTCACTTCCGTTCAAAGTACGCTTCCGTTCACACTCGCACGTTAGAGCGCTCCAAACCGCTCTTAATAAGACCGGTTCCTCAAGACCACCTCCTGAGGTGGTCTTCTGGAGCGGTCTAGAAGTCCACTTCCTGGACCACTTTGACCGTTCTCACTCACCTAAGAACCGCTCCTGAGGAACGGGTCATGTTAGGTACATGTTGCTGTTGAGAGTGGAGTTCCACTCCTCTCCATAAGCTGATACCAGCAGCATGAATAAAAAATAACGAGGCATCAACAGCAAGTCTTCACCATCATTACTGAATAAATGATCATATACTTGTACATTGTTCGGAATGTAATTGACGTGTGTTTATGTTCGTTTCGGTGATTTTCTTGTATTTACTTTCTACTTGTGTCTTGCCATTTTTTATGTTGGGGGGGGTTGCAGAAATGTTCGAGTGGACTTGATAAATGGAGGCGAATAGAGAATATGAAAGAAAAAAACTTCATGTAATTACTAACAACAAAGTGAATGTAAAAACCACATTGAAACAACAATACAATAGGCTAAATACTAAAACAAAAATGCTAAAGCTAAACACAGGCAAAAGATGGATGCAAACCTGAATGACTATTTTAAAAAGGGGGGGCAGCATGTTCTACTTTCTAAAGGAGGCCCAGAAAAATATTAGAGACATGATCAGCTGGTGATCAGTTGTTGATTGGTTCTGAGGTTGTTCCATCCTTTAGTTCCTAAATAGTGGAAAGTCTACTAAACACCATTATTGGAATTATTGCAATGTAAAGATAAAAGACAACCATCGTTCTCACCGTGGTCAAATCTTGACATTTCACCATTGAAGTAGTTTTTTGTAGTTTCTTTGAGTCAAGATTATGAATATGCCATTCAAACAAGGGACACATTCTTTAGACTAAAAGTAATTATCATCTGGAAATTATAATAAAGATGTACATGTACATACATGTTATGTATTGTAGAAGTCCCCGAGGGTTTTTTACTTTTTAACTTTACGAACCCACCAGAAAAACCACACCATCAAACAATGAGGTTGTATAGTTAAAAATCAACTATTTAATATGAATAATGAACACAAATAATCAAGGTTCATATAATCGTTTTGGGCACACACAAAAATACACACAATTTACAAAGGTCAAAAGGGAGCGGACAACTCTCCTAGACGTCAATAATTAACAAAAAAAAACAGTGATCACTGGATAGAACGGGAGAAATTAATCTCTTGTATATTACCCCCCAAAATGCAATAATAACCGGGATTAACGCGTCACAAGGGAGTAAGAAACTCGCCTTCAGGTTAATCACCGTCGCGATCAAATTAATACACAGATAAACAATCATACAACAATAATCAATCAGTAAAATTCAAGCACAAACAGGATCATCAAATAATTCAGCAAAACGTTCAAAAGAAATTCATCAAACCAAATCAGCATCCATGGCGAAGTCAGGAATTATGATGTTGACGATGGCGACAAAGATGAGGACGAAGACGCTATGTTGAAGTCGACGATGACGGCGATGATGATGAGGGCAATGATGTAGCTGAGATGACGTGATGGTGTAGGTGATGATGAAGGCGGTGACGTCGTTGATGATGGTGTCGGTGACGATGTTGATAAAATAGTCAATAGACGAATTTAGTGATGATGTCGATGACGATGAAGATTATGACAATGATGTGGTGATGACGATGACGATGATCAAAGAGTCAACACAACACAAGTAACGGATGACGGCGATCGAAGAGACAGATGTGAAAATACGGCAAGAGGAAGATAAATTGACAAGTCAATCAATGTGAGATTTAAAAAAAAAATTTAATTTAAAAAAATTTAAAAAAATTGCCGTTAAAGTTGTCAAAACAATGATGCCGTGGTGCAAGCAAGTCCTCCGCCAGAGGTGCGGGGACAAAGTCGTTCGAGTCCTTAATCGGACAAAAATCAAACAGGCACGATATAAAACACAGTCTGTATGTGCCGATACAAAATTTCCCACTGGTGCTCACGTGGTGGGAAAAGTCTGATGCCCCAATCACCACAGCAGCGTGATTGGTTGAAAATAATTTGAAATACGCGTATACAATTAACATACTAGCATACGCGCTGTACGTAGTAATGGAAAATCTACTTCACAAAAGAATATATTAACAAACCAGACAGAACCAGAAATTAGGTCTCCCTAGTCGCCATTTTTAAAATGGGAAAGCAATACATATTAAAAGTGTACAAATCAATGCATAAAACTTGTAAAATGTTATTACACATGCTAAAGTAAGGAACAATTTCAACAAATGTTAAAAATCGTGACATTTGGTCACTACAGTATCAAAATAAAATGTCCCTGATACATTCCTGCGTCAACAACTTCCATATTATTCTGCAGGTTCATTTAATTACGAAATTAAGGATTCAAGGTTCTTAATTTGGCGTAATATTAAAGCAGTCCTGCATCAGCAACGGCAATATTATTCTGAAGGTTCCTTTATTGAGGAAAATTAAGATTCACGACCCTTCGGAGTAATTTCAAAGTAATTATTAACTCAAAATCATTAAAATGATGTAATTATTGTCAACATGTGATGCTGCTGATACAGTCATTTGTCACTAACGCGAGGCCATTATTTTTCTGCAGGTTCACTTATCACAAAGGCTAGGATTCACGACCCTGTGGAGTAATGTTAACCGGATTTGCCACGCTTATGACTGTAAGCACCTTTAAAGTAGTGCCATACCATTGTATTCAGAAAAACTTGTGCGATTGTGCTTCTCAAGGGGTCGGCAATATTGGATTTGTCCTCCTTGTAATGCCCGACTCACACAAACGTTGAGGTCTATATGGTTTAGCCATATCAGCCAGCCGGCAGTGAACAGGACATTGATGATAGATCTGACCTCATACTCGACCAACACAGATCCATCATTGCGGGTAAGATCGTGGTAGAAAATATGCCCATCATAATGCATGCTCCAGAAGAGACGTTGGTCTTGGGAATAAAAATTGAAGAAAAAAGGGGAGGGGCGTTAGTGTGTAGAGGAGACCGGGGACAATTGTAACACTTTTTCCAAATCTGAAATATCAACTTTATTATAGTTAAATACTAAACTTACAGGTATATGAAATGAAAGATGCATATCTTGGCTTGAAATATGACTAGGTTTGGGTTAAGTGAAACAAGTTATTTTGAAGCCATTATCATTTCAAAACCGGAAGTCAAGTGTTACAATTGCCCCCACAACACGGAGCAATTGTAACACACCCAATGAGGCAATTGTAACCGCATACAACACACATTATACCAACAAATCATATCCCTCGGAGAGATTGTTGTTTTGTTCATTTGTTTTTTTAATTAAAGGTGACTCGCTGGACAGATTTTCAACAATTAAACAGCATTTTATAGAACCCCAATAAAATAATTTTTAAAAAAAGTATGGCAAATGCTTGACTCATTTACATTATATTTTTTTCCAGGTTCGTGGTGAAAATTATACTAGTTATTACGTTGTTACATTTGCCCCAGAGGAGGGCGGCCTTTTTTTTTTTTTTTTGTATTTTAGCATAAGTATTTGTCCATACAATTTTTTCAAGGTAATTCAAGATTTTACTTTCGTGCTAAAAAAAAATATGTTTTGGCTGTAAAAGGTTCCTCGATGTGTTGACCTGCCTACCCTCAGGACATCATGTGGGGCAATGAAATGCGCATGCACTGTGCAGAGCCGCTTCGTATAGCGCATTTCTACTAGGGATAGGAGCCTCCGTTACATTTGCCCCGTGCTACAATTGTCCCCGGTCTCCCTCTATCAATCACCCAAAATGAATGAATGAATGAATGCATGAATGACTTCTTTAATAAATGAATTCACAAAACTAAGACATGTACGTTAACAAATTATGTACTTAAAACATGTGAGTAAAATCTTTATAGTTTGTATATCCAAAGATTTATTACTCCAAATGATTCGTTATCAGGAATGTTTGCACTTCCGAATATGAATTAGGATTCATAATTCCGAAAACGACATATAAGTCGTAATTCCAAAAGCGAGACACGGTTCACAATGCCAAAATAAAATAAGCATTTGTCATTACAAAAAAATGAATCAGGCTTGGCAGTTCTCAAAAATGAAATAAGATCCGTAATTCTGAAAAGGAATTATGACCATGTATCATATTTTCAGAAATTCTAAACTCCGGAATAATAAACCCTGTCATATTATTGGAATTATGAACTTCCAGATAAACTGATAAACGTACCTTCGGAATTATCAACCTTCAGAGTAATATAACAAATATATGGAATTACATGAGTTCTATTCAATTTTCAGAAATATTAAACACCTGGTAAGGGAATTTTTTGTTTTAGAATCATGAACCTTCGGAAAAAAACGATCCCACCCCCTGTAAATATCACATATATGATACACATGGACGATTCCGTGCAACGTGTCCCATACGACATATGAAATGTATACATTCGATTCATCCAAAAAGGAAAATCTCTTGATATGACAACTGAATAATGAATCTTTCTGGTAGGCCTAACACCAACATTATCAAATGTTCGTATCAATGTATTTTTTCACTTTGAGGACAGATAAAAACAAATAGACGCAACAAAATAAACATCATTAATAGATATTTTTAGAGGTTATCACTTTTTATCCTTTACCTTCCTCATCCAGTGTAAACCCGCTGACTGTTTTACGGTAAGTAAGATCAGTGATTTGCGTATTTTCTTCTCCATCCATTGTCATCCGAAATATTTCGCTTGAGGAGATGAAGTACAAGTAGCTGACAAAGGAAATTTAAAAAATAGTATATATTTCTTTTCTTCAGCTACAGCGATTTCTATATTGTTTATGAAACAATCCAACAGCTTTGTAGGTGTTGTCGTCTAGTGGATAAGTCACCGGACTGTCAACCACAGGGCACAAGGTTCGAATCCCTGCCACAGGAGTAACGACTTTTGGCAAGACATAAATCTACATCAGCCACAATCGACAGAGGTGAGGTAAATGGGTTACCCGGCAGGAATAGTTCCTTAACATGTTAGAGCGCCTTAATTACAGCCATGATAAAGCTGGAGCAATAATTGTGGAGCACCAAGTCTGACAGACATGAGTCAAGTCGTAGTATAGTATTAGGAGTAGTAGAATGGTTTATTAGAACTGCAAAATTGTAGCCCGAGAGCTAAATTACATTGCAAGTTTGACAAGCTCATATATTTTTTTTTAATCAACAAAACTTAAATATAGACAATTATATATATATATAATATATAGATAATGGCCCCTATAATGAACGAGACCTGTCGAGTGTGACTCAACGTGCGTGCAGTGCGTATTCACTAATGCACACACAAACATGAATTATTTTAAATACTGGCTCTAGCTCGTAAATCGATACATACATATACATACATATTGATATTTATATAGCGCCTTTACATTAACATGCTCAAAGCGCTTTACATTAGTAAATAAAACAGAATAATTATTTTGCTCTCCAAGTGCATACACTGTAAATTTGTTGTGTAAAGCTGTGTAAAGTTATTCAAAAAGTAATTGTGCACCGCATGAACCAAGCCTGGTTCAAACCTCGTTTACATCCCACACAAATTCACACAACGCCTTGTCAAAAAGAAAATACAATTACAAAGAAAACAAATACGTCTTGAGATGTCTCTTAAATGATCCGACTGAGGAGCAGGAACGAATGTTTAATGGGAGACTATTCCAAATAGTGGGACCAGAAAAAGTTATATTTTGTTGATTCTTCTTGAAATTGATGCGGGGGATTTGTAGAAGAAGAGGATCTGACCTTGAGCGTAATGAATATCTTGATTGCTGGATGGGACAAAACAGACTAGAAATATAAGATGGGATAAGGTTACACATGGATTTATAAACAAATAGTGCAACTTTATACATTATTCTCTGGGGAACAGGTAACCAGTGTAGTTGTTTAAACAAAGGAGACACATGATCATATTTTCTTGCATTTGAGACAATACGGGCTACACGATTCTGGATTCGTTGAAGTCTATCAATATCTGAAACATTAATATTAATCAAGAGAGAATTGGCATTGTCAAGACGACTTAAAACAAGAGAGCGAATAGCATGATGGCATGCCTCATCAGTTAATATCCTTCTGATCTCACCTTCTCCGTTGATCAATCACAAAACGGTACACGTGTCCAGGGAGTTTGGTCATGTTCACAGCTCTAGCAGGGTGTACTTGGTCCAAATGACGTGATAGCAATGGTGACCACTTGAGTAGAGTATTACTAGCCCAATACAGCATTCGGCTGGCCTCATACACTTTGATGTCGACGATGTCTTAATAATAGATTGAAAATATTATAGGTACAAATTGAATCAAAACAATATGTCAGCTCCTCATGCTCTTTCATATCTGTCATGTAATTGCCCATAGTGGCGGATCCGAAGTATGGGGAGGGGCGGATGGGCGAGGGGAAAGGGGGCCGGGAAATTCGGGTAAAGCTTAAGACGTCAGGGTCCTTACGATTTTGCGCCCGTGCGCCCATGTGTTTATCATATTTCTTGATCGATTAAAATACTCATCCACACAAGTAGAAGGGTAGGGGTGGGGTTAGTCCCAGGAGTTAGATAAGTGGGAAGGGAGGGGAGGGTTTTAGTAGATGGTGTGTTTTAATATAGGAAAAGTCATAACTTCAATTTTGTATAATAATGTTAGGAAATATCAAAATCAAATTTAAAAGAGTTTTCAGTTTTATTCTGTAAAAAGCAGTCGAAAAAAGCGATGCTTGTTCTGGTTTTTGGTGATGAAATAAATCGGTAATGCGGTAATATTTTCCTATCATATCATTGTGCTATGTTTTAGTCATAAACATTGTGAAATTATGAATAATGAGTTATGTTTTATATAATGTTCGTTTATCAAATGATTATAAAAAATATTTTATAATTATGTCTCAGTTTGTACAAGCTAAGACTATGGGAATTTTAAATTTTGCTTCTATGTAATGATCGAAAAAGAACTGGAGTTTTGAGAAACAAAATTTATGAATGCAAAATGTCGCTATTATGCAGATCGATGAGCATTACAAATGAAATGTGTTGTTGAATCGTAAGGTTGATCAAATGGTAATCATGGTAAACATTGACATGTTCTCAAAACCATACCTTCCTCTCTCTCACTAAAAGTGGTCCAATTATCAGATCCCTGTGACATTCTGATATCATAAACAAGCGGCCACATTTTTGGGTCGAGCACGTCTGCCCAGTACAGAACATGTTCCCATTCATCGAAGTCGAAAGAGTCGATGGTGACCTTATGGGAGGCGAAGAAAGTAGAAAACATCAGGTCTGATACATTTGCAATCTGCACTCCTCTTTTGCCAAAGTTTTTAATGAGCAGCTGGACGACAACATCTGTCATAGGAAAGGAAATGCACAGATGGGATAAGGCCTATTAACACGATCGAAAAGACCTAAGGCAATTTTAAAAGCCCTATCTAAATGTTCCATTATTACAATGACGTAACGTGAACATAATTTTATTTAGGCCAAGTACCATAGGGTAATTGAGTTGATTTCTCTCGTCTTTGCGATTATATTTACAGTTAGATTTTAACAATTTACCCTGACTCGATATTTAAACAAATAAAATATAGCTCTAGGTTGCCATTGGTCAGTTCAAAATCCTGACCCCTTTTTTACATTTTAAAACAAGCACTACGTCTTGAAATCTGTATTTGTTTACCAGATCTACCCAATCCTGGGTATACACTTCTTCTAATGTCGAGTTTAACCAATTAAGTTATGCATTCATGTAGGTTTTAGTTCCATCTATGTTAAACGGGACTTTATTAGTCTCAGAAGTTATTTAAGTGAATTAGTGGAATTAGGGCCTATGTGTTTTGTTATCAGAAATTTTGTTATAAACTTAAGCCGACCTTTTATTTCACCTTTCAACTTGGCCTAGGTTCGCTTTGAATTAAGATATAATCAGTTACAGATCACTAAGTTAAAGTTAGTTATTGCGAAGGTTTCTGATGGAATAAAAATATTTCGAAATATCGCGGTGAAACATCTCTATAAAACAACTAATCTATAAAACATATTAACATACATGAATATCATAATGACAACAAATCGTCAAAAAATATACATGTATTTGATTTACCCTGGAACCTAAATAAGCTAACAATGAATTATTTATCAGATATCTTTTGCCTGAGAATACTTACGACAATTATCTCCCTTGTAACCAGGGGCGCACTGGCATTTATATGTCTTGAGGCTCCTGTCCATACAAGTTGCACCATTCAGGCACGGATGCGAGACGCACATGCCATCTACAGATATATGCAGATAAACATGTGTTATAATACATTCAGGGGGAATTGAAATTGTCCTACTTTGGTATCAGATAACTGAATATTTCAAGAGAAGATGCTCTTCATGCAAAGGAGCAATGTGATGTATTGCTAAAGGCTCTGCGGGCTCTTCACTCTCATACAAGAGGGCTAGGATTCAATCCTTGCTCAGTGCTTACATCCTTGGACAAGGCATTTGACCCACGTTTGCCCCTCTCAACCCAGGTGTATCAAGTGAGTACCTCACAATGCTGGGGCAGAAGTATTTCCGAGGCCCTCAGGACGAAGAGTATTTATATATATATATATATATCTATATATATTATATATATATATATATATATATCCATGGCTAACATTTTTATTATTATCTTCGTTATTTATTCATGAAGCGCCAAATGTCGGCTTCATATTTTATGCTATGGTCACATGGGCAGATAAATGCCATTTGCACAAGACAAAACTCATTGAGACGAATGCTGGATACAGCTGGATAAACGTTCATGAAAGTTATACACATGTAATCATTATCCATTGGATACACAGACGCGACGGTACATTCTATGATACACATGTGGAAGTATTCTGTTCAAAGGTGCAAACAAAAGAACTTCATGAAGCCAATAGCGTACCTTAGGGTGGCACTTGAAGGGGGTACAAAGAAATGGGGAGAGAAAGGGGAGAACTGGTAGACAAGTCCCGATTTATAATGTTTTAGGGGTTTAAGATGCGAAAAATTTCTAAAGCTCTGTCGCTTTGCTCCCTTAAATGTATTGCTTCAGGATCTCGTAATTTTACGGCCAATGTAAATAAAAGCTTATTAATAGCGTTTTTAAAAGAAAAAAAGTTAGCAGTTGATATAATCATTAGCTTTTGCTACCTTGCTAAATTCTTTGACTATATTCCTACGGAACTTTCGTTAATTTTGCGCCCCAGCTAGGTGAAGTACAACTGAATAGAATGCCGCTTATGATCGGAATTCGTTATTGCACTGCTCTGTTTCAGTCTGAGTAGGCTGAAGTAGGCTGAGGAGAGACTAGGGGCTCCAATTATTTATTCGAGCAAGAATCACCTCATATTCGGGCAGCGACATTCCAGAATATACTCATATTTGGGCGCCTGAATATCATTATATTCGAGCAGCAATGTGCCCGATTATACTATAATCTATATTATATCTATAACATACTGGATTTGGACATTAGAGTCAGGGTAACTCCAGGACTTATGTCGACAGTTGAAATCTTCGGAAATGATAAATTGGGAAGAGGGAGTGGGAAGACGAGCATGGTACAAGGATATTCTCTTTCTAAATTTTGATGCAATGAGTTGGGTCATTCTCATGAGATGTGGCATAGCCACATGTACAAATTAAATATTGTTCCAAATGAAAGTGGCAATGCCATGATGAGCACTTGGAACAAATTAAAGGGGAAGTCCACCCTGATATTAATTTAGTTTTAATAGAAGCAGATAAATGAGAGAAACATGTCAGTGAAAACTTGAGCAAATACCGATTAAAAACAAGAAAGTTGTGTGATGTTATGTGACGTATGGTGCGATCTCCCCTCCCATTGGCCCTGTACTAAAAAACTTCAAAAATTTAAATTTTCCCTTAAGAAAATTTGCAATCATACATTCACCCTGAATATACCTGTTGCAAATATATGTTGTATATAACCCCCTGTATAAAACAAGTCTATTCCGTCATCAATAATTTTAAAAATGAAAGTTAATGAAATTTTCTGTACAGAGCAAATGATGAGGACGGGCCTCGACCGCGAGGACAGCCCCCTGGGTTTATAATCATGATCAAATATCAGTAGCCTGAGTACAACAGTAGGCAAACAGAAAATAACTGACTATGGTTGACTGTTTGCTGCAGATTTCGCCAGCAGCTCTGACATTGATTACTTTATTTGATTCAGGATAATTTATCGAATCCATATTACTTGAAGAACCGTTAATGTCTTCTAAAATTATGCTTTGTTTATTTGCAAGGAAATTAATAAAAGCAATCCATCATTTTTCGTAATGATCTACTTTTGAAATCGTGATAATTAACTGTGATTACTGTTGGAAAATAAAATACACACACACACGCACACGCACACACACAATCAACATCGGCATGCACGCAAAATAGACTGGAAGCGACTTAGACCCCGTTTACAGTGAGCAAAAAGGCCGGGCCGGGCAGGGCCGAGTCGCGGCCCGGCCTAGCACTGTAAACGCGCAATTTGGCCCTGCTCTGGAGGTAGTCTCGGCGGCGGCCGGGCCGCGGCTCGGCCCGGGCTTTTCTCACTGTAAACGCACGCAGGGCCAAATGCGCGGCCGAGCCTGCCACTGTAAACGCACAAAATTGCGGGGCCGAGTAGGCCGCGGCCCGGCCCGGCCCTGGCCCTTTTCTCACTGTAAACGGGGTCTTAGTCACCAAACTATCCCAGAGTGCATTTGAAATGGGGTCTGAACGTAGCATACGGGTATTTTCTAATATATTGGCGATAACAAGAATACACTTTGCGCGCTTTGGTTTTACCTCCCATGGACACAGACTTGACTCTCTACGAAACTGAAATAAATTTACGGATAGTTATATTCCTATAATAATAATATAAAGACTGATTACTCACCACTTGTGGTACAGTCTTTAATAGTCGAATTGTCGGATACACCAGGTATTCTTTGGGCAATTTGAAAGACCCCTGACTTTGGTAATCCTTTCTGAGTGCTCCCGTCTGGATACAGTGCGGACGGACACTTTATAATGGCCGGACACGAACACTGGATGAATATACCTGAATTTCAAGAGTGATAAAGATTCCGGACTGTTATTTGAAGGTTTTTGATACCATTTGTCATAACAATAATATAACAACAACAATAATGGTGATAAGATCAATAATATAAAATAATAATAATAACAATAATAGCAATAATATAGATATTCATGGTAATAACAATAACGAGAATGAAAACAATAGTAATGATAATGATGATACAAATATTTTTTTTTAAAGATACCAATTCTACTTTTGCTACTATTACTATTGATTTGCATGGAGTTTACAAAGTGAAATCAGCTTATTAATAAATACGATGATAATAATGATAATAATCCTCATAATTAAAAGTAATACTAATAACAATTTGAATGTTAATAATAACTGTTATCTGTATCACTATTATTATTATTATTATTATTATTATTATTATTATTATTATTATTATTATTATTATTATTATTATTATTATTATTATTATTATTATTATTATCATTATTATTATTGTGATTATTATTATATGCAGTGACGTATAAGGTGTCCAGCTACTCGGCAGGCACTGGTATCATGTGCGCACCGGTCTAACTCAGAGACCGGCCACCAATAAGTGGGAAGCAATATGAGGTCCCAATATCTTATCTTCTTGTCCTTTTCCCTCTTTACCCAGTCATTTCTTCTCCCGCCTCCTCCACTCTCTCTCTCTCTCTCTCTCTCTTTCTCTCTCTCTCCCTCCCTCACCCTCTCTAGATCTCTCTCTCCCTTGCACCTCCTTGTTCTTTCCTTTCACTTTTTTTATTTCTTAATTTTCTATTTTTCGATTGGGGGCGTTTACCTCCATGCCCATTGAAGCTGCGCCACTGGCTGAACGTCTCTTACCTTGATGAAGTATTGTCCCAACGATTAGCAGTACCCTCAGAACCTGAAGTTCAAATTTAAGTAAGTCTTGCATATTTAAAAGGAATATGAAATAGTTTCCTTTCTCGAAATGTTGTAAACACTGGCGTATTTGAAGGAGAAGCAAGGGTAGAAAACTGCCCCTCCTGCTGGAAGATGTCCTAGCAAGAAAAAGAAATGCAGCAACTAATTTCTCAGAAGAATTACTTTTCTCCCCTAAATAAGTCATTTTGGGCGAATCATCCCCGGAACGCAAACCAGGGCCCTAAAAAAGAGTTGTTTCCTTAGTACTAAAAACGTATATGAATCACTGTGAGATGGGATGTCCCCCTCCGTGGTTCCATTGCCGCTGATTTTATTTCACCTCATTTACTAAGCTAATTAATAATCTAAGTAATTTGTACGGGGTGCAGAAAATGAATTAGTAGGGGGACTCAATGTGTCCCTGTTTAAAGAATAAAGAACGACATATTATACTCATGCAGAGTAATTTAAGTTCTACTTACTGATCTGGCCATTGTTCCTGTCTCAGAGATATGTATTACAAGATGACAAGAACTTTGTACCACCATGAGAATTCCAGGAAAGATTAGCACTGCTCAGAACACCAAGATATCCATGTGAAGATACAAACAACAGCTTGGAGTCACCGCAGGGTATGGCAGTGGCGGATCCGGGGGGGCCCTCCCCTAGCAAAAAAAACAGGTAAAAACACCCTTTTTTTGAAAAAAAATAATTGTGTTCACTTCCCCTGGCGCCCAAGGGGGGGGGGTGGAAAAAAGTACCCTTTTTTCGGGTACCAAATTTTTTTTTGCTCACTACCCCACTGAGCGAAAAATCGACCGGCACGATTTTCAAATTTTCGCACGAAGTGGGCCCCTTTTTAGGCCCCCTCCCTTGCCGCCGGCTGGATCCGCCCCTGGGGTATGGACAGTGGTGTAAATATGCCGCTTTCTCAAGAGCGAAAAGTCACGTAACACGGAAAACGATAACTGCACTAAAAGCAAACCGAAGTATTTAACGCTCTTCTAAAGGCCGAAAGGCCCAAACAACTTATAAATGAATCGTGTTTATTTTTCCAAATCGTAACACAATAAATACACGTTCGGAAACGCCGTGAAAAATATATGAACGCAATTATTGGTTTTATTATCCAACTGACCAATATTTTTTTAACGCTCTTCTAAAGGCCGAAAGGCCCAAACAACTTATAAATGAATCGTGTTTATTTTTCCAAATCGTAACACAATAAATACACGTTCGGAAACGCCGTGAAAAATATATGAACGCAATTATTGGTTTTATTATCCAACTAACCAATACGGAAAAAAGAGAAAACTAGTTCTTAAACCTAACCTAACTATCTCTGACGCAGAAGTGGGTGGACTTGTCGACAATGTTTGATTAATATAAATATATAGGTTTATTTGTTAATAGTGCTCTTTTAATGAAACAACACAGATATTATGTTAAAAGTATCTAAAGAAAAGGGATATGCAAAACACTATCAACACGAGATCTTCTGTCAGTTCATCCAGGCATTATCGAAAACTGACCCTTCGTAGCATCAGCTCCTGCATTCTTAGATCTCGAACCAGTAACATTTAGGAAGATGTGTTTCTTCAAATATATTTTAAAGCTTTTCAATGAATCTTAAAATACAAAACGTGATTTGTCTGTATAAAGCATTTTTTCTTGTAAACCACATTGAGATTTATAATCGCCATATTTTAATGGCTATCATTATCCCCTTCCTATCTTTGACATCTGTTTGAAATTACAAGCTAATTTACATGGAGATTCAATAAATTATCTTACTTCTTTTGTTTGTTAAATATACCTACTGAAATATAATTCTCTTATATATTTGAAGCAAAAGCATTACATCTTTGATTCTTCATTTATAACAGTATATCTTTTCAAAATGAACAAATCATTGTTCATTATTTAGTAAAAAAGTGGAAAATTAAATTTCACGTCTCTTTGGCATTATTTTCATTTTAAAAAAGGTCAGAATGAAATTCACTACATTTTTTACGTTATCAAACCTTACCTTCACATCATTTAAGCTAAATGAATTTAAAAAATTAATTTCGAAAAATTCCCCTGCTCGGGCATGTTTTCTTTATCTCTACATTGTAATACATGGAAATGCAACACGATAGTCACTTAAAGGTAATACAAAGTTTTGGTATGGGGTCATAAACTCTTTATGTTGTATAGCTCCCTCTCAAGACTGATATTACTTTAGCTGATAAACAATGTTTCTTGACTACAATCGACCGATTTGCTATTCCCGTTTGAAAATTATATATCAGAACTGTAATAAATCTATATAAATATAGATAGATATATGTATGTATATGTATATTATCACCCAATCATTGTATTAGACACACTTCACCTCAATTATTTTGCATCAGTCGATATTCTCTCACAATGTGGACTCTTGATAACAGTTAGCGACATACACACCAGAAGAAAAATACTGATACAAAAAACAACAAACAAACATATACCGCAAAGGAAACGTATTTGTATTATAAAACATTTGTATTTAATTATTTAATGCAATAACAGAAGTGCGTTTGAAAAATATAATAAATTGTACTGTACATATCAATCACATCATATAGAGTTAAAGAGATAATATTATCTTTTTCAAGTCAAGGCAGATAATATTATCTTTGTCGAATACGGGTAGATAATATCATCTTTATCAATTCAAGGCAGATAATATTATCTTATTCGAGTATACGGTTAGATAATATTATCTTTATCAAGTCAAGGCAGATAATATTATCTTTGTCAAGTCATGGCAGATAATATTATCTTTGTCAAGTCGAGGCTAGGCAGATAATATTATCTTTATCAAGTCAAGGCAGATAATATTATCTTTGTCAAGTCCGGGTAGAAAATATTATCTTCGTCAAGTCATGGCAGATAATATTATCTTTGTCAAGTCGAGGCTAGGCAGATAATATTATCTTTGTCAAGTCCGGGAAGATAATATCATCTTTGTCAAGTTTGGATAGATAAAAGTATGTACCCACGTTTTCATTTATGTTATTACATTTATTAGGGCCTACATGTTCTTGACTGTTTTTATCACGGAACATTATATAAAAATCATCATCATAAAGGACACCGTTTTATGTATATGTCTAGTCTACGAAAACTGTCAAACGGCCATCGGATTTTTTTTTTTTTTTTTTTTTTTGGGGTTATTATAATGGTCTCTTTTAGCAAAAATTAGACACATATATATATTTTTAAACTTTCTTTCGGCGGGGGAGGGGGCTGGGGAAGGGGTCGGGGGTGGGTTACGATATGAAAAGTGAATGTATCATTTCTTGTAATGCTAGCTGTTTAAATGAAAATTGTTCAAATTCATGATTTTTGTTTGTCCAATTTTTACCTTCATTTGCCATATCATCATGATATTATTATATTATATCATCCAAATAATTTGGACCCTCGGTAGAACAGTTTCGCTCTAATGGCACAACTGCGAAGACCTATCCATCCGTACTATTTAGAATTAAACCACATTGTTCATTTAATATGTTATTACATTTATTTATATGCTATTTATTGTTTTTATAACTGAGCATTATATTCCAATGATCATTATAAGGACACCGTTTTATTTATGTTTCTAGTCTAAGAATACTGTCAAACAGTCATCGGAAGTATTTGGTTGTTATAATGGCCATTTTCTGCAAAAATTAAAAACATACATAGGCCTATTTGAACCCCTTTTCGGGGCATGGTGGGGGCAGGGGTGGGATATGAAAAGTGAATGTATCATTTCTTGTAATGCTAGCTGTAAAATCGAAATTGTTAAAATTCAGTATTTTTGCTTGCCCAACTTTTACCTTTTTTTGCCATATCATCATAATATTATGTTATTACATTTATTCATATGTTATTTATTCTTTTTATAACGGAGCATTATATTCAAATCGTCATAAAAAGGAGACCGTTTTATTTGTGTCTCATGCCTAAATACTGCCCAATAGCATTCGGAAAAACAAGTTTGTTATAATAGTCACTTACCCCCAAAAAAAAAAATATATATATATATATATAATTTTTTTTTTCTCGGGGGGATGGGATTGGATGATATGAAAAAATTAAATGTATTATTTTTTGTAATGCTATAGATGTAAAATGAAGAAGAAAAAAATCAGTATTTTGGCTTGCCCAAGTTTATCTTTATTTACCCCATCATTATATTTTATTTTATCTTATCATGGAACCCTCGGTTGAACATTTGCGCTCTATGAGCACGACTGAACATACCTATTCATTCAACCCATGTACCTACGGTTTCATTTATCTTATTACATTTATTTATATGTTGTTGGTTGTTTTTATCACGGAACGTTATATTCAAATCATCTTCATAAAGGACACCGTTTTATTTATGTGTCTAGTCTACGAATACTGTCAAACGGCTATCGGAAATGTTTTGGTTATTATAATGTCCACTTTTAGCAAAAATTAGACACATATATATTTTAATTTTCTTTCCGTGGGGGCCGGGGAAGGGGTCCGGGGGGATATGAAAAAAATGAATTTATCATTTCTTGTAATGCTAGCTCTAAAAAGAAAATTGTTCTAATTCTGTATTTTTGCCTGCCCAAGTTTTACCTTTATTTGCCATATGATCATATTATATTTTGTTATATTATTTTAGACCCCTCGGTAGAACAGTTGCGCTGTAATTGGCAAAACTTGGCAGACATACACATCCGTACCATTTAGTATATACACACGTTTTCATTTATGTTATTACATTTATTTATATGATTATTTTTATAACGGAGCATTATATTCAAATCATCATCATAATCTAGGACACCGTTTTATTTGTGTGTCTAATCTACGAATACTGTCAAACTAATTTTTTGTTGGTTGTTATAGTAATAGTCACTTTTAGCCAAAATTAGAAACATATATTTTAACTTTCTTTCGGCGGGGGAGGGGCCGGGGGAAGGGGTCCGGGGGGATATGAAAAAAATGAATTTATCATTTCTTGTAATGCTAGCTCTAAAATGAAAATTGTTCAAATTCTGTATTTTTGCCTGCCCAAGTTTTACCTTTATTTGCAATATGATCATATTATATTTTATTATATTATTTTAGACCCCTCGGTAGAACAGTTGCGCTGTAATTGACAAAACTGGGCAGACATACACATCCGTACCATTTAATATATACACACGTTTTCATTTATGTTATTACATTTATTTATATGATTATTTTTATAACGGAGCATTATATTCAAATCATCATCATAATCTAGGACACCGTTTTATTTATGTGTCTCATCTACGAATACTGTCAAACTAATTTTTTGTTTTGGTTGTTATAGTAATGGTCACTTTTAGCCAAAATTAGACACATATATTTTAACTTTCTTTCGGCGGGGGAGGGGCCGGGGGAAGGGGTCCGGGGGGATATGAAAAAAATGAATTTATCATTTCTTGTAATGCTAGCTCTAAAAAGAAAATTGTTCTAATTCTGTATTTTTGCCTGCCCAAGTTTTACCTTTATTTGCCATATGATCATATTATATTTTGTTATATTATTTTAGACCCCTCGGTAGAACAGTTGCGCTGTAATTGTCAAAACTGGGCAGACATACACATCCGTACCATTTAGTATATACACACGTTTTCATTTATGTTATTACATTTATTTATATGATTATTTTTATAACGGAGCATTATATTCAAATCATCATCATAATCTAGGACACCGTTTTATTTATGTGTCTAGTCTACGAATACTGTCAAAATATTGTTATTTTTTTGGTTGTTATAATAATGGTCACTTTTAGCCAAAATTAGACACATAATTTGTACTTTTTTCGGTGGGGAGGGGGGAGGGGCATGGGGAAGGGGTCCGGGGAGCGGGTTATGATATGAAAAGTTAATGTTAAATGAAAATTGTTCAAATTCAGTATATTTGTTTGCCCAATTATTACCTTTATTTGCCATATATCATCGTATCATGTTGTATCATATCATTTGGACCCCAGTTGCGCCGTAATGGCATGACTGAACAGACTTTTTCATCCGTACCGTGTACCCACGTTTTCATTTATGCCTTTTTGTTGTTGATTATTTTTGTATAACGGAACATAAATTCAAATCACTGTCATATCAAGGACACTTTTTTATCGGGTGTATAGTCCAGGAATACTGTCCCATAGCCATCGGAAAAAAGTATTGTTACCATGGTCACTTTTTGGAAAACGACACAAAAATATGACTTTTTGATATTTTTTTTGGGGGGGGCGGGGGAAATCCCATTTCAAGACTGCAAAATGTAGTTCAACTGAATTATTATTAGTTTTTTCTCACTGAAACCAGTGCAATGTGTGCTCAGTTAAAAACAAAGTTTAAACCTATAGATTTCATTAAATACTAATTTTCTAGCACGTCAGGAGTCAAAATAATGTGAATTTTAACGATTAGCATGATAAAAAGTCAAAGATTTTGAGAAATTTAGTACCCCGACTTTGAGGGGATCGAGTTGAAAACTAGCCAATAAGACTTGCGAACACAAATGAAGAATTCGAAAAGTGCCTGATTGACAATCAAAATTAGTTTATTAGAGTACAAGTTTACTGTAAAAATACGAAAAACGATAACCATGGCAAACGAAATGAAACCATTATTCTAGAAATCGATTAGTAGCAATCATGGTCATTTTTGAATCCACAATTGAATATTTTTGGGATATTATATTACTGACAAAATATATGTTTTTGGAACGAGTTTGATTTGCTGAATCTAGAGGTATAATTATAGATCATGATTTGATATTCGACAACATTACTGTTTACGGGGGAATGAATATGCATAAGACTATGAGACAGAAAAAATCGTCACACACGCGCGGAAAAGTGCAATTTAGGTCACAAAATAACCACGCTCTGTAAAGAAGTCCACGCTCGTGAAAGGATGTGACCGATCGAGCAGCATGACTTGTTATCGTGAATGTAGCTAGCTTGCTAGCAGACGACAGTGCTCACACTGCATGGGCGTGATTGGGTGCGAGTTTCTGATACTATAGTACCATGGACCTGTTTTAACCAATCTTTACTCAAGAAAAGGATAAGGTAATAATTCTTGGTAGATTTGTTTGTGAATTCGGTATATATAAAAGATATATCGACTGCTTTAATATTTGAGGCCTAGCCGTTTCTAATTACTGGCTCTCGGGGACGGCCAGGCGCGCCTCGGGGTCATAGCAGGATGCAACGTCCCCTTGAGCCTATAAAAACAGCTAGGCCTCTCATAGCAGTCGATATATCCATACTGGATGATCTATCTAATAAATCTAAATTAACTAAAATTGCACGTTTCCTTATGTTTTCAGTCGTAGTGATTGTAGTATCTTTATGTTAATCATATCTTCTTCTTCCCCTGTTGTTCTGTATATTTCATTTGCCGTTTTCTGCTTTACAGTACCTTTGTAAATTTGAACAATGACACAACCACGATTGTGTAATAATAATAATGGTGGCTTCTTATATAGCGCACATGTCCGTCACGTTGTGACGCTCCTGGCGCTGCCCCGATTATTACCCTGGCTTTAGCAAGTTAGCCACTAGCATTTCTAGCATTTCAAGGAATTAATTCCTGCCAGGTACCCATTTACATTACCTGGGTTGAGTGTGGCAAATGTAGATCAATGTCTTGCCAAAGGACATTAATGCCGCGGCGGGACTCGAACCACGGACCTTAAGATCGACAGTCCGTCGACGTATCCACTCGACCACGACACCTCTACGTGTAAAGTCATTCTAATCCAATTGTATTCATTTAAAAATGAAAAGGCAAATGCAGTTGTACATGTAGCTCACGTACGTTCTCCAAAATGCTATAGGTAGCAAAAGAAATGTAGGTACATATTCAAATTATGTTCAACTCCATTTTCATTACACATACCATGTGATCCACCTGATTTTTTTAAATCACAAAACTCTAAGGTTAGGGTATGATGTTCTGTGCATAGCATGATTGCCCTTCATTTAAACCAAAGTGAAGAGACATCGATATTTTCCCCCATGATATCGTATCATAATGCAACATGTTTTTAATAACAATTTAATTTCACTTCTCGTGATTTCGTTTTGCATATAGTGTCATTTAATGAAACAATCTGGACTAAAACTGTATGAACATTCTCTATTGCATTCCTAACAAAAGATACATTAATTAACGGTACTCCAAACTCGATACAGTGCAAAGTGTCAGACGCCTTTTGTCTTTTTATTCCATCCAAAAAAGATAAACCTCATTAATTATTGAATGTTAGTGATACAAGAAAGAACCATTACAGAACCATTGTCACGTCAAATGATTTTCACTTTTGGATGAAATAAATGGACTCCAGTCATATGTCGTACATGACAAATTGCACAGAATATAGCTGAAAGTCACTGTACAATGGGCTGTTTTCGTAATGTAACCAAATTTAATGCATATGTCTTTGCGAAACAAATTATGTCATTCACCCGTTACAAATAACTAACTCAATAGTAAGAATGCGAATTGCAAACAGTATTGGTTGCTAGGTAGGACAAACATAATGGCCTGAATTCACAAAGGAGGTTTGTCCACAAACCTCCTTTGTGAATTCGGGCCTATGTCTTGCCCTACCGACAAACACATACGACATGCAGTTTGCATTCTGATTATTGAAAAACAATTTTTCAATACAGGTGAATGAGATTATTTGTATTCAGGCACTCCACAAAGGCGTATATGCATTAAATTTGGTCACATTACGAAAATAGCCTATTTGATAGCTGTATGACCCAGTTAGGATTTCCCTCTTTCTAGACATGTATGTAAGACAGGCACACACGATAATGCACATCTCAACAACTTCACCGTTTCCAAACTGAGCAGATTTATTGCTTTGCATTCACACATTTCCAAGTATGTTCTTATCCATAAGGCATGCATGTATGAGCCATATTCTTGCTAAAAATCAGACATTTCTTAGTCATAGTTCTTCTTCTCCATTACAAAAAAAAAATCATAAACATGTCTAAATAGCATAGTTCGCTAAACTTCTGTGTGATTAAAAGAGAAACATTGGTTTTCCAGTAAACTTGTATCTTAACTACAGGTTAGTACAGTTTGGGACTTTGAGTACATGCACTGTTGTTCTATAATTCTAACAACAATATCACAGAGAATAAGTAGGTTTCCCCTTTGTGTGGTTAAATTTCCATTCTCACCCTCACCCTCAACCTCCCCTCCCCTCCCAAAATCTGATATCAATTTAACTAACAAACTGTCAACAATTCATGTTATAACATACAGGCACATATGTAAGCAAACTATTCTACAAAATGGGAATTTGTTCTTTTAACACTTTTCTTGCAAAATCAGATGCATTCAAAATAAAATTCAGTGTTTATTCAGTGCTTCCATCAGTGAGATAGTATGTGTACATCTACAAGTACATTGCATGAGTATACAACCTTGCCCTTTAAACTATTAGCACCTGCATATTGTGTGCATTGTAGCCATTTACTCATTGGACGAACGGTAAATTACATACTACTATGTATGATTTTGACCAACTCGTTTATTGTGGACTGTGGAACGCCTTTTCAATTTAGAATGAATCAGATGCTGTAAGGGTGGTTTCCTGGCCTAGTATTCAATTTAATACTTCAATTATGTCTGTATTTTACTAAGCATAAATAGCTCAAGTATTATTCAAATCACATCTACCCGGTAAGTACATGTACTGTACGTTAGTAAGCCAAATTTAAGGCAAAATACTTTACTGATGAGCCAATCCAAAATGATGTGCAATAAACGCATCTAACACACGCAGCTAACATGTATGATAACTGTTATAAAAACCACGTGCCTGCCAATCAAGGCCGCAAAAATAATTGGCTTAAGACAGCCAGGGAGTTGTCTTAAGAGTGAGTGTAAACTACTTTTCAACTGGATACTGAGGTTGGCTGAGTATTTTAACCTAAGCTGAAAGCTGAATAAAACACCCATACTTCTGACGCAAGTATTGAATTGAACACCGGTCCGGGCCTTTTTCATCACTTTAGGTGCTTAATGGTTTAAGAGTTTCAGGCAAACATACATGTTATTGTACTTGGTGCTTGCTTTCACACAAAAAATTAAAGCAAATATTGCAATGTCGGTGTCGATCTTCATTGAAAATAATAATTTCAAATCTATTAATTAAAATATTTATCATTTATAAAAACAAACCAATCGCATTTTATACGAAAACAACTACACAGAAAGCCCCATGCAACTTAAACATTTTTGAATGCTGATGAACTAAACAAAATCATTACTAAACATCAAATTAAAGTCATTGATTTTACAGACTGGCAAAATAAATATAAATATATATATCTCATAAAACTCAACATTGGGTCATGACTACTATCACAAGCATAAAATCCTGCTCTTACTTTTTGATGAACTAAATTTGATATAAACTCTCATGAGATATACATGTAGTACCTATATATACTTTTGTTAAGAAGTATATGGTCATCATAATTCCTTATATTGTAATTCATGATATTTTGTACTTTACCAGAAAACCGTATCTTAAATCATTTTCACATCACGAGAGAACCTCCACCATAATGTTTTAGGACACTATGAAGATAATTATGATTAATATCTTTTATTGAATAATACTGTGTTATCCATCCAAGTGATTACATGTTCAATTACCTTCATTCACATTCATGGTCATAAAATGATGGTAACATATTACAAAAATACTCCTAAAAAACATGACAATGATTTCAATGACCATGCGATCTCTAACTGAAACTAATGATGTTGCGTAAATTGAAAAGATAAAACAAAAAACAAAACTTTTCAAGCTAATATTACAACCTTCTTAACATAATGTGATCAGTTTAAAGCAACTGTCGATACAAATTTGATTATAACCATTAACAAACAATAGCATAAGCATGTGTTTATTGATAACCAATCATTTCTTTGCAAATTTGTCTACGACTCGGGTGATGCATGAAATAAGTGATCATAAAATTTCTCATAATTAGTCATATATAGCATTTGAAATCATAATAAAATTCCCAATAGCAACCACCAAACACTTTAATTTGTGGCTCTTTGGTGCTCCTAGGTGACACTAATATATCTGCCTCATGATTTGACTATGGAAGAGAAGTTTATCCCATTGATTCTGTACAGGTTGTGACCATGGTTTTCTTTGCCTCACTGTACACGCTTCTGTACTGCTCTGGAAGAGCGAATTCCGTCTGGAAGGGAAGAAAAAAAGAGTAAAACACACAAATTAAGCAATGTCTTTGTAATTGCTTCAAATAGGAAACAAGTTTGCATCTTTCAAGAGACAGATTTCAATGGATCGCTACTAGTCTTTTGATTTGTTTGGGTTTGTTCTTACTACATAATGACTACATACTACATAAGTTTTAAGGAGAAATGCTTTCTTAAGTTTTTGCTCTAATTTTCTTGTCTTCTTTTTCATTTCTCTTTTTCCCTCTTTTCTTATTATTACCAGTAATTATTATTATTATTTTTTTTCTTTGGAATAAATCTTTGCAGATGTTCCGCAGAAACTTTCGTGCACACCTTAGCTGCGCAGGGCCAGCTAATCATGTATTTACCAAGCACAATACAAGGAACTCCAGGCACTGTGCATGGTGAATACATAACCAGCTGGCCCTGTGCAGCTAAGGTGCGCACAAACATTACTGCAGAACATCCTTCAATGAAAAAAGATGAGCAGTCTGGTATTTTGACTTACAAATTCTCCCTCAGCATTGGGGACAAGGACATTCATCTCAGACGACTTGGCGCTGATGATTTCAGCACCCTTACAACTTTCACTCAAGTACACCATACAACCATCTGTCTTGTCTATGTTCACAATGTTAGCCTGGCCAAGTATCTGTATGAAAAGACCAATAACAGTGATAAAATGACTTCTTAAATTGAGTTTATAAAATTAACAACTAAATTATTCATGCCCGTTGTAAATTTGATGTTTCATGTGTTCTTCGTAATTCCAGAATGAAAGGTGCACTGGTCGATTTAGGGCCTTTGTAGAATACATTTAGCTGTAAGCTTAAACATGTCACATTCTCAAGAAACATAAATTGGGAGAAATCAATGTTTCACAAACTTAAAAAATTACAAATATTGGTAAGGGTATGAATCATTTAGTTAATAACTGTAAATATAACTATTCTGGCAGTCTTGTCAGATATCGACACTAATACTCATCCATGATCAAGGAAAGATCATCAACATAATTATCTGGAACATTTACAATGTGTCTCTTCATAAAGTGGAACAAAATGATGGCATATCCAACAAATTTCATTCCACTTTCCTCTTTGCTACCAGCACTAGATAGGGGGCAGTATTCTAAAAGCTCACTTGGCTCTCAATAGGTAAATTAGTTTCCAGAAAGCTCACTACACCATAAATCCCATTACTAGTTGGAAGGAGGAGCGTTGCACCTATGCTATGATGCACATCTGCCATAGTTAAATAAGGAATTGGAAGTTTTGGTATTCTGAAAAACTCTGTTAGCAATTAATTACAAAGATAAAAGACCTAGTAGGTCTCTTTAGTCCTCTGTTTTCCAATGACACAGCACTCTTTTATTGAAATTTTCATGGACATTCAATTGCAATGATGACATACATGAATACATGAGAATTACCTTATTAATTTTGGTACGTAGTAGCAGTCTCCATGTTAGTTTTGAATATTTGGTAGATGTTTTGCATCAATCAAGTCAAATAATAGCAAGATCTTCTGAATTTATTTTACAGTAGCCTATGCAGGCTGCAGTGTACTACACATTTTTCTATGTTGAAGTTGGAGCATGTACACAACATTTTCTTTGATACAGCATGTCTAATTAGTGGCAAAGGACTAAGGAGAGGAGAAGCATATTTTAATGATGCAGGATTTAATTGCTTTCAGAATACCGATACAGATTAACTTGAGGACTTTAGAGGAAAGTTAAAAGGAATGTTACAAGAGCTTTCAGAATGCCACCCTTGATCAATTAGCATGTTTCCACAGGAGACCTGGAAAGTAATGGTATCGTATACCAAGAATACACCTGGAAAGTAACCCCGATTAGAATCTAACCAGGCTGTAACCACAGAATGCAGTTAATGGACTTTAAATATTGGACTTTAGCGGGTTCCCTGGATGTCTGGAAAGTGGGCGCTGCACTTAGTACTGCATTGTGTCACATGACCTATATGTTAATGCTGAAGTCCAGAAAGGTTTCAGCAGAACTGAGAAGGCGAGCATACCCAGACAAATCCACCTCTAAGGACAGGTACGCTTTTTATTAGCGTTAGCATTATAATCCAATTATAGTGTGTTTTTACAGAAGCATGTGCCTGAAAAAGTCTGGAAAAAGTGTGAAAAAAGGGTGGAAATTATTGTATTTGGTATCCTGTAGAAACATGCCATTTAACTCACCTGTAATTTTACACTCTGGCAGTTGACAATATCCAGAGCCCCAACGACACTCTCACAGGCAACACCAACCTTCTTGCATCCATCTTAAAACAAAGCAAAAATTTTTAGATATGATGTGGCTAGTGCTAAAATGAGTGCATTAGAGAAGAAGAATTATCAGCTTATGAGAAAACTGGTAACCCTTTGATTTCAAAAAAGATTATAGAATTAAAGCATACAGCTATACGTTACATCTTCCATTCCCATCACCCCTCCCCCCTTCAACCTTTAGTAGGCCCAGCTTAATACATGTAACTTGGTCACTTCCTAGATCCCTCCCTTAAAATATTTTGACCATCAATACATAGAGTCATGACTGTGCATGTAATTTGGATTTATTGATTTATCAATCAAATCTTCGAAAGGGAGTATGTCAGAGTCAATTTGTAAGCGAAGACAATGAGCTGACCGTAGCGCCAGACAAGTCATAACTCGAAAATACATTCTTTTTATATACTTAAAGATGAAGGTGCATTCTAGTGATGGAAAAATCTCTCTATAAAACAAATATAGTTTGTTCTCTAAAAATGAAAACGGCATTATGCAATTTTTTTATCTATCGATTTATTTTCATTCATATTTTTTCATTTATATTTTATTTCATTTATCTTTATTATAATCTCTCTTTTTTTATGCACTTTGAACTTTGCTCATATTTACTCCCAATATCCATGTCAACTGCCAAGGTTCAAGTTTTGATAAGGCAGTTTCCCAACAAGATGTAACAATGATTCAAATACACCCTGTAGTTAAATAGACTTCTTTACATGAGAACTTCCCATTGGCAATACATGTACAATCGGATGCGCTGTTCATACCGATAGTGATGGAGTTGACTTTTTTGGGGATGTTGATGACGCTGTTGTCACACTTGTAGATGTACACTGTCTGCTTCATCCCGGCATCGTCCAAACTAATATTTTGATTTTGCGAATGGTATTCCTGAAATAAACAAGGCAGAAACAGACAAGATTAAAGTCTAAACTAAGAATTCTATACTGTGTGGATTCCTGGAATAATATGAGATGAACAAAATGAAACAATGTCTACGGTCATGGCAGTACACAATGTGTGAAGTACATATGGACCAACTAGCACCAATTTGCTGCATCAGGAAAATAGCTTTAAAAATGTGTTTGATAATGGAAGTATGACTTTTGAAAATAAGATAAAAGGTGCCAAATCTACTTGAAATCAAATACAGAAGATGATAATCACATAAATGTTATGCTATACAGATTGTGCAATATCCAAGCCACTCTCTGAGCAATTTTTAGGCTCAAGTATTAAAGGGGAATTAACCTCAAAGTTCATGTTAATTTCAGTTTGTAGGCTATTTAAAACATTATCTGAGCATTTTCAGAATGTCCCCATTGTGTTTGCTCACGGCCCGTTCTGTGACTTATCGCATGGAGTTGACAGCTATTGCTAAGTACGTTTCCCTGCTGTAAACTGTAAACTGATCACTGCAGATCACATCATTTGTCCTGTCGTACTTGTACTTTTTGTCCATAAATTTCTCCACCTTCAGAGCTGCTACCCATAGCTTGAATATTTCATTGCGATTGTGTGGGTCTGGAAACTGATGAAACGATTTCACCTTGGTTTTCGAGGAACAATTATTACAACCAAACACTTGGCAGTACACCATGTTTGACGTATATTGCATATAACGCGCTGTGCGCTACATCAGTTTTCCATGCGATGCTTCACAACCCAGAAGTTTTGAAGGGAAATCTCAACAAAATGGCAGCTTCCTTGGGCAGATGACGTCGTAAATATGGCGAAGTAGGGTCTCTTTATTGTACTTGCAAGACGATATTATTTGGCCTACAGCAATGCTTTTTATATCAAATGAAAAGTTGTTGTTTTACTCTACGTCATGATAATGCTTCACAGTCGAGAGGTTAATTCTCCTTTAACAAGCATCTTTTTATGCACCAAATGAAAATTTCATCCCACTTCTTCCCCCTTGATCAAGAAAGCGCACATTGTTACTGTGGCTTACCAAATGACCAATTTTCTGCACTCCGAAGCCTCTTTCAGATACAACGCTGCAAAACCAAGGCGATTTTTTTTTATGATGGCATAAAGTGTACTAGGCTTCACATCAACATCAACACAGAGATGCCAACCTCTTGACACAAAAAAAACAGACTGAATATCCTAAAAAATCAGATTTTGGAGAGAAAAAAACAGATTTTCACGAAAACTTGACATTACCACTGGCCCGTTGGCCCCGAGCTAGTATAATTTCAGAAAAATGTGTTACTGGTAAGAACGGTCAAGTAAAAATGTTTGATCTTTCATTAAAATTTAATGAGAAAATTGTAAAGCAAAGTTTTTGTTGGGGTTCCGGGGTTTACTTGTACATGTTTCTATGCGATTCCGCAAAAAAACAAAAACAAAAAACAAACAAAAAATCTTTTTTTTTTTTTTTTTTTGTTGAAAAATCGTATTTTAATAGGTTAGAAGCGCATTATCGTATTTCACTCTTAATATCGTACTAAATACGATTTAATCGTACTGGTTGGCATCTCTGTCAACATCAACAGTATACGGAAGAGAAGGTAGTCCTGTTGGTCTTCCGGTCGCTTCTTCTTAGTGGTTGTTTAACAGACAAGAAAAACTTTGAAAAACTTTGAGGGCACACGAGAGAGATGGATCACGTGCAACATACTGAAATTTAGACCCATAATTGTCGATTAATCTTTTGAAGATGTTCAAGCTTGGTGCGGTGACCACAGACTGAGGAAGATTGTTCCAGTCATTAATAACTCTTTGGCTGAAGAAGTGCCCTCTGAGGTTGAGTCTGTATTGTTGCTTGAAAATTTTCAACGAGTGACCTCTGGTTTCACGGGATCACATTTGTGTATCTTGTAACACATAGATCGGTAAATACATGCAGGACCTTTGTTGTGCCCAGTTGCCATTTATTTACACATTAAAATAAATTGAAATGTGGCAGCTTTCTTTTTTGCAGTGGTTTACCATTCCATTCCTGAACGAGTCTTTACTATGCACTCGACTTCTTCTGTGACTGCTCTAAAGGCCTATATTAAAGGGCAAGTCCACTCCAAAAATAACTTACTTTCAATAAAAGCAGAAAATTCAGACAAACCAATCACAAAAAGTTTGAGCAAAATCGGATAACAAATAAGAAAGTTATGAATTTTTGAAAAAGTATGTAAATTATTATGGAACAATGAGAATCACAACACAAATTGCCAAGATGGTTATCAGTTTGTGACGTCATGTCCTCACAACTTATCAATTACTTTATATAGTTTAATTCCATTAATTTCCCTTTTTATCCCCAAAAACTTGATTTCCCCATGCCTTTGCCCAGGTTATATGATTTGTATCATATTGCGTGCATGACATTTCCCAAAAACTTTTATGAATTTTGAAGAATTTATACTATTTTCTGAATATTGTATTTCATAATTATTGATTTTTATATAAATAGTTTATCAAAATTAAATTTTCATGATTTAACTGGACAAAAATTACTCTTTATTTGTGCATCTACACAAAAACATATTACTAACAATCTAACTTGGATGCTGATGTAAAGAAATAAGATTCTTAGGGTGAAAATAGAAAATTTATATTATCAATATAAAGAAAATAATTAGTGGATAGTGAGGACCATACGTCACAGACTCATGAGTGAGTTACCAATTTGTGTAGTGATTTTCAAAGTTTTTCATGTCATTAAAAATTCATAACTTTCTTATTAGTTATCTGATTTTGCTCAAACTTTTTTTTGATTGGTTTGTCTGATTTTTCTGGTTCTATTGAAAGTACTGTAAGTTATTTTTGGAGTGGACTTTGGCTTTAAAGGGTCCACATAAAGGTAATGCAAAGTTTTGGGAAATTTTAAAATTGGATGGATAGTAATTCTTTAAATTTTTGATATATTTGGATGCCACTGTGGATGTATTATAAGCACTAAAAAAAATTAGCCCCTAAAACACTTCTGCTTTGAGCAAATTGAATAATCAAAATTTACGGTGCTCCGGTAAATTTCAAATATTTCAAATAGCGCCTAAGGCCATTCCATGGTAGCTGCGACCATGAACATCTCTGAATATGCAGTTCCGATATATAATTTCCAAATGGGAATAGCAAATCGGTCGATTGTAGTCAAGAAACATTGTTTTAAAGGGATCGTTTAACAGTGTTAAATCTGAGATACACGGCCCTACATGTTATTAGTGTCTGTGATATGGTGTAATAATGAAGCCCTAAAAAAATTGCGCTTCAAAATGATCAAGAAGTGCCTCAAAAAGTAAAAATCTTTGATTGACCGGTTTTACCATACTCGTTTTCCCTAATAGACTATAGTGTTATGAAAACCATCAGGCGAACGGTTTTCAAAATTTGTAATTCCAATCATAAATATCTTGATAATCAGACAGGCGATCAGCTTGTAAAAGTCATGGGGTTCCTGACTGACCTAAAGGTTTATGATTATCATTGCATCATGAGCTAAATCCAGAATTTTGTTTCAGAATCTGAGACAAAGTTACCGGATCCCTTTAAAGCTAAAGTAAAATCAGTCTTGAGAGGGCGCTATACAACATAAAAAATTTATTATTTACAATTTCATCACTTTAGACTGGATTTCACCCGCGACAACGGTCATTGAATATTGTAAAATCGCATAAGCTTCCAATATGTTCATTTGAACCAAATTCATGACCCCATACCAAAACTTTGTAATACCTTTAACAATGTTAAATCTGAGATGCATGGCCCTACGTGTTATCAGTATCTGTGATATGGTGTAATATTGAAGCCCTGAAAGAAATTGCGCTTCAAAATGATCATGAAGTGCCTCAAAAAAGTAAAAATCTTTGAGTGACCGGTTTTACCATACTCATTTTCCCCAATATACTGTAGTGTTATAAAAACCGTTAGGAAAACGAAAAATGAAATTTTGATTTCCAATCATAAATATCTTGATAATCAGACAGGCGATTAGCTTGTAAAAGTCATAGGATTCCTGACTGACCTAAAGGTTTATAATTATGACTGCAGCATGAGCTAAATCCAGGATTTTGTTTCAGAATCTGAGGTTTTGGACTAAGGGCTGGCTAGGAATTACTTTTTTTTATGGGGGCTACTTTTCAAAAAACCAAACGGCTACTTTAAGAAAAGTGGGGGCTACTTTTGAAAAGAGGGGGCTACTTTCTTAAAGCCATATTGTAAGCTGTAACAAATTAAAGTTGTGTTTTTCCTTAGCCATACTGCTAGAGACGTTATTTAGTCTTTTTTTATCTGTGCGAATTTTTATCATGGCCTGCATGGACAATGCAATTCCATTTTTAAAAAATGTAATTCTGTTTAAAATTGTGTTATTTATAACTTAAAACCATTAAATGTGAGTGAATATTTTTACTGTTGTCCCACATACCGATGTATTTGTTATAACGAAACATGTAAAATCATGGCCGGATTTTTTGTCCCGTATAGACTCTAAAGGCAAAGCTAGTTTCATTTCGTAGACAGAAATTGATGCCATCAATGTCTGACAACGCATGGCATCTACTATAATAATATAATTTAATTAAACCGTTGTGAGAAAATTTCTGAGGTAAAGGAACATCATTTATATATCTATTTAAGGTTTTTTTATATCAAAATATAATTTCTGTCTACGAAACTAGTTTTATACGGGGAAAATCTGGCATTGATTTATTGCATGTTTCGTTATAACAAATATATCGGTATGTGGGACAACAGTAAAATATTCAGTCACATTTACTGGTTTTAAGTCATAAATAACACACTTTTAAACGGAATCACATTTTAAAATTGGGATTGCATTGTCAATGGTAAAATTCGGGTCAGAAAAAATACTAAATACCAATTTGGTCGCCAGCAGTTCACAGCACTGACGGACGGTGCTCGCAAGTGCTTATTTGCCTCATGCATGTGGGTACGATACGGTACTTTGTATTATTATATATGGCAGACACGAGCGCGCGTTAGCAGGTAGTTGACATCATATCGACACACGCACGGCCATTATATTATTGCCAGTACTCGGATCGTGTCCGTCAAGGCTCGGTGCGCAGGCGGGCTGCCGGGCGGGCGGGTGGGCATTGGCCCGCGATCAGAATCAGTAGCAAAAATCGTACGTGGGCGACTCTTCTTAGAATGGTCGCCCCTTCAAGTACAGTTTTCAGGATTTTAGGGGGCGATTCTGAGACTCACGGGGGCAAAGTCGCCCGTCGCCCCCGTGTATTTCCGACCCTGACTAAGGGTACACAAATTCAGGCTGAGGAACCTGTTTAGACTGCTGGTAAAAACAAGACAACCATGTAGAAGTATCAATATTTAAAGTTCATGTTGAAAGGCTGTTAGCACTATTAAAACTTGTTCATGGCCCATATCTACATCTTCCTTACCAATTGTAAATTACACATTTTTTGTTTACAACTTGTGAACAAGAAATAGTAGCTTCTTGCTGATTTCTTGTAGATTTCTTCATTCAATAAGTGTACATGTCATCAAGTTGGCTATTGTTACACACTTGCTCAATGTGTCGATTTCACATAACTATTTCCTGTATAAAACTAGTTGATATCTTGTAGATTTCTTCATTCAATAAGTGTACATGTCACCAACTTGGCTATTGTTACACACCTGCTCAATGTGTCAATTCATGTGTAATATAGTTCATTTCTTGCAGACTTCTTCATTCAATATTAAAAGTGTATGTCATTAACCTAACCATTGTTACACACCAGCTAGTGTACACATCACAGAAGTTTTTCCTGCATAATATTAAACCTGTTGATCACTTACCACATCCCATCTCTTCTGAGACAGTTCAGTCCTGGGTGGTTTCTTGACCTGGGCTGGTTTGGCAGCGGCTACCGACTTGACTGCAGCAGGGGCCTTGTAGGGCTTGGGGCTGGAGGATACAGGCTTGACTTGCTTCCTGAGCTCAGGGTTCTTGTGGGTCTTCATGTCATTAGTCACCTTCTTTAAGCCTTGGTAATTAAAACAAAAAGAATGGCATTAACCCTTTCCATGCCAAATCCCTGCGAAGAATTTGAATGTCATATAATGTATTTTTCACTAAAATTGGGTAGTTTTTCTTTTTCTTCTCTGAATAACAACTGATGCCTTGAGAGATTTATGACCAAGGAAGACATTGAATGCCAAAGTGAGCTATGAAACAAAAAATCAACTAAAAACGTCTAATATGGAAAGTCACTTGTCAGGTTTATCCGAGCAAGATTTGACCACTTTCATTTTCACAAGACAATTTCGATCTAGCTTTAATAAAAAGGACCTACAGTTTTAATCGCTAACTAAATACTAATCATAATAATAGTAATAACAGTAGTAGAAGTAGTAATAATAATAATAATAAGAAGAATACCAATGATTATATTGTGCACATATCCATCCCAAGGGATGCCCAAAGCTCCTAACAAAATACTGTGGACCCTTGTTATCTTGTTAGGGTCAAGGTTATATTGCATTGCAATCAATGAGACTTCCATGCAAAACTTGAAACAAAAAAAAGAAGGGAGGTTTTGGCATAACTTACCGCTTGTAACAGCTTCACCTTGGTTAAGCGCAGCAAAGAGAGCAGACCTGCTCGAGTCATCGCCTGAAGCTGGAGTAGCAGGACCGGATGGGGGTGCAACTGGGGGTGGTGGTGGGGGAGGGCCACCAGGAGCTGGTGGTGGTGGAGCTGCTCCTGCAGCTGGTACACTGGCATCCTTGCCCTGGGAGTATGGGATACAAGAGAGAGTTGACCAAGGGTAATATGAAAATGCAATGATAAGAAGAACGATAAAAACAGCTACAACAATATCAGTGACATCAATTATAATCAAGAAGGAGATTCATGTTCAGATTAGGTCTGGCTGGACAAACGATCTAAAGAACACTGAAAATCAATGATCTAACCTTAACCCGACATAAGCAGTCGATTAACTAAGATAAACCCATGACTGGAGAGCATTATGGTATTCATGTACCTCAAATGTTCTCAGGTATTGTATGTGGATTTTGCTGATTTTCTTTAGCTAGCAATTTGTAGGACTGAACGACATGAATATGTATATCAACAGACTAAAAAATCAGTCTTTAGAGGAAGGTGGTCATTAAGTACAGGATCTTAAAGGTTTCAATGAGAAACTCAGGTCAAAAGAAATAAAAATTGAGATTTTATGGATGGGTGGTCACTAAAGCAGGACTAACGAAGTGGAGCCAGGCCCTCCTCTCTCAGGGCCAGGAACTCACCTGCCTGTTCCAGGAGACACCGGTAAGATGATGTTTCTTGACGTACTCCTCTAGATCCTGGATGATCTTGACAAGTCCTTTAGTCCATTCAAAATGGATGGGCTCTCTGTGATCACAAAGGGAATGTTTGTTTAACCCATAGCAGTTTATACTAATCTTATGGTCTATATACAGTAAATCATTCTTTTCCTCCTCAAATTGGCACCGATTATTCTTATTTACCACTCCTAAATAGTCATAAACATATAAACGTACATGAAATTGACCAATGCAGAATGAAAATTATTAAATTCAACAACAAATTTGCCAATATTAACACAGAAATTGTGATGTATATAAATTTCACACCCCTTTGCCAATTTAGACAATGTAATGATTATTCATGAACGGCACAATGTATAGCATTGGAAATGTATTCAAAATTGTAAAATTGACAGTGCTTTTGCTCTTTCTGCTCACGTGCAGTGCGTAATTCCTAGAATTCTGGATCAAAAGAGTTTTAAACTTCACTAAAATGAGACACTCAACACTAAATTACTTTACGTTAAAGAAAAACACTCATTACTAAGTACATTGCTTTAAAACAAAACACATACGGTAATTAACGGTGTATTAACCGCCCTCGTGTATTAACCGCACCCCTCTTTTTCGCCCTCAAAAAAAAAAAAAAAAAAAAAAAAAAAAAAAAATTCTAAGACTTTTTTTTTTTTCGCCCGCAGGAAGAAAAAAAATATGTTAAAACTAGTGCTGTACCATCATGGATATTTACAATTCCGTTTAACTGCTAGTCGAAACCAGACGGTTTTCGGTTTAACGAAAATTAATCACTTTTGCCAAGGTCACCGCTGATTGATAGTAAGAATAGTAGTCGACACTGCACTGGGCGGACGCTGGGCCGACCAGCACGGGGGATTTTCTCCCACCACTCCCGATGAAAAATACTGCTTTCGACCGGCACTAATTTCACATTAAAAGTAAAACGGAACTATTTGTGAAGTACTTACATTCATATTTCCGTCGTTAATCATGTTTTATTTGCAATTGTACAAGAATCATAATTACAATTGTACATTAAATTATTATTTTTAAAGACTTGCCGAGTACGAGTGTTGTTTTCTAAAGTTGAGATTCATGAAAGCTGCCATATTGTATTTACCGATGTATACACAGAGATGGCAGCTCAGGCTCGTCCATCACTGTTCTTTTAAATGTTTATTTTTAATAGATTGAATCATTTTTTTTGGTAATTTTTCAGAATACATAAATTAAAATACTACAATATATATTTATTTTATTATTTATATTGTAAAATTTGTCAGAGATTGTTACACTTATTGTTGTTGTTTTTTGTTTTGTTTAACACTTATTAAAATGACCTAGGCTGATAGGCTCACAACAATACGATTCATTGAATTAATAATAGTATTTAACAATTATACAACATAATCCCCCTTTTCGAGAAGTCTCTGAATAAAATTATAATTATAAATCATCAAATCTACCTCTTTAAATAAAATAAAAACATTTGTTGCTCCTTTATTTTTAAGAAAGAAGGTTGATTCATGATTATAATTTCATTCAATTATTGAAACAACTCTGAAGACGAGACTAGGAAAAAGAAGTTATCTTCATTATCATCATTCTTCCTTCCATCTCTCCCTTTTCTTTAAAAAGTACAGAATTATTTACTTAATGTAGTTTTCGCATGTTTTCTTTTCTTTCTGAAGTTTCTTTTATATTGTCTCTCGATCCCTCCCCAAAATTCATTCACCTCTCATATTTCTTTCACCATCATGTCGCAGAAATTTAGAATACAAAAACATTCCCTATCAAAGACAGCTGGCGCCCAGCTGGGTGTAACATTACACCGCGGTTTCTTTGATCAGGGTTCAAAGGTTCAAAAGTTTATTGTCTGTCCGCGCGTACATGTTTCAATCACTCAGCACATTCCAAAATATATGCAAATCTTGGTTAAGCGTACAGCATGTGCCTTACATGTGATCGTTGTTTTTAATTGTCATACAAACAGACCAATCATGATAGAGCATGTTGGATGGGCACTCTGACAGGGACATGAGTATTTTGAGGATGCATACAGTCATGTAGCTAGCCTTATGCTTCATCTTTTTAGGGAGTGGTCTAGATTAAGGATGATAATTTATGCTGACCTGGGACTCATTTCTGGACCGCTGACAACATGATAAACAAAATGTAGCAATGTGCCCTCTATTCAGGACAAGGTCAGTGGGCGATGGTTGATTTGAAAAGCGTTGAAAATGAGTGTCACTTTCAGGACGATGGTATCTAACTAAGCCAAAAACTTCAGGATATTTGTCCATATCATTTTGGGGATATCCCCCAATCCTCTCCTAAGCGCGCGAGCACTCTCGGTGAAACAATTTGACCGCTGCTGAACGCGGAGATTGTAACATACCTAGAGTTTGCAGCATGATGCTTGTCTGTAACGGTGTATAAACCGCACCCCGACTTTTGATGTTTGCCGGCGGTAAAAAAAGTGCGGTTAATACACCGTTAATTACGGTATGTACACAAAAATCAGAGACACTGGTCAAAAAAGGTTCGATGAAAATCAGACAACCAATAAAAAAAAGTTATGAACATTTCAATGATATAAAGATCGCTTTCACATGGAGACAAATTGGCAACTCTGCCATGAGGCTGTGAGATCATAGGGCCCTTATCCACCAATTGTGGTGTCTGATTGTAATACCGTATCCTAAAATTACTCATTTCCTCCATGAACCTGATATATTTGTATCAACCTACATGTACATGTACATGTAGATGTACATGTATGTAAAAAAAGTATTTTTCTTTTTCAATACCACCCCAAAAAGGGGATATTTTAGATAACTTTTTGTATTCATAGCTATTCATTTTATATAAAACAATTATCAAAATATCCCCTTTTCTGTGTTTATGAAAGAAAAATACTACCATAATGTAGGTGGATACATAAAATACATATATAAATAATAAAATATAATAATAACATAATAATTTTTTCCTCAATTATTTCAATTATCACCTTTACTAGGAATCAACCTTTTCTTTAACAGATTTAGTACTAAATGCTAATATAACAGTTACGATAAGGAGACTTACGTTTCCCTGTATTCTTTGAGGACTCTGTTGGTATAAAACGTGGCTGAGCCGATCATTTCTTTGACGTATGGTGCTGGCTTGTTGGGCTGTCAAGATAAAAGAATATTCTATTATGTAGCACGATGGTTTTTTTTTCACCTACAGTATCATACTAAACATGTACATTTACATTATTAATTATTATGGTATCATCAAAACTCTTCTTTTTTTTTCTCTCTCTCTCTCTCTCTCCATTTTGTAATAACTTTTAACCCTATTTTAACTGGGCTATTTCAGACCAGGTTTTACCCCCCCCCCCCAAGATCTGGCCGTTTCACAGCCGATCGCCACGAAAATTTGCATGCATGTCAAGTGAAGTGTATAGAATACTATGGTAATTTGCATATTCATGGTAATTTATGCAAATAAGGTTATAAAATTCACATTTTTACCCATAAATCATATATTCTTCGTATTTAAGCATTCTTTTTCACTACATATATTCGTTAGACCATTTGGAATAATAATAAGACAACAAAAATTGGAAGAGCCAGGTTATTCCTTATGTTATCTCTTGTTTTGATAATTTCTTATGTATGTCATTGTTTTTTAACTTATGTATTTTATTGTTTTTGTTGTGTTATTTCATTTCTAACTACAATTCAACTATTTTGACCCCAAAACAAACACCTTTAAACTTTAAACAAGACCAAATAACCAATGTTTTATCTCTTTTTGGGAAAAATGATATTTCCATATGTTTTGTACACAAATCACAAAAATGAGCGATTTTCGGGCTGACATGCAAAGACAAAAGGTCACGTGACTTTGCAACTATGTCCGATTTTAAAAAAGACTCGAAATAAAAAAGTCATGAAAGGAAAACTTTATATCTGCCGCGGTTCTGGAGCAGTCGCTAAATTACTACCCCCCCCCCCCAAGTTAACATAGGGTTAAAATCTACTCTCAATACTCTCTCACTCATCTATTCAAAATGGCATCTTGCCTCTGGATGTTTTCTTTCATTAAAAAAATATACAGTTTTTCCAACTATTGGAGGTGTAAATAAAGTATTTATGAACAAATTTAACCATTGATTTATACTACAGTGTACATATATATGTCTTCTGGAATTTAGATGTAGTCATTTTTGAAAAATAGTTTCAGTCATTGGTAGCTGTAATCAGCATCGTGACATCGTCATTATCATCAACTCCTTCTTCATCATTGATATCATCACCATCACCATCATCATCATCATCTTCACCATCATCACCATCATCATTCATCATCATCATTACTACGTTCATAATTATCATCATCATTATCACCATCATCATCATTATCACCATCATCATCATCTTCACCATCATCATCATCATCATCATCATCTTCACCATCATCATCACTAGGGCTGCGACGCACTGTTGACAGCTACTCGAGTACGATTTCTCGTACTCGAATACTCGGCCGCCATTTTTTTTTTTTTTTTTTTTTTTTCTATTTTTCAGTGGTTTACAACCATCTCTGTGTCTCAGCATAATGCGAATAAAGAATACTATTTAAAGCTAACCTACCTTCCTAATTTGAAGGAAGAGATTTAATAAAAAGTGTCGATTTATTACGCAGGAGATCTTTTCTGAGCAAGGTAGCTAGGCCTCCAAAGCGCTGACATAATTCCCTTCGGTAACAATGGCTGCGCGAGTCCAAAGGCCGCATTGCGACATAATCCTTTTCTTCGGTAGCAATGGCTGCGTGAGTCCAAAGTCCGCTTTGCAACATAATCCTTTTCTTCGGTGACAATGTCTGCCCTAGTCCAAAGTCCGCATTGCGACATAATCATTTTCTTCGGTAACAATGGCTGCACGAGTCCAAAGTCCGCATTGCGACATAATCCTTTTCTTCGATGATTGACAGGGGGCGCAAGTCCAAAGTCCGCATTCGACATAATCCTTTTCTTCGGTGACATACTTTTTCTGTGGAAACACGCTGATAGATTCTAGATCTAGACTAGATCTAGACTAGATCTATTTGTATTATTTTTATCGGAGCGTCGGCTTCGAAAAAACAGTTGGGACTGTACCGACTCAGGCTTATTTGTGTGAGTAAAATCACCAAAATAAAGGCTAGCTAGGTATTAATTTTTATTTATAAATATTTAAAAAAACAAAAAACAAAACAAAAAACATGGCGTCCGAGTATTCGAGTATTCAAGTATTCGCGGGCAAGACTGGGAGTGTACTCGAATACCTCATTACACGGTTATGCACAGCCTTAATCTTCACCATCATTCATCATCATCATTACTACGTTCATAATTATCATCATCATTATCACAATGCTCATTATCACCAACATCATCGTCGTCATCATCCTCCTCGTCATGATCATCCTTTCCTCCCAATCTTTTCCACTTACCACATTCACCCATCCAAGCATCGGGACGCCCTCACTGATGGCTGAGAGATGGTTGGAGAGCTTCGAAGACCTTCTATTTTGCTGATATTCCTGGATCTCACACAGTTTTTCAGAAGTTGGCTTCAGAAGCTCTAACAAGACCGCCTAAGATATCAGAAATTCATCAAAATCAAGCAGTTGTATATCAGGGAAAGTTTTGTTATGACATAACCTACAACAATGAAGTAATGATTTAAATATTATGTCATTTAGATTATTAGATGAATTAGATCATTAATTATTTGGATACGTGTAAATGCACATACATATATATTTGCAAAGTATAAATCTAAATGTACATATATATTACACAATTAATTACACATCATCAATTTTTTAGCCTTTCTGGCTTCAAAGAGATGATTTATGAAAAAGACCTTTAAAAATTAAAATATCAACGAATTTCAATTTTTTTTTAAATTGTTGGGACCTCCCCCTTCCACAGGGATGACAATGAAAACACTGATTTAGATATTGTCTGTTCCATGTATAATTTTGTCTGTGTAATGCAAACACTTTCTATTACACATTTTTCTTTCATTAATAACTAGATGGAACTTCGACTGCGCGCAGTCGAAAATGATGCCTCCGCCATAGAGCGGTTTTACAAACCAAAACGGAAGCAATTTTTAATATTCAGGTTTGAATCCATTAACAGGTTCTCAGAATATCGTGATTACAAGCTATTTTTCATATACATGGTTCTGCAAGATAAATTCCTGTCCTGAGTTCGATAGTAATCCATCTGTCGGTTCTAATTATAATGCATTCCCAAGTTATTTATATACATACATAATGAGCCCCATGACCTTTGACCTTTGATCTCATGACCCTAAAATCTAATCAGTTCATTGGCTCTGAAAGATACATAAACATGTCTAGAGTTTGATGGTAATCTGTCTATCGGTTCTCAAGATAATGCGATCACAAGCTATTTTTTAATACATAAAAAAGCCTGACTTTTGACCTTTGACCCCATGACCCTCAAATTTAATCAGTTCATTTGCTCTGCAAGATACAGTACATACATGTTTTGAGTTTGATGGTAATCCGTCCACCGGTTCTAATGATAGTGTGATCACAAGCTGTTTTTGCATACATAATGAGCCCTGTGACCTTTGACCTTTGACCTCGTGACCCCAAAATCTAATCAGTTCATTAGCTCTGCAAGATACATACATGACCCAAGTTTGGCGGTAATCCATCAACCGGTTCTTGAGATACATGTAACGCGATCACAAGAACGGGACGTACGTACGGGACGTATGTACATACGTACGTACGGACGGACGGTCGGACAACCAGAAAACATAATGCCTCCGGCTACTTTGTAGCGGAGGCATAAAAATGACAGGATCTGGAAAAGGTGAAAAATAATTTGCGTGCTTTCACTTCTCATCCCTATTTCGGATAATAAAATAATAGCAAAGCCACGTGCAAATGATACCTTGAAAAATCCTCAAATTTTTAGTATAAGTAGAAATAGTTTAAACTGTCAACCAAATTTTGATGCCACATATATATGTGTAGTCCCACATACCCAAGTCTGTGAACACTGCTTTTCACTGTATACTATAAAGCAAGATCAAGACAATTTGTTATCACTTTGGTGATTCCAAAACCTCACGATACACAATAATCTTATGTACCACAAAATTAAAAGTACCCCAACAACTTCTAGACCGTTCCTTTCAAAACAAAATGGAAAAGTAATAATAATATGTCTAGTTTACCCAGTATGTCCTTATTCTGTTCTCCCTAACAGCCCTGCAATCATATAATTTCCCAAGCTTTAGCATGGATACCACACAAGCATTCCAAATATTCCTTCGTACCAGGTACCCATTTACTTCACCTGGGTGGAGAGTAGCAAAAGTAGATTCATGTCTTGCCAAAGGACATAATGTACATGTAAAGTGTCGCGACAGGGATTTGAACCCTGTACCTTGTGCTACTTATCCACTAGACCACAACACCACCACTAAGAGTACTCAACATTATCTATAAAGGGTGTTGCCGGGATTTGCACAGTGAAAATCTCAAAACTTGTAAAAGGACCAAAATGTAGTGAAAAAATCATAATTGAAAACTTTCCTAAAAGTATAGTGGTAAATATTCATTATTAGCAAATTTATAGTAATATTCCTTTTCAAATATTAATTTTGCAACTGGCACTATTTTATTCACCTGTTTTGTTGTGTACAAAATGAGGGCTTCAATTTTCACTCATAGAGAGAACACCACAGAATCTTTTGATCTGAAATTTTGCTCATACTTTCATAAACTCATCTCGCTGCTACAGATAAATTTTGTGATAAGTTCTTGAGGGCTTGCAAATCCCTGATAGGGGCTTTAAATAAAGAAAGAATGTAATACCGCAGTTGGTGTCTTCGATTCTGCTACCACTGCAATGAATGCTCGCTGGGCCTGAAAAGCTTCCTTCAACAAGGCCGCCTATACAAAAAACAAATAAAGTTTATCAAGTCAATTAAAGCATAAATGTACATGCAACACATCTTGATGTCATGAAGAGTTCAAGATTTAGAAAGAAACAATACAGGATGCACTCGTTTTTCCAAAGGTTCATAATTCTGAAACACATTTTTCCCATACTAGGGGGTTTATAATTCCAATTTCTAATTCCAAGTATAAATAAGATTCATTATTCTGAACATTTGTTGCGTTATTCCGAAGGTTTGTTTTTCAAAAGGTTTGTAATACCAAAAGTGAAAAGGGGTTCATTATTCAGAAAATGAAATAGGGCCCAATATTCCGAAGGTTCGTAATTCTGAAAACAGTAGAGTGTTCTATTTGTATGTCATTTTCAGAATTATGAACCTTCAGAGTAACAAACCTTCTGAATTAAAAAAATAAAGAACCTTCAGAAAAACGACAAGTAACCAACAATACTGCTGACAACAATAACAGAATTTTTAAAATTAAACTTTAGATGGGGGTGTCTCATCCCTCCCTCTCTTCCAACAATGCCTGGGCTTGGAATTTTAAGTTACAAGGAAATCACCCTTCTCCCCCAGGGGAAGTGGAAGTTATCAATATTCCCCAAACTTAAATAAAGATTTCCATACCTGCTCTGCAATTTCACCACCAAGCTGGTTGCTGATTGAGATGAAATTAGCAAGTGCACCATTCATGAGGTCATCATATTCTTGGACAAGAGCAGATGAACCTAGCACAAAAAAAGAAAAGGGAAAAAAAATTGTTTACTGTTTAGTTCTACAAGTTGTGACTACTGCTAAATTTCCTATTTCCTGTACACATAATAATGTCAACATTTTACATTCACATCTTCTATCATGCATGCGCATGTATATAAAGTAAAAAACCATGGGGGTGTTTCACAAAGACTAAGATCGACTTTAAGTTGGACTTAAGTATAACAGGCCGTTCGTGCCATTGTTTGCTCTCACCATTATGATCTTTAGATTAGGGCTGTGCATAACCATGTAATGAGGTACTCGAGTACACTCCTAGGCTTACAGGCGAGTACTCGAATACTCGGACGCCATGTTTTTTTAAAAATTTTCTTTGAATTTTTTTGAATTTTTTGATTTTTTGATTTTTTTTTTTTTTTTGCCAACACCATACTACAAACAGTATGAAGGTTCGTCTCTGAAAACCCACGCAATTTTACTTCAAGTTGTTGTTGAAAGCACCTATTTGTGCTTTTGAATTTTTGACAAATAATTGAAACAATGTTATTTTTAAAACTAAAGATGACAGACAAATATTCCTCCAAGTCCAAACAGAAATCCGGAGATTTGGTCCCAGTTTCTGAGTGGTGAGTTGACAGTGACACCCTGTGTATGATTGAGCTGGGAAACACTTTTACCCATGGTACCATGCCGGTGCTCTTCTGGCACGGGTGACCGTTGGCCTGGACAGTGCCAGGTGAACGGGGGAAAAAGAAACAAAAATTTAAATGGCGGCCGAGTATTCGAGTACGAGAAATCGTACTCGAGTAGTTGTCAAGAGTGCGAGTACTCGAGTACTCGTCGCAGCCTTACTTTAGATATTTTTTCTTTCAATAATGAATTATCAAAAAATGTAAGTTTTGTAGATTTTTTACCATAATTTGTACGTCCCGTGAGAGACCAATGCCAGTAAATGATGAGAGAAAACAATGGCACTAACGGCCTGTTATACTTAAGTCCAACTTAAAGTCGATCTTAGTCTTTGTGAAACACCCCCCATATTCGTTAATTTTCTTATGATTATTTATTATCATGATAGCAAAATAACATGTTGTGTAAAAAATGTTAACTGCTATACCTGCAATCTAACTCAAGCTTTTACTCTTTTTGGTTGATGCCGCATGTGCATTTTATTTTGCTAGAAAGTTAAACTGCAAAGCCATTATGTTTTCATTTTTATAGGTCACCCTTCTTTCCCTAAATGCCTAGAGCTGTTTAAATATTACTTCTTTGTCTATAGTCTGGATTTATTCATTCTGTCATCAATATTTGTTTACTTATTGTACGCTGTCCATGTTTGATTTAATGATTGTAAAATGTATATTGCACATGTCATGTTGATGTAAAGTGTTAATTTTTATCTATAATATACAATACATGTATGTTGACTTGAAATGAGGTGAATTGTCTTTGATAATATTATGCCGCAATAAAAGATCATCTTACAGTCAAACAAACATCATTTCTTTCACGAAATATGATTTTAGATATCTTGAAACAGATAAAATAAAATGAAAGTGAAAGTAAATATATAACTGTTGAATTGTTTTATATTTTGTGAGAGAAATGATAACCCTTTCGACACGGTCATTCCACATTCTGGGGTTTGGCTCAATAGCTTTTGATTCAGAGCCCCAATGAATATGCCAGATGCACGAGTAGAAAGGGCAAAAACATTTGGCACACTATGCATACATTTTGTTGCATTACCCTATTGTGTTTGATGCAAGAAACTTTAAAGAGGAAAATAAGCTTTAAAATGCTTAAATTGACAACACATTGAGAGGTTCAAAATCATTGTTTTTCAATGAAAATTTGCATTTTTTTTACCTACATGTATGTATATTGTGTTTCAGTGACATTTATTAGAAGAATATAGCAATAAAAGAAAAATATAATTGTTGCTCATTTTAAGAACAACATGTGATCAAATTAGGCCTCAAATAATCCTGCCCTGAAAAAAGTCTGGTCGCAGTCGTATTCTTAGGTGAGTGGTGACCATTCTACTCACCCACACAAAGGTCAGTGTTAACAGAGTTCAAGGTGGAGATCACTTCTTCGAGAACGTTCCCAAACTCCTGGGTGAGTTCGGCCTTGCTGACGGTGTCTGCAAGTTTCCTGAGGTTTCCTGTCTCTTGCTTCAGCTGCTGAACTAGGTTGAGAGCATCGGTCGCCATCTTGGAAGACTACTATGGTTGCTGTTAGTGACAAAAACAAAGGCAAAAATAGTTCCCTGTGACTGTTCATTGTTCATTATACATGTACATGTACATGTATGTAAAGAAATTACAGGCCATTATGGGGTATTTTAAAGTGTACAGCTACATGTACTGTAGTACCAATCAGCTAAAACTATTCTGCTCTGAATGTTAGGGTTATTATACTACACTAAAAATATGAGCTTCAAATATTTCTGTAAATACATGTACCGGTAGATATTGCAAGTTAAAAGGAAAATTCATCCTGAATAGCAAATTGCTCTGAAAGAAAGCAGAGAAATTAGAGAAGCAGATTGGTGAAATGTAAACAAAATCAGACAAATAATAAGAAAGTTATGAAACAATATTTTCCTCTTAGATTTAATATTTTAAACCTAAAATACAAATAGATGTACATGTACATCTATGTACATGTACATGTATATCTGTCTTGATACAGATTTAATGTGTAGCGTTGAAGAGCTCAACAACCCACCTCAATATTCATCTCTTTGATGCACATTGATAATTTTACAAGTATGAAGTTCACTTTTTGTAAGCAATACAAAATGAACTACTTTTTATCTTTTAATGTATAGACATTCACATTCAATAAACACATGTGATTTCATTATGTAACTATATTACTGCACATCGCCCTGTCATTCTTTACACAATCCAACAGTGATGCCAATATTTCAAATGTGCTATTTTTAAATTGACTACTGATGACTAATACCAGGGGCATCCAGGGCCAATATTCAGGAAGAAGGTGATACATATATACATGTACATTATATTGGAAATTTGGAATGCAAGGAATCGTTGGAATTGCCGTCAGCCACGCAAGAAAATATGTACAGTACAGTGTACATGTACATGTACATACATGTAGTTTGCAGGATCTGGGCCCCATTTTATAAAACTGATTATCAATAAGGAAGCTAAATTTCTATGACAAATTTGCTCTCAGCCAATCAGATGGCATGATATTAGTAGCTTATAACAGTTATCGTAACTCGTTATCAATAGCAAGTTACAATAACCATTATAAGCTACTGAAATCATGCCATTCAAACAGGACCCTGAACAATTAATGAGAGTATGAGAATATAGTCTACAGTGTATACTACTATACATGTACACGTACATAATGTATGTAGGCCCTGTACTTTGGCAGATTATTTTACAAAACCTGAGGCTGACAAGGTTATGCTAGGCTCACGGCTTTGTGGAATTGTGTTTAGAGTGTCCAAGAGAGTCTGTTACTGCAGACTAGTGATATGCAGTATTTTGTAGACTTTGAAACATCTTGAGAGCGTCCATCCTGTGCAGTGTACACTTGAAGCATGACATGGAGAAGGCACACATGCATGGTCCTATACACAATATTGTATTACGGTACATTAAATTATTGGTCGATTCAGGACTCAACTCAACTGCCCAAAGTAGGAACTAGGAAGCACTAAAACTTGTGACAAACAACAAAATGGTGACATGTGCAACATAACCCCACCCCCTCCCCTCTAGCTCCTTCACCAATCTACTAATACACAATGTAGAAATTCAAAAGTGAAGTTGAAATAAAAACCATGTGAACAATTATATGTTCTAGTCAATAACTTTGATAGCAATCTTTTAATAATCAGGGTGTATATTTCAACGTCCATCATGTTCATTGTCGGTGGGTCCTGAAAATTACTGTAAGCTTATACTGTATACATGTATGTACATATTGATCTACAGTCGTTTAATGTTATTTTGTATAGTTATGAGCCTGTAGGAGTTGTTCATGAGGTGATAAGTTTCCATTTATGATTTACAGGTATAATATCAGTAAATTCTAAATCCATGTTTTCACTTTTTTTTAAATTTTGAAATATAATACACTATATCCCTAATATTTGTTCTGCCTATTCCTTGCCCATGAGTACATGTACAATGTATGTCAGACAGTTATCAAAGCATTATGCAGTCTCCAAAATTCAATCTGTCATCATAAAATAATGAGGGTAGGCCTAGATGCATGTATCTTGTTGTATACTGCAACAGGGATTTTACAGAATATGCAGTGCTAACAAGGAAGTTGGCTTTAAATGATTAGGCCTACATGTACATGATAACCATCAAGAAATTAACAATCAGAGCGTGAATAGGAATACTGAAAGGAATCACAACTAATGTTAAAGCTCATGTACAGCTTTTGGTAAGCCCCAGAAAATTTTCAATCAGATTAAAGCTCATACATGTAACAGCTTGGTATGCCCCCCTCCCTCCAAAAAAAAAGCAACACCTTTTTTGTCAGATTGAAGCTCATTTACATTTTTGGTATCATCATCTTTAGTATTATCATTATTATTATTAATAATGCATTATTATTGTACTATCATTATTATCATAATTATTATTAATATTAACATTATTACACTATTATCATCATCATCATCATCATCATCATCATCATCATCATCATTATTATTAAAACCGTGATTATTATTAAATTCATTACTCATATTGCTGCTAGTAACTTGGAAGACAGAACAGCATGCTGCCAAAAGCCAAATGATGCACAGAGAGTTCAGCAAGTAGTCGTTAAGAGGTATTTGTGGCTTGACCTCTGGTATGAAATGACAAATATTCCTAATAACTTCCTTGTCAATGCAAGCATCTTCAGCCTTCTTGCTGGTATGTGTATCCATGGACCCTAACTGTTTGGTATGTGGTATATATACTTCTCAACAGACAATTAAAGGGACAAGTCAGTGAAAGTTACCTCAAAATATTAGAATGCATTAAGCCTACAAAATATCAAACTTGGATCTACTGACCATGACAAGATTTTGCAAAACACAACAAGATAGTAAAACAAAAAAATGGCAGTTCAATTATATCTTTTTCTTTCATGTTGAAAATTGCCACGTTTGTCAATTATCATAATCTGAAAAGTAACATGTATCATATAAACAGGGCATACATGTATATTCAAAGTACCCATGTACATTATGTAAAGGGTTATCAGTATTCACACAAAATCTTTCGAACAAACATCTTCAATTATAAAACAAATCACTCAATTCTATTTCAATTCTTGTGTACTTTTTTATCTTATTGAATTAAATTTATCTTTTAATTTTGTTATCTTTTTTTTCAGTTTTGAATCAACTGGCCTATGTCAAATCTAATTATAATAATTTTATCCCTTAGGGAAAAAAAGTAAATCGTGGTACATGTACATGTACATGTATTAACTGTGGCCCGCCTTTCACATTTACCAATTGGTTCATACAATTCTTCCTGAGTGATTCATACATGTACCACAATGTAGAGGAACTACTCTTTCCATCCCAAAGCATATTTCATATACTATGATGTTTATTAATCTGCTAATTAACATAATATGCATGTAAAGATGGACATACATGTATAATATGTGTGCAATGCAGGCAAAGAGTACAAGAGTACAGCACTGTTGCGGATGGCATTATCATGATCAGTATATGATGAGAACGAGGTGACAATGACATCACAATGCTGAAGTATTTATAGCCGGCCGGCCAAGGCGTTGACCAAATTACCTGGGCCAGAACGTTTCTTATTTCTTATCCACTCCATTTGATTACCCCAAGATGTTTGCCATCTGAGTACCTAGTGTACATAAATAAGACCAAACCAGAGACAGGATGTATGAACAGTCCATGCACTATCTCTGTACTGGTACCCATAATGTATGTACATGTATGTACATGTACATGTATCTCTAAGTTTAAATTTTCAAGTACTTTTTCATCTAGCTCCAGTTTAAATCTATGCTCTTATTTTACCATAAATGATGACAATGTTTTTGAAACCTAGATGTACAATGTACATCTTCACATATGTACAATGTCAGGTAAAAAGAGATTCTAAACCTCAGAGCACATTAAAAACAAAATCACACCAACTAAATCCTTCTGTAGTGTAACTGTAAACCCTCACAATAGTTGAAGGAAACAAGAAAAGAAGAATAGTAAGGAAACAAGAAAAGAAGAAAAGTAAGGAAATGTAAAGAATATTTAGATTTTTTTTTTAAAGCTGGTAACGATCTGTTAGGCCTATACATTAGTTGTGTAAAGCATTCCTCATCAATGAGATATGATACAGCATGTCACACTTAGGGTGTGTTCAATCGACACTTTTTCACCCTAGAATCACGGTTTTCAAAGACATTTAGTTTAAAACACGGTTGCGTTCAAGCGATTTATAGTTAAAAAATAAAACGTGTAAAAATAAACGTGTTTAAAAACACAAACATGAAACGCTGAAAAGGATGCATTTTGTATCATGATTCTGCAGAATCACGGTCGCTAAAATTCGCTTGAACGAACGGAGATCTCAATCATGATTCTATGACGTTATTATCTATGATATATATATTATCGCTACCTACAAATGAGCGAGAGTCATCGTTGATGGAAAATCGCTTGAACGATCTCCCGCAGTAACCGTGTTTTGTATCGGCGTTTTGAATTGTGATTCATGTTTGTGATTCTAGCTTCGAAAAATCGCTTGAAGGCACCCTTACTGATGTGAACTGCTCTCAACTGGAATTGTTTTGATGGCAACATAAGCCCCACTGCATGTACATTCTAGTCCTCATCAAAAGATGGTAATGGCGAAGTGAAGGAAACATACACAGCATTTTTTAGGCATTTACAGGCCATTCACATTAAATAAAAAATTTGTATACCGTAGTAAGTCTGTGCAGTGTAGGGTAAACTACGTGTACATGTACATGTAGGTGTTGAGACTTGAGACTTAATGCTCCATGAAGAATTGATGAATCAGGATTCCTGATATCAATTACATGTAAAATGTATGTTTGTTTGGAGCCAGAAGGGTGTCATGTTCTCCTAACTCTGTGTAAAGTGATTTAATGCCCTTCTGGCTCCACACAGACAATACATATACCGGTACATTATATACCGGTATCCACAATCCAGTCCCTAGGCACATATCAAGGGTATTGGTTTTATAGTCAAACATACAAAATCGTATGGAATTTATAAGTCTTCTTGCATGGTTTGTAAGCATTTTCATTTTTTTTTAATTATCATGTGCTTTTTGTGACTTACCTTTAATCCTGTATCATTTTTGTTTTAATGAGATTTTATTAAATCATACTGAAGACAATTGCCATACCTTGTATCTTTTCAAGAGCGCTCTCAAAGTTTTCCCTGAAATAACTCTTTCAGTTTCAAGTCATGTGGCTGATTTTACCTGATTACTTAGCGTTCTACAAATACAAAATTATAATTTCAGATATTGAAGACATCATGACATATCATCTTGACGTATGGCAGTACATGTAGATGGAAACTAAAGGGTTCCTTACTTTCTTTTAGTGTACAGCACTACAGGTGTACATGTACATGTAGCTGGTAAATTGAAATGTCAAAGAAATTCATCTCTGTTCAATTACAATCAGAACAACCACATGGTACTGGACATGTTTGCAAATCCAATTTTTATGAACAATTCCAAGATAGATTGTCTGGCCAAGGACAATATCTGAAACCTCATTATTGGTAGGCCTACAGTGTACATGTACAGTATGATTTGCTGCAATACATCATGCACTATATCTGCTGATTTGATATTTGACAGACCATAAAGTCCACAACAGAAGTACATGTACGTGGTAGGGCATAAATAGCTTTTGAATCATATACTATTGCAATTTAAGCTGTTCTCTCTGATCTGATAGTTACAATGGGTACATGATTTTGTCTGGTCAATTTGCTAATTCAATCCTTCTAGACTTTAACCATGTAATCACTTGTGTGATTCTGGAACGGTACATGTCGGTATGTTACATTTCCATATAAACCGACTATCATATTTTCATTCAGTAAAATTGGGCATATTTATCTGCAATAAAAGAGCAAACCAAATATGTTATGAAAACCAAATATATTAAGTTGCGTCTTTATTTCATCTGTTAAAGGGATCGTTTAACAGTGTTAAATCTGAGATACACGGCCCTACATGTTATTAGTGTCTGTGATATGGTGTAATAATGAAGCCCTAAAAAAATTGCGCTTCAAAATGATCAAGAAGTGCCTCAAAAAGTAAAAATCTTTGATTGACCGGTTTTACCATACTCGTTTTCCCTAATAGACTATAGTGTTATAAAAACCATCAGGCGAACGGTTTTCAAAATTTGTAATTCCAATCATAAATATCTTGATAATCAGACAGGCGATCAGCTTGTAAAAGTCATGGGGTTCCTGACTGACCTAAAGGTTTATGATTATCATTGCATCATGAGCTAAATCCAGAATTTTGTTTCAGAATCTGAGACAAAGTTACCGGATCCCTTTAATACATGAAGTCTAGCAAGATTAAGGAAATGGTCCAATTCTTCTTTTCCCAAATTGTTCTGCCTGATTTCTTTGGTAATTTTAAAGACTAGAAGTCACTAGAGAGGGTGATGTCTTCTTCTTCTTCAAAATAATCTGCCTCCTTCAATACTGAAGATTCTTGCAGATGCTGTATATACTCGGCCTGATTGGGATGTGCAGGTGGACCACTACACCGGGGTTTCCCCCTACTCTTATACGAATAGTGCAGTGGGTTCTTAAAGTGCAAGGGTGTTGAATCTCCTGAACACGGGGCCTCCATTTAACGTCCTATCCAAGGGACGGAGTGTTTTCCACTTAGCATAGCCTGCGTCTATGAAACAATGGGAGGGGCACGTTAACACACCACGCAGGCTTCAGTCATCCGCCTTGGTGGGATTCGAACCTGAGATATTTGGTTCGACAGGCAGACGCTTTACAGATGACTGCTAAATAAGGCGAGTTTTGCCACAGTTCGGTGTGTTGTTGAGCCATGCCGCTTAGCATGTAGGAGTAGAAGTGGCATAAAATTCATCGAGGCCACTGTTCAATATTGGTCGGGTGTGGGAAGGGGTGATTTCAGACGCATTTTCGGGTTTGTTTACCTGGCTCTCCGCACACGTCTATGGGAGCCGTTTAACTTTAAGGCTTGGTGATATCAATATCAATATTTCACATTATCACTAAGCCATTAAGGCTACTTTGAGCTTGCCAGAGATTCCATATAATTTATATGCTTTGAGTTTGCTCAATAATCGCTCATGTGGTACCAAGTGAAAAGTTTTACAGAAGTCAAAAAACTCCAAATACATTGAATCAACTTCATTTCCACTGTCTAAATGAAGCCATAATAAAGTTGATAAAAACAAAAAACTCAAGGCTAAGGGAATTATAACCAAGGAAATAAGATAAACAATTATTTGATTTTTAATAGCATATAAAAAACATCTATTCATGTATCTTATCACACATAGCTGCATCGCTATCCTGGCTGTGTATTAAAACCCGTTTTATTGATCTCAACATTTCAAACACCACTGTACAAAATTAAACTGATTTCACTCAAAATCGGTACTTTAGTGACACTTGATGACACCTAAATAGCAGTAAAATACAATTTTTTGAACTCACCGATGTTGGAAAGAATAATTTAAAAATAAAAATCTTAAGTCCACTGTCAAACTTGCTTACAGTTTTATCGGCATGATTGTGTGCATTTGTGTGTTGTAAGTCTATTGACTATTCACGTGTGAAATTGCTGCCTATTAGCACATGGTACAGCGCTAGAGGTCCATACGCAGTATTGACTCTCTATGCTTTGCTGGAGTGGTATCTTATCAAATCTCTGCAAAAGTTTAAATTGAAGCCACCTTGGGCTTGACCATCACTCAACATCTCAAGCTCTAGAAAGGCCTCATCCTCATTCATTCATTTTTCTAATTTGAGTAGATATACTGATTACTGTCTTACTGACTTTACTGTATGCTGCTTTGGGTCAGAACATACTAACAGTAACACTAACACCACGTGATGTCAAGATCAAGCAAACAATTATGATAACATTAACAGTCAAGACTCCAACTCCAAGAGTCCAAGCAAAATTTTAAAAGTCTGTTTAGTTTAAATCAACTTTAGTTTAAAGTTTAATTACCGGAGGCGGAGCCAACTCATTCATTGGGTCCAGCATCACTCTTAAGTTTAAATAATTAAACAAACAATTGTTTAATCTACCATTACCCTGGCATGTTTTGAAATAAAAATTCTCACTGAAATCGACGTGCCCTGCCTCAGGCCTCAAGCCAGGCCAAGGCTCAACAGATGATACACTTACTACGCGCGATGGGCTATAGTATTAGCCTACTTAGCCCCTACCCCTGTTTCTCGGGGAACAATGAGTCGAGGGTTGCCGTAACCGCTTCCTCCTACTCGCGCGCCATCAAGGCATGATCCAGACGACTGTGCCATTCTAAAACTAACATTTCCTGCATTATTTAAAAACATTTCTTTCACCTAAAAAATAACATGATAGTCAATACTTACCTATGCAAAAGCTATAATCCAAACTTTAATGTTCAAATATGAATTTTAAGTCTGAACTCCAGTACCAGCGGTCCACAGAAGGAGATGAGGGAGTGGTGAAAAACCCGGAAGTATGGTAGGTTTGTAGGATTCGCTGTTCCGCACGCTTCCGAAATCAAACAAAGTGCTCTTCTAGGCTATTGTCGTTTCCTCGTGCAGTCAGCGAAATATGTTTTAGAGCTATCAACGGAACAAATATGCATTGTGGGATATCAAGGGTACGTAAATCGGTGGTAAAAAAATATAGCCCTACGAATACGTCATTCGGGACCAATCAGCTGTTCTCGGTAGGGGGTTGGGCGAAAAGAAACAAAATGCTGCGCGTAAATGCCCAAATACGGTAGGGCCTTCTCCGGGAATATGACACCGAATTAGGACATTTTATAGCCTTCTTATAGGCCTTCTATAGTTCTATTGATATGCTGCGAAATGACCTCAGAGAAACAAATAGGGTGAATATTACCTGTTTAGATGACTAATGATTAGTGTTCAGGTGCAGGCGCGGATCTAAACGAAAACAAAACGGAGTCAGGGGGGGGGGGTAGCTAACCTGGGTCAATCGCGCGGAGAGATTGAAGAAAGGCCCGTGTGTGGTCGTGGATGATGGCCGCGACCGGGGGGCACTCAAGGAAAGGCAGCGGCTGAAAATCTGACGAGCAAAAGAGAAAATTGTGAGAAGGGGGAAAAATAAACGAAAAGAATTTCAAAACAAAGAAAAGTGTAAAAGGGCATAAAAGGGGGGTAACGCCACTCCTTCCCCCTGAAAGATTTGGAGGAGATAAAGTCGTGATTAAGCTCGCGGTGCAAAAAAAAAAAAAAACAAACAAACTCGCGGCACATTCCCTCAATTCCTCCGGTCGGAGGGGGGGGGGGTCCTGCCCCCTGTCAGGGTTAACTTGGGTAAGGCTACCGTAGCAGGGGCAACGATCCCGGGTTGGAGGAGACGGCCCCCGCCAGAAATTTACAGGGGATCCCCCTCCCCCATCAAGAATCAAATTATGGCTATAATATATCGCATTGTTAAGTCTCTGAAGTGCTCTTCAAGTTACCGCAAACGTCACTTCAATGGTGTAAAATCTATTTGCTCCATGGGTGTCGATCCCGGGGTTGGGGATATATCCCCCAATATTTCAGGTGGGGATGGCCTGTACAATCATCCCCCAATAATTCACCATCAAAAAAAAAAAAAAGGAAGAGAAAAATTAATGATGAGAGCCCGATGAGAGTAGTTAATGGTTATTACTCGCAAGATGACCATACACATTTTGCTATCTCATTTTCATAATACATACATTATATAAATAGAAAACGAAGTAAATGAGACAACCGTATATGAGATAAGAATAAATTGAATTCTCGCTCATACGGCTTCATCAGGAATTGATAAATTTATTCAATTTATTCAATCAACAGCATCATAGAAATGCAGTGCGCCAAATGCAAAGCCGCAGCGTTAAAAAGCAACGAACTAAATGTTAAGCGGAAGCGCAAAAGTGCAAAAAAAGAAGTAGAGAGTGAGAGAGAGATAATGAGAGACAGAGAGGATAATAACCCAGGTAGCAAGCCCATGTGGGACCCACATAGGTCCCATATTCTCTGAAACATGGGCCCCATATGGAAAACCATCTGGGGCCTTAAGGCATCTGCACCCACTGAGAAGCATATGGGACCCATATGGGTAAACCCATATAAGACAGATGGGACCCAGATGATGGGACCCATACCAAACTGGGCCCAAATGGGTATGCCCAGCTTAATCCCATCTGGTACCCATATTGGTTAACCCAGATAATGTGGGTTAACCCAGATTTTCCCCATGTGTTACCCATATGGGCATATTCATATTCTACCCATATGTGTGCGCCCAGCTCATTCCCATCTGGGACCCATAAGGGCTGGCCCAGATAGATCCCATATGGGTTACTAAATATTGGCCCCATAGGGGACAAATAACGGTTCCATTTAATAGCCCAGATGGCACAAGTAACCCAGATCATCCCCATATGGGCCCCATATGGGCTTGCTACCTGGGAAAAGGGAAAAGGGGAAGAAACGGGCAGAAGAAAAAAGGAAGGGGGAAGAGAAAAGGAAGAAAGACAAGAGAAAGAGGGACATATAATATTCCAGCATTTCCTTCAGGGAAGTGATGTGAATGGGCGATGAAAAAGAGGTTGACTTAAAAGTAACCTACAATTAAATATTTCTCATGTTTATTTCTTACAATGTCAAAATTACTTTACGGGATCCCCCTTCCTAAAAAGCTTAGGCATGGGTGATGGTAGGTATGAGGTTAATGCATGATCAGGAATTAGTTGAGTGGATGGAAAAGAAGTGAGAAATAAGCTGAAAGAAACATGGAAAATTGCCATGGAATGATGGAAGGCAATGTGAGACAGGCCCAACATGTTCTAATGTTCTAATAATATTCATAAAATGTATGTTTCTATCACCAGGAAATAAAGAATTTTCTGTCTACATGAACCTTTCCTGGTTGCTTATTAATGCATTTGCCCACTGGTAGCATAATACTTTCACAAGTTGATATCCCTCACCATTGGATTTCTTTTGGTAATGTCTAAATTTCGTTTAAAAATAGATGATATCAGTCTGGTAGGCCTACACTGCAGGCAAGAGTCAGGACTAACATTTAGCATGTTATTAATATTATTACCACTCTTATATTCTCTGTAATGTTATCATTATTGAGGGTGACTTGAAAAAGTTAATAACTTGGAAGGGAGGGGGTGCAACCTGCCACACGCTTCTACCTCTTGGTCGCTTTGATCCATTGCCAAAAATATGTTGGCACCTATATCATCCCCCAACCACGGATACAAATCGACACCCTTGATTTGCTCGGTCACTCCATTTCACAATCATGACATAATCATTAAAATATTATGTGTGTAAACTTTGTATGACATAAAATTATGCGGAAATTTCAAATTAGATAATAGAATATGTTCCACGGGGTTGTCTCATACATAAATAGAATTTTTGTAAGAGAAGACATAATGAAAAAATGATACACATGTAACATATTTACTAACTATGTTTTAATGCCTGCCACATTTTGGGGCGATACCCCCACCCAGGCCCCAGTAAAGAACTGAGGGCATGCTGATATTGAAAGGAGGTCTGGCCTGTAGCATTCCAAAATATGTATTTCCTTACGCAATTAGGCTCACACACTCACATTTTGATGAGACTTCTTGTTTCGTTTGATTTGATTTTTATTTGATTTGATTTTGTTTCATTTTATTTGAGCTCAAAATTTAATAAAGATGAACAAGACAAGGGAAGAAAAGATACAGAACCACCAAAAAGATTTTTTTTAAATTAACTTGACAGGATGGCCCATGAAAACTCGAGAGCTTATTTACAATGAGGTATTGAGCATGTTGCATATTTCCATTATTTAAAGATTTAGAATGTTACAGCGATGTTTGATAAAATTGAGGAGACCTTTTGAAGCAAAGACATTCTCAAGAATATTCAAAAATTAAAACAATACACTCATATCAAATCTAAATGGCATAGAAAAGAAAAGAAATGATCTGTATATGCAAGCCGTATCATAATACTTTTATACAGGACGGCGGGGCGACTTCCAAAGTGGGGGTACCAAAAGGGCACTTTCTTGAAAAAGGGGCACCGTCAAAGGGAAATCTCAAAGCGAAAGTATACATTTTGTTATATACTTTTATATACTTTTGTATATATACCCCTACATTGTGATTACATTATCAGAGATGATTTCATATTTGTTTCTCTTTATACATCATATAAGATATTGCTTAAGCATGGGGTGATGGTCTGAATATTCTTTTGCGAGCGAGCGAAGCAAGCGAGGAAAACTTTTAGATTTGTGAGGTCGCAGTGCGAAAAATTACATCTTATAAAGAGGAAAACCCAATCCTGATAGGGTTACAACACATTCTCTTAAACGGAAGACTGAAAAGATCTTTGATAAGTAACATAATTACCGTATATCATTTATAAATGCGAGCGAGCGTAACGAGCGACCGTTGGTGGAAATTGGTCTTAATGATGAGAGGAACAGGGATACTTATCGAAAGGGATAAAGGCACTGATTAGAAAAGAAAAGGAGCACGTGTCAAAATACAAAGGGTAATTATCAGAGGTGAATATGGGGCACTTCTTACACCTGAAAAGAGGCAGTAACCAGAGGTGAAAAGGGGCAATTATTAAAAGAGGGTAGGTCCCTTATTAGAAAGGGAAAGAGGCACGTAACATTGTTAAAAGGGAATTCTCAGAGGTGAAAAGGGGTACTTATCGCACCAGAAAAGGGGCACTTATGAGAATGAAAAAGGGTTAGGCCTACTTATAAGTTAAAATAAAGGAAAATGTGCATTTGTTGAAAGAAAAGGGGCACCGATCAGATTTTAATAGGGGCATTTATCAGAGGTGAAAGGGGGCTTTTATGAGAAGGGGGAAGTGGCTCCTATTAAAAAGAAAAAGAGGCACATGTTAAAATAAACGGTGCACTTATCAGAGATGAAAAGGGATAATTATGAAAAGGGGAAGGGGCACTTATAAGAAGGAAAAAGAGCATTCAGTAGAAAGGAAAAGGGGCGCGTGTCAACATAAAAGGGGCATTTCTAGAGTTGAAAAGGGGCACTCATCAGAGATGAAAAGAGCACTGATCAGAAGGGGAAGGGTCACTTGTCAAAGTAAAACGAGCATCTCTCAGATTTGAATAGGGGCAATTATCGGAGGTGAAGGGGGCACTTATCTGAAGTAAACAGGAGTAACTTCTCGTACCTGAAAAGGATCATTTACCAGAGATGAAAAGGGGAACTTATGAGAAAGGAAAAGGGGCACATGTGAAAAGAAATAAGGGGGCACCTTTCAGATTTGAATAGGGCAATTATTAGAGGTGAATGGAGGCACTTATCAAAAGTGAGAAGGGGCACTTCTCGTACCTGAAAAGGGGCACTTACTAGAGATTTAAAAAAGGGCAATTATGATAATGGAATATGGACATTTATTGCAAAGGAAAAGAGGAACGTCAAAAAAGGGGCACTTATCAGAGGTGAAAGGGGAAGGGGCACTTTTACAAAGTAATAGGGCACTAGTCAAAGTAAAAAGGGGCACTTTTCCTATGTAAAAGGGGGCACTTTGCCGGGGTGCTTGAAAAAGTGGGGACACTGTGCCCCTCAGTGCCCCCTGCCCCGGAGCGCCGCCTCTGCATGTATAGATCATTATCGTTATGATGCTCAATCAAAATTCACATCTGAGAAGAAGAAAATAATTTCAATGATGAGGAGGAGGAGGAGGAGGAGGAGGAGGAGGAGGAGAAGGAGGAGGAAGCTGAGAAGGGGGAGGAGAACAAGAACAAGAACAAGAACAAGAAGAACAAGAAGAAGAAACTAGAACAAGAACAAGAAGAAGAAGAGAAGAAGAACAAGAAGAACAAGAAGAACAAGAACAAGAAGAACAAGAAGAAGGAGGAGGAGGAGAAGAAGAACAAATAGAATAATAAGAAGAACAAGAACAAGAAGAAGAAGGAGGAGGAGAAGAAGAAGAAGAAGAAGAAGAAGAAGAAGAAGAAGAAGAAGAAGAAGAAAAAGAAGGAGGAGAAGGAGAAGGAAAGGAAGAAGGAAAAGAAGAATAAGAAGGAGGAGGAGAAGAAGAAGAAGCAGATGGAAGAGGAGGAGGTGGAGGAGGAGGAGGAGGAGGGGGAGGAGGAGGAGGAGAAGGAGGAGGAGGAGGAGAAGGAGGAGGAGGGGCCCATGCAAAGTGTGAAATGGTGTGGATTGTTTCTCAGCTCGCTACTTCAGAGTATCACGTGTGTTCTATCCTAGTTTTTAATTGCTTTTGCCTATGTATAATATGTATTAGTATGTGAAATGTATCGACATTTTTATTTTGTGGCACTCTCGCCACCGCGTTAGGTTTTTTAGAGAAGTTACTTAACCAGTAAATTATTGTCACTGTATAAATTATATTCGAACATGCGAAAAATTAAGGGGAACAATGTTTACTCAAATAAAAAAAATTAAAAATTCAAAGGAAAAAGTGTTTGAAAATTATATATAAGTTATTATTGTTCTTATCATCATTTCTTCCTTTCTTTCTTTTTTCCTGGTTTTATTTCTTCCCTTCTTTCTTTCTAATTCTTTCTTTCAGAAAGTCTAAACGAGAAAATGAGTTAGAGGAGAATGTTACCTTTCAAAATTCTCTATTAGCGCCAGCTTGCGATATATATATGCATTATAATGTCAACAAGAAAAGACCTCGCTAGCGAGCTCAGTTATGCATGCATACAGTAAAGTTTCGCCCCGCAAAGATTCCGGCCGCCGCGCTCCGATCCGCGCGCCATGCATGCACACGTACGTTACGTTATTGATTGTGCGGAAACTACCTGTGATCGTGACTGGGCGACCAGACTAGACACATATCGAAGCTTGGATTATGACCTATTCTACACTGTAATTGGAATTATTTTCGGATTTTATTCTATGGAAGGCATCAGGATACTATATTCTGACAAATAGCTGGGAAGAATCACGTTTGATTCGTGGAAAACGGCTTGTAAATCGCAACCATGTCAAAAGTAAATGTAGCGGTGCGCGTTAGGCCATTCAATCGTCGAGGTGAGAAATGAATTATGAATGAATGATCTGTAATTGTGTAAAGTGTGGAATCCAGTGTTTTATATCTTAATTTGAATATGGTTTTGTCTTGAAATGAATGATTTATTATTGCATTATCTTAATATGTTTATTTTGTTTCAGAGATCGAATTGCAGACGAAATGCTGCGTGGATATGGAAAACAACCAGACGGTACTGCACCCGATCACGGGTAAATCATCGGATAGGTAAGTAGGCGTGTCCCCCGGCTTTGCCCGGGTGCGCATGTGATGAGAAACCCCTTCCTGAACAGTTGCAGTTTATAAATTTGACAGAAAATCAGACATCTTATACTCATTTTGTCTGAAGATGTACTATAGAGTCAAAACCATTCAATGACCACCTACATAATGTCAGAATTTTCAGCTTTTTTAATAGTAATAGTTACCTTTTGTTGAGGAACTATGTAGGATAACGACTATTTCATTATTTGTTTCAACTTTAAGTTTATGGCTGTACCTGGCTGATTGCATGATGTAGTTGGCTGGGTATATGGAATTTGTGAATACTGTTTGCTCCATCGTATGCTGCATCATTAGTTTTGTGTGTGGTCAGTGGGTGGAGACTGAACGTAATACTAATCTACAGTATTCACTCTATTTTGCATTTTTATGATAATTTTCTTTTATTTAAATGTATTACATTGTTAGAAATATAACTTATAATATGGTAATCATGTCTCTGAAAACAGAATGCATGGGCTAGAAGCCGAGAATGTTGTCAAAAAGTTGAGAAAATTGCAAATTTAGATAGAAACTAAGACAATGATTTAGATTGACAACTTGTTGTCAATTTAAGGATTTTAAAGCTTATTTTCCCTTTTTAAATTCCTGGCATAAAATGCAATATATTCATAAAACAAAAATAAATAATGTGTTTGCAGAAATTTTTGCCATTTCTACTCTACGACTCTGGCATATTTTGTAGAGCTCTGAATCAAAAGACATTGAGCCAAACCACAAAATGTGGAATGATTGTCGCAAAAGGGTTACATGTACATGTAGATAATTTAATAGATATACATTTTAGTTCTCTTTAACACAACCACATTGACAAGATCCAATGTTTGGATGAGACACTGTCATAAGACATGTACATGTACATTACTACATTGTAGGTTAATTGGTTGGAATACCGAATACATTACCGATAAGCAAGAATTACCTTGATCTTTCTATTTGAAAAATATGAACAGGAATACATGTGTATATGTACAGTACTTTGAAATTATGTACATGTATACTTAGCTATGGCTATATGTACAAATGTACATACGGGTACATTGTTTTACTTGTATACATGTACATTGTATTTGCAATATGAAAGAAAATAGGCCATAACTCATCAGAGATATTTATTTATTAAACGGCAATCTTACAATTTTAATGAGTTAATTTGAATGAATGAAAGAAAAATCAGAGAAAAAACAGAATAGCTAAAGTTTGAAATTAATCTGACCAATAATAAGAAAGTTATGAATGTTGGAAATATGAGATAACTACATCAATGCGAATCTCAAATTGGTGATTGGTTGAACAGTGGGTTGTGACGTATTACTTAAAATTATCTGTTTTCTCTGTTTTTTCTATAACTAATTTCTGTTTTTCTAAGTGCCCTCACCCTTTTTTGGCACTACCCAAAATATATTATGGCAAGTATACATTGTACTATTACAGGTCCTCTTTACATGTACTACGTATTGACAACAAAAATACATTTTAGTCATTTTGTGTTTTAGAACAAATGGGAAAGTTGTCTGGCACTACATCATTGTGACATTACAGTTTCAGCCAATTTGAATGCCCTTTATAGTACATGTACATGTAAAATTAGTAAAATACTTAATATAAAAAATTCATAATTTCTTATATTTTGTCAGATTTCATTCAAACTTTCACCAGTCTGACCACTCCTCTCTGATTTTTCTGCTTTCTTTTTTAATAGAGTTGTTTGGTATTAAGGTTGGATTTCACTTTAACAGCTGATACAGGAAGTCCTTATTTCCACTGGTGACAGTTAATTGTGACCCTGTTTTGTTCACCTACTGTACACACCTGTACAAAGTTGGATCGCCCCACCAAGATTGCACTTTGCAGTCACTGCAATGTACTGTACAGGTACAGTGTACAGTACTTGTCTGTAGATTGATATCTAGTCATCAACCCTTAATTAAATATTCTGAGTTGTTACCAGATCCACTGGCAAAATACAGGCATTCTGACAGAATGTATGTACCACTTACAACTTACAATGTATTATACATGTAGACCTGTGTATTTTTACTGTATTTACTGATTAATATTTAGTGATGACAAATTACTATCCATGTAACAATTTATAACAATAAACAGTTCATGAAATTGTTGTCTAAAAATGGAGTTTGTTGGTACTCATTTCCCCCAAGTTGTTACTTTCCACAACATTCAAACAATGAAATAGTTGACAAAAAATTAAAGAAAAGTTACAATCTTTTCTTTCCATAACCTCACACTTTGTAGTATTGTAAATGTACATGTACATATGTACATGTAGGCCTTCATTCATACATGTATGTCTCCACAGTCTGTGCTAGCAGATTATCTCCCTTACCTCTATCCTCTTTGATGACAGAGGGCTTAGATAGGGCTGGTCAGGTATGACCATTATGAAGACAATAGCGCTTCAAATCAATACCTGGGGCATCAAAACCTTTTCATTACTGTCTGGAGTACATTGTACTTTGGACAATTGCCAGCTCCTTTGGTCAACTTGTTGCCCTTTATTCGCTGTATGTTCTATTGTGTTCCTCTCTGGTCAGTGGTGTGGTGTGAGGGAAAGGTCAATTTCCTGTGAATGTTTCCACATACAATAAACGGATGGCCTGTTCAGACTACAGGGAATTTATACGAACTGCGTAGAGAAACATTGTACATGTAAAGCAAGAGGGGCATACATGTACAGACTAGATCAAAACATCAAATTTTTATATTAAAAAACTATTTTCGAAAGAGGTCAATTGATATGATTTGTTTTCCTTCTCATATTGCAATGCAACCACCAGCTCCTTTACACTCTTAAGTTGACCTTATACAATCATATTGCAATGCAGGCATTTTTCAAATACCCCCCTCCCGAGTTATACAATTTTGTACGATATGACGTTCAGAGTACAACGGCATCATGATTCTTTATTGTGTTTTCGCTCGAATATGTACATGTAGATTAGACACTCAAAGATGCGTTTCACTTTATGACGTTTCATTATACGATGTTTCATCATCCACCATTCGGACTCGGAAAAAGGTTGTTACTTATTGTATGGCTATACATGTATTGTACATAATGTACTGTACATACAATGAATTCTTGTAGTCTGAATGCAGCCCTGGTGAGATTTGGGCATTGTTGTTTATACTGTAATTCATAAATGCTAGACTACAAAATGTCTATTCAGGTGTTCTGTCTGTGTTGCTGAAAGGGTTATTGCCCCAATACAGTCTATTGTTGTTCCATGTGTTGTGAAGGCCGTTGACCTTCAGTAATAGGCCATTTTCGTAATGTAACCCAATGTTGATCATGCATACATGTACAGTACATGTACGTCTTTGTGAAGTGCCTCAATACAAATTATTTCATTCACCCGTTAGGAACAATTGTATTATAATAATCGAAATGCAACCTGCATAATGTGTTGTTAGGTAGGGCAAGCCATAATGTTTGTCCTACCTAGCAACAAATACCGTATGCAATTCCCATTCTGACTAGTATAGAGATACAATTATTTGTTACAGTTGAATGAAATAATTTGTTTGGATGCACTTCACAAAGACATGCATTAAATTTGGTTTCATTACGAAAAATAGCCTACCATATTGTAATTGCATTACATGTATGCATGTAGGACGGTTTATTGGTTGGTTTGTTGACATTCTTTACACACGATTAGATATGTACTGTTGACATATATTATATAGTAAATCAACAGATGGTCAAATGGCTCCATTGGGAGTTGGTGCAACTGTGCAAGGGACAGTTATAAAGAAAAGATGATAATAGTTCTGTATATATTGTGGGCTTGTGCAGTAATCTGTATGATGAGGGTCTACATACCTGTACATATACATGTACATGTAAATATAGAAATATGACCTTACCAGTATATATTCTGTGTACACTGTAGTGTTCATGTTCTTACACAGTATACATGTAGTGGAAAAACAGTTGGTAATTAAATTTGATTCTGAAAGATTTTCATTGTGAAGTAGATTCTTGAAACTAACAACAAAGCTCGTAGTAGAAGGTGTATCTGTAGACCTACATGTACATGTACATGTACAGTACATTAACTTAAAAAACTAACTTAAACTTTAAAAATTATTTTTTTTATGAGAAGATGACTGAAACACTTTTATAACACTTCAAATCATTAGACAGCAAACTAGACAACAAAATAAATTGGAATTGTTTTCTTTTAAAATGATATTAAACTAAGACTGAGAAAAAATAGTGTAATTCAATTGAAAAAAAAAAATCTTAAAGCCTTCTCAAAGCATTTTGAGTGAAACTTGAGTTTTTTTTTCAGTTATTACATGTAATAAATATGTTCCATAATTAAAGAAACCTATATACAAGTATGCAGGTGGGTTTTTATTGAACATTTAAAATCCAGAAGCAAATACTCAAGTCTGATTATACATGTATGAGACCTACAAATGTATGAATTGTCTGCAGAACTTCAAGCACCAGAAGAGTTTCATTGAGAGGCCAGGGAGAGGCCTGTGCAGACACACAGCAAAGAACTCACAAAAGGTTGGGCAAACTCTCTAAATACATGTACATTGTGCAAACTCCTTTTTATTCAGGTATTATAGATGTGAGGTTTGTTTAAAATATTCACAGTCTACTAGTTTAAGCTACTGTATACATTGTACATTTAGGCCAACTGTACCTCCCCATCAATGTACACAAATGTGTGCAGCACAGTAGACACATACACATACAGTTATGTCAATTATCATATTGGCCTACAATACTGTTTACAATCTGTATGTGCATCAGCCTTTTCACACACAGCTAAAATTCTATAAACATGATTAGTATAAACGTGTTTGAAACGTGTTTAAACTAATCACGAGCCTTTCACACACAGAAATTTCGTTGCGATCGTTAATCGTTTCGTGATTAACTACTGCTTGTAAAATGCGCAGTAGTGCCATTGCACATTGAAGGTCAGGTCATATCAAACAGAGCGGTCGCTCCATCCAGTTTAAACACGTTTAAACACGAAAAACCTTTCACACACAAAATGTCAAGCTCTCTCGATACGAACTTCGTATCGGCAGGCTGCTTTAGGGCGTATGCATCGCGACCGTATCTATCCCAACATCGTATAAACGATGTTCACACTGGGAAAATTTTCTATAAACATGTTTAAAACTGTTGAGTTAAACACGTTTATACTAATCATCTCTAGATACGATGAATTTTAGCTGTGTGTGAAAAGGCTGCATGTAGTGTCCATGACTGCAAACTTGGTGAAAAAAGGGCATGTTTATGAGACCAAACTCAGTATGAAGGCTAAGGATTGAAGGCCGAAGGCACGATATAAAAAAAACTTCCCTTCACAAAGCCTCAATATCATTTCCTACTGATCATAGTTGTTGTTGGGGTCTTTCTTGCTCTGAGCAAGGTGTTGAAGGAAGTCCATTGTTGCGCTAACAATAGATGAGTGGTTCATAGCCTGCCCAGGAAACCATTGATTGCTTTTATTTCCCCTCAACGACCTAATTGACAGATCTTTTCAATCAGGGCTGGGTTGGACTTTGATAAAAAGACCATGCAATTTCTCATTTCCCATTTTCTGCATTCAAATTGTATACACGTACTTAAGGTTGACAAGCTTATTTGGAAGGTATTCATGCAGCACATTTATGCATGATGATGACAAATTGGTAATGCATAAGGTGAGGGAGAGTTTGAAGGAAGGAATGGATGGAAGGGGGGGGGGAGGAATGAGTAACAGTTTGAGTCTTTGAGATGAAGTGGGAAAGCTTGAGAAAGTTCAACAGAAGTTCAGCCTTGAACTTTGATTTGTAGGATAAAGCTAGGCAGTGTTTTGCAAAAATGGTCCAATTTCAGACTGATGATTTGTCAAGTTGGAAAACATCGCTGGATACACCATCCATGTTGTAGTCTACTCAGAATCTCAGACTGATTGATTGGTTGCATGATTTGTCAAAGGATGACTCCAGCCTGAGAATGTTGTAACTTGTACAAAAAACATGCAAGGGCAATCATAACTGAAAATATGATACATTATTATTCTTATCCCAACTGCCTTACAATTATGTAGTAAGTATGTTCTTTATTATACACTGTAGGACTCTGTATGCTCCTTACTAAAATGTAGGATCCTTTACTATGAGAAACATAAGTAAACTCAGGGAATGATGTCCTTTCCATGGACATTGCATGTGTAGATGATACACATAAGTTTTATCTACAAAGAACCTTAAAGATAAAGACCAGTTCTGGTCATGCGGTTGCATTGTGAAAGAAACGTTGTGGAATCGATCAGAAAAGGTTGATCATATTGGTGTGTACTGCAAGGTTCTGGAATCATCAAAATGATAAGAAATTTGGCCCAGTCTTGGTAAAGTTACAAGCACTATACACAGAAAGATGTATATGGGACTACGCGACCACGTGCGCGATATCTATTTGGTCCCAATAGATATAATAATTTACCAAATATATCAATTAGTAGGCGGTTTCCGACTTCCCGGCAAAATTTGTATCATCACGTATATTAGTCAAAACATATTCTTTCACATGATTGGTAATGAGAGCTTCCATTTCATTTTTTTGAGAGAGGGGCATTTCCAAAACTAGTCTTTACCTTTAAAGAGGAAAAATTTTCAAGGTATCATCAACATGTAGTGAGGCGCTTTGGTCACACAGCTACATGTAGGCTTACTTGTATAATGCAGTGTAAAGTTATAATGTAGCCAACACTAAATCCAGTAAAACAAAGCATAACAATTGTTGATTATTATTCTTTTTTTTATTTCTTCCCCCTTTCTACTTTCTTCCCTTTTCCTGTCCTGGAATACAACAATCCAGGAAAGGCGTAAGAGTAAGTACACTGTACATTTTCTAATTTACTAGTACTATTTTGTTATCATTTGTGCAATGAATACAGGCAAACTGTTTTTCCACCCTCTTTGATTTAGTACTGTACATGTACATGTACAGGGTTCTCTTTTGTGCATTTTTTTACTGTGACATTCATATTTACTGACCTTGGCAATGGAAATGTATTTGTTATTGTAATGTTGTGCTTGTGCTACATGTAGGTGATATAAATTCAAGATGAACAGAACATTGTGATACTGATGTAGGTTTTAAAAATATATATTTCACATTATTGTGTAACAGTTTCCAAACTTAAAAGGAGTCCAAAACAAATCTTTATTCTAGGAAAGGATTGGGAACTAGGAATGGACATACCATTGTACAGGGGAAGCGCAAACAAATCTGGCCTTACTGTAACTCCGGAGAGCTCCGACGCCGACGCCAAAGGCGTCGGAGCTCCGGATCCGGAATCGGAACACGAAAAACAGCAGAGAACGGTCATATTTTATAGAAAACTTAAACGGTAGTGATTATAATTTTGACTTACAAGTGTGCTCGACTCCTCTGGGCATCCGCGAAACCACTTGAAATTATAATTTGAAGAAGTCTTCGATGGGGAAAAAGGGTGATTCCTCGTCCTAAACCGAGCCATCCATGTTGTACCGTCGATTCAACATGGCGGAGAGAAAGTACGCATGCGCGGTAGCGGCGCAGCAAATATGAATATTCATGCTATAGAGGGCCGTTCGCTCGAAAATGCTGAATATGCATGACTCGAAACAACAGAGCGTTGAATGTAAACAAGTCGGCGTCGGAGCTCCCCGGAGTTAGCCTTACCGTAGTACATGTACTTGTTTTCTTTGTATTAGCATCAAATTTGCTTTACGTATTGTACTATTACTACACAGTGATTGTTCTTGGTATGCGGATACTACAGTACGTGTAAAATCAGTAAATTTGATTTTTTGTTGTTGTTGTTGTTGTTGATGAATTGTTTGCATTGACTGTATTGTATGAATCACATGTATGTTTAATCTCCTTTTTGCAGACGTTTGCATTCGATCACTGTTTCTTCTCCATAGACGAAAAGAACAAGAAATTTGCAAGTGAGTACAAATGGTTTAAATTGTGACTTTCTGTTTTAGTGTTAGAATATGTACAAGTTTCAGTCATTCTGGAGAGTCTGAATATCGGAATTACTTGTACATGTAATTGCCTACACATTTATTTCTCAATGCATCTTTTAATAACCTTTGTTTTATCTTATTTTGCAAAAATACTTTAAAAGTGCCATTTCTTCTCAAATTACAAATCAAAATGCACCACAGGGACCTGGATTGAACTTTGTAGAGTCTGTGTGCATTAGCCCTATGTAAAAATTTCAGAATTTTAGGGGTCAATATATTTTATGGTGCCCATGTGGCCCGGGCGCCTGTTAGTGTCGAGCCCTTTGTATAAAAATGCACATATTTCACTGCGCTATTGTATCTAAATATACTTGTCACACATTAAACATATGGAATATTTGTGATCAAACATTGATTTGTTCTAATTTACACATGACATTTAAACTTTTGCAAATAAAATTAACCTGATCTATAGTGTATGTCCAAACTGACAGAGGAAGAAAGAGAGGGAGAGGGAAGGAGAGAAAAAGGAGAAAGATAGAAGAAAGATTTCTAAAGGAAACAGAGGGAGAGAAGAAAAAAAGAGGGGGAAAGGAAAGAGAATGAGCGAGAGAGAGAGAGAAAGAGAGGGGAAAGAGAGAGGGGGGGGGGGTAGAGGGAGGGAGGGAGAGATCATATTGGAGAGAGAGACATACATGTAGGAAGAACAAGATTGAAATACATGTAGGGAATGAATGAAAAGAGAGAGAGAGAGAGTGAGTGAGCAAGAGGGAGGGTTACATTTTTGTAGTTCAGTGAAATACAAATTTCGAAGTACATCGTACTCAATACCAGGTCACAAACCATCAGTCAAGCATCATTGTTGAAGTTCATATTAGTTGTCTGCCACTGGCCATCCAGCTTACGCTTAAATTGAATGCTAAATTCAACCCTAATACGTGAGCCAGGGGCTTTACAAGACAACCGTCTAGGTGGCATTCATTTACATAGTTAACAAGTATCTCAAAGGATGGTGTGCAGGCATGCGATGGGATGTGCCATTCTATTTTTATCTCTCTGTGCCCACCAAGCAGTGGGAGCGTTTTTTCCCTCCATTTTACTGACCATTTTGTCCATTGGTTGTTTTGCTCTCACGATTCTGTAGACTGCTTTTCAGAATTTATATCCTTGACATTCAGCTAAAGCAACTAGAGTCATGGTTGAAAGATTCTAATTGCTTGTCATTGAATCAAGTCATGCAGTCATATTTACAGGGTGTATTTTGCTTTATTTAACAGTTTATGAAAACTAACTGATCATATGAAGTGTGTGGGCATGATCCCAGTAAACAAGAGTGTCAATTCAATCTGTGATTAATGAAGCATGTTTGGAAATTTGGAAACGTTCTTATAATCAAGTAATGTTATTGATCTAGGGCAACATGCAGACCTGGGCCCTGTATTATAAAGAGTTGCGATTGATTAAAATGTAGACCTTCATAGGTGGAGGGAAGAGGGACGAGGGGATAGAAGGAGAGGGAATATAATGATAGAGAGAATTACATCTAATGAGAGGAGAGTGAGATTGACAGCTCTTAATATATTCAGGCAGAATGAGAGTGTACACCTGTAGGTGGAGGTGGTAGACAAAATATGAAAGGAGATTATAATATAAATGAAGATTTTTTAATTCTTGTTTGAGGTACACATATTTTCAGTTACAATTGAGCCGATCATGCATTGGTGCATTATCATACAGACAACACAAGCTCAGTCGTAAAGCCTCGTTCCCATAAGACGGGATAAACTGTCTCAACTATTAGCTATCTCAGCCACAAAAAGGCATGTACATGTACCTAAAAATGCACCTTACATACGTGGATGGGTGTCTGACAACATACAGAGAATCAAGTACGCTTTTATGCGGGTTCATATCGTCCCGGGAGCAGTGAGCGATTTATCTTTTGAAAGCTCCAAAATTGCTCTGGTAAATCTAAAGAGAGCTCTGTTAAAATACAATTAAATACTTTAATACCACTGAGAAAATCGCTTTTTATAAAACACCAAATCCTTAAATAGCTCTGGTCAACAGAAAAGTATTTTTTACTCTGATTTAGATGTGAAGTAGTTTATATTTGCTGTCATGGTTTGCTGTGTCACATGTGAACTATCCTTCAATTGGAAACAGATTGTATTGTGAGCACCTGTCATCCGCTGTGTAATTAAACTGGACAAATTACCATCCTCTTTGGGAACTCCCATAGATCTGTCTGTACCTGCAGGCTGTCAGCATGCTGGATTACCAGTCTTCAGCATGTTTATGATTGTACGGCCCAGTGTTTTATCTTTGTTTATGGAGCAAAGATGATTGCACAATCATCTCAAGATTTAGTATTATGATGTTCAGATTGAAATACTTACTTAAAATTTTTTAAAAATGATACTTGCATTAGGAAAAGTGTTTTTGTTTCAGTAGTGATCTCTATGTTATTAATTGGATAAATGTTTTTTAGGCAGTGTGTTACAGATTGACAGTAGATTAAAGGGAAATGAGAATTGGAATGAGAGAGAGGAAAGAGAAAGAGGGAAGGAGTGGGAAAGGCAGGGAGTGAGGGGAGGGAGAGGGAGGGGGACATGTATGTAGAGAGGGAGGAAAGAGGAAGAAGATTAGATGAGGATGGAGAGGGGAAGGGGGAGGAGAGGGACAAGAAGAGGGGAGGAAGCATAGAAGATGGGTAGGGAGGATAGAATGGATAGGGGTGGAGAGAACAGAGAAGGGAAAGGAAAGAATTTGTTCACATACATGTACATGTACTCCTGGGGGGTGTTTCACAAAGACTAAGATCGACTCTAAGTTGGACTTAAGTATGACAGGCCGTTCGTGCCATTGTTTGCTCTCACCATTATGATCTTTAGATGTTTTTTTTGATATTTTTTCCTTCAATAATGAATTATCAAAAAATGTAAGTTTTGTAGATTTTTTACCATGATTTGTACGTCCGTGAGAGACCATTGCTAGTAAATGATGAGAGAAAACAATGGCACGAACGGCCTGTTATACTTAAGTCCAACTTAAAGTCGATCTTAGTCTTTGTGAAACACCCCCTGTTGTATACATTCACAATAAAGTCAAGTTATGCGTAGGTCTGTACATGTATGTACATGTACATGCTACATTTTCATGCATTCTGTTAATTCTGGACTACCAGCACTTTGCATGAAAGTTGTGGTTAATTAACAGAATTCACCTACAGTATGTCTACTGCCTCCATACATTGTATACATTTTTGTTTCTGCATGGAATGAATGGCTGTCAAAGCATCTGAGATGGTGACCAAACATTGATCCAGCCATATCTCACAGCTGCAAATGGTTGCTGCTAACACATGTTGTCACAGCAGCATGATTGCTCTTTCAGAGATAGTTATACACAGTAGGAGATAAACAGCAATGTGGAAAAAGCAGAGAGAGAGAGAGAGAGAAAGGATAAGTTCTTTTGCAAAACTAATCCATTGAAATGTAAAATGTACTAGTGAGTCATAGAGAGAGAGAGAGAGAGAGAGAGAAAGAAAGAAAGAAACAGGGATGAAAGAAAGAGTAGCTAGACAGAGACGGGGTAAGCACTTATGCAAATCTAAAGACATTGATATGTAGGGAGTCAAATATAGAGAACGGAAGAAATAGAGAGATAACCTTTGAACAAGCCTTAATGTTTGTAATCAGTCAAAAGAGATATTGATGAAGCAATGAAACTGAGATGAGAAAGACAGGCAGAAAATTGGAACAAAGATGAATACATCCTTTGAGATAGCAGTAGAAAAGTCAAGGCCAAGCATGAATACAACATTACTTGCATTTTCTTCAGTAGATGTTGACGTAGGGAGAGAGAGAGAGACAGACAGAGAGAGAGAAAGAAAAAAACAACTTTGAACCAGCCTTAATGTTTGTTATCAATCTGAAGAGATATTGATGAAGAAATGAAACTCTGAGATGAGAAAAACAGGCAGAAAATTGGAACAAAGATGAATACATCCTTTAAGATAGCAGTACAAAAGTCAAGGCCAAGCATGAATACAACATTCATGCGCTTTCTTCAGTAGATGTTGACATACATGTACCTGTATGGTTATATGCTAATGATGGGTTTCATGTACATATACTGTATGTACCCCACTCAGACAGATAGAAGTAAAGTATACCATAAAACAGGGAAGATTTGATATTCTTTTGAAGGAAAGGAGACTTTCTGAGTTGCTTTAAACAGTGGGAGTTTTTTTTTCTTCAAACCTGATATTCATTTACTTGAGAAAAATGTACATGGAAGGGACAATTAAACATGTCAGGGCCTTTTTTCTAGTGTAAGAAATAATGCTCACAAAAGTGCCTTCCTTTGTTTGGTTTGGTAGTTGATGACTGAAGTTGCAATAGTCAGAATATGTGTTTGTTTTTATAGATGGGCCTGACCTTAAAGCAAGGCATAAACACAAAAATAAACCTCCTGGGAAGAGTAAGCCCATATGTCTGGTGAGGCTTGTTTCCATGAGTCCAGTATTCAAAATATCCGGCTGATTCTGAACCAGGGAAAATTAGCCTGATCAAAAATAGCGCCTGCTAATTCGCAGCTCAAAGACATAAAAAGCCATCTATTTCACCGATGCGCTTACGGTATTGGCGAAATTAATTCCCAAAGCAAGCTAGGGCTTGTTCATGAACCGCTATTTAGCCAGTTAGCGTGCTAATTTGCCGATGAAGATTCACTCAGACTATGACATTTCGAACTGATTCCGCAAGCGAGCAGGATTTGCTTTAATATTGTCTGATAGGGAGACAAGAGGACTTCAAACTCTGACTGTCGTCACTGATTCGTCTGATGGTTGTACAACACATAATCCTTTTAAAAATTGCTATGCGCTCAGTTTCCTACAATAACTTAGTTCCTACATTTAACTTCAACCCTGGACTCAATACTATACCTACATGTACATGTAATACCCTTAAAGCCTAATACTTATCTCTAAAACCCAATTGCAACCTGTACGCTATAAACCCTACACTCTTGATATTAAACTATTGTCACTGAAGCAAATTTTGGATTTCTTATTTAATATTATACATGTAAGTACTAGGTTTTATGGGCCAGAAATACATGTGTCTAGTATCTACACACAGAGTTTTGCCAGCCCTATTCTAGTTGGGCATGATATGGCAAATACTGCTTTGTTAGGCAAGCACAAAACAAAATAACATACATGTACACCATGTTGTGACTAACCGAAACCTAGTTGGTCAAACTCTGTGTATAGATGGCTCTGATTTGGGCTAATGGAGAAGTACCCATACGCCACGAGGACAGGTTTGTCCAGATTGCTTCTGACACGGTTCAATCAATATCTATACCATGCCTTCCAATATTGGCTGGATACAAAAGGCAAATATTTATGGTATTCGAATCAGCTTTTGCAATATTGGAGAGTTATGTTTCGAATATTGGACTGATACAAAAGGGAAATATGTTTAATAGAATTTGTAACATCTCGCTGAATATCAGTATGCCCACTGTTTATTTAATTAGAGTGATACAGAGAGAAAATATGGGAGGGGCAGACATCTACATGTACATACTGTATGTAGTTATACACATTTTCAATAAGTAAAAAACAAACATATACAAACAGGAGGGGAAAATGAGAAGAAAGGAAAGGAGAGAGGAAGTGAAAAGAAAGAATGTGATATTTTAGGGGACAAACATTTTCATTTATAAAAAAAGTCAAAATTTTGTTTTTTAAGCATTTTGACATTTTTTGGAAAGCATTCAAGGATTAGAATTTAATGATGCCTTTGGGTCGCAATTTAGCAAATATTATTTTAATTGAGAGACATTATTTCTTCTCAGATTTGTTAAATGCTCAATTCTTACCTCTCATTTGAACCTCTTTTTTTTTTGGGGGGGGGGGTTGGGGGGCTTGAAACTCATGTAAATGCCAATGGTGTAAATGCCAACGGAAAGGAGACATTTGCAATGACAACACTGTTCACATATCTGTGCACACATGTAGGACTGAAATACTTCTTCCCTCAATCATATGATTTCATATCATTTCATTTATCTCTGCATGACCTTTCTAGTCCAACTACCAAAATGAAATTCTGCAATCAATCAGAAAAGTGGTGAACTATTGATTTTTATTTTTTGTTATTTGTTTTATTGTGCTCAGATACACGCGACCGGCAAATGCCCTTGGATAAAAAATGTGATTGATTGATCAGCATCGTGATGGTGTAAAAGTACACAGAATATGTATATAATTTGGAAGCAGTTGATAATGAGAAAAATTAGTGTCTCCCTTCCTGCTCTTCATGAAGATTCATGCAACCCCGTTTCTTTTTCCTGGTTTTTAAATTGCGATGGAATTTGTCAATTTAGTAGAGTTAGGTATGTTATAGACAATTAATGGCTGGAAAGCACTGTACTTACATGTCCAGTGTACATTGTAGCTGATCTACATGTAATTAACAATTCCCTGAACGTGCAGATGTTATACACCATTCATTTGTACATGTACAGGCCTGTACAGAACATTGGTAGATTTTTTACAAGCTATGGCCCCCCCCCCCCTCCCCCATACCCCTTCTCTCTCTCTCCCACTCCCTCTCCCTCTCTGTCTCTTGCCCTTTCTCTCGCTTTCTCTCCCTTTCTCTCCCTTTCTCTCCCTTTCTCTCCCTTTCTCTCCCTTTCTCTCCCTTTCTCTCCCTTTCTCTCCCTTTCTCTCCCTTTCTCTCGCTCTGCTCCCCACTTTCATGCTTTATCTCTCAATCGCTTCTCTGCATTTTCAACCTTCTATCTAACAGTGAAACTTTTGTTGTTCTTAGTATTACAAAGTGTTGAATATCAATACTTGTAAGGGCACACTGATCGTGATTGTGAATTGTAATGAGTCATCATTCTCCAATTATTTATCTAATTAGCCCTCATTGTTCAGGGCCTATGAATCATGATAAGAGGTGTAAGGTTTCAGAATTTGTCCAGATTGAATTGTTTAGTTAGACTTTAAAACTATCATTGCTGTCTACATTATGTAAATATTGATTGATTTTGAGGGAGTTTTCATGGTCATGGTAGGGATAATAGGAGGCTATTATCAAATTGTACAGTAGGCAAATTGTGGACATGATCCAGTAATTTAGCAACAAAGATTTTTAGCTTGAAAGGCATTTTCTTTTGGGTTTAATGTTCATTTACATACATGTATATTTAGTATGTACATGTACATGTACATGTACATGTGTATGATCTAGGTACATATACATGCACTCCACCTCCCCCTCCCCCCCCCCAAAAAAAAAAATCAAAATCAAAATTTACTGAGGCACTGTAAGTTATTCATGTCAGGCATACTACATGTACTGTACATGTACCTATAAATCATGGACTTACACAGTTTTCAAACATGAAGCACCCCCTCCCACCCATTAAAAAAAAAGAGAATTATGGATCATCCTTTGAGTACTTGGAAAATTACAATTGTATCATAAATTGCATTAATATAATTAAAAAGCTACACTACTGCAAAAGACAGATATGTACTGGTATGTTTTGCATTATAATTTGCCCTGTATATGTACATGACATACATGTAGTTAACAAGAGTATGCACATTGAAGGATTGTTTTGAACAACTGTTTTGATTTAAGCCTCCGACTGTATCAACTGTTTTTGTCATTTGAGCGACCATGTCACAGCACAGTAGCATTTGCTATGCTACATTGTATGTTGTGTGGGAGTTTTATAATGAAGTCAGTAGATTGAGTGTGAGAAATGTCACTTATTTTCTGTGGGGTTTGGATTGGCATGAACTGTTTGTGTGGACATTGGGTATCCATGACAGAAAACTTTACAATACAACTCAAGGTTGATAGAATTCTATTTTAGACAAATGTATAAACTTAGAGAAGTCAATGTCCAAGGAGTTTCCCGTATTTTTATTTGCATAATAATGTGCAGCCTACTCAAAGCTGCATATACTTACAGCAATTTCAAGGTATATGGCTTTGACAGTGGCCATGTACATGTAAGCTACATGTAGTATTTATTACCATAAAACACAGACCTCCAAGAGATTTTACATGTACAGTACACCCCCAAAGTAAGAATATCCCTCTTGCCAAATATTATATTTCAAACTTGGCCTGCAGTCTTGGTGAAATATGACATCACTTTTATGTTGATGTGGTACAACACAACCTTGATGGTCTACAATGATTTTCAAGAACTTGTCATGGTTGCGGCATGGGTCACATGTACATTTGTAGTCTACAATGTACATCTACATGTACATGTACATGCTAACTTTAATAAATCATGAATAAAATATCTTATTTACATGTACTGTACATGTACATTGCACATGTACACTCCCAGGGTAATAATACTGCTCTTTTTGAGGCCCATGCGATTAGTATTACCAGATACCCATTTAATACATCTTGATCAAGAGAGACATATATGGGAAAAATACATGTACCTTGTCCAATGATGTAAGCAGCAAACAAGAATTGAATCCAGGACCTCTTTTATTGAGAGCCTTCACCAATATACCACAGCTCTCTCTAGAGCTATGATTGGCAAGTTGTAAAACTGCCTCTCTTGCACAATTACCAGAATTTCCCTTGTCCTTTTCTATATACCACATCTAATTTGCACATTGACTTGCATTTTGTGTGTGTAAAGGATAATTAGAAAGGTCAATGTCATTGCAAGCATTAACTAAGAGGTTACGAAGGAAGGCAGAGCAATTAATACCTTTTAATAGATTGTAAACATACAATGTACAGTGTACCCTTCAGTAATTAAAATCTTCTTCGATATCAATTGAGTACAAACTACAATGTAGGCTTCTAGTTCTAGATACATTGTACACCTACACTGTGCGCACATGTTGACCTACATTGCCCATTCACAGACACGTTGTAAATATTATAGTTCTCTTGAAATTTCATGATGTCCAAATGTTGTATCGGCATGTACAATATGTACGTGTACAGTAGTTTGTCCCCCAACAAAAAATAAATAAATAAATGTATAAATAAAAAAATAAGGAGTACTGTAAAATGTGTTGTAAAGCTTGAGAATGATACTGTTTTTATCAACCCAGTCTACACCACAGTTACACAGAAGTGAGAGATCTAGCAGCATCTGTGTAAATTCATATTTATCATCCAGTCCAACAGTACCAGACATCTCCCAATGCCAAGTTGCCATGGCAACCCTTTTCTTTTCGGAGGGGCAAAGGATGGTATCCCTGAATATGACCTTGCAGAGCTAGCTGTGTCTAGCTGTGAGACGCTCTGATGACTCAGTGCATGATCAATCCACTGTCCCTTTTTATATCTGTGGATAGGGTGATATTCTGGGAGTTTAGATGGCAGAATAGACCATTACATATGCAACAGGGCGCTATAATTGTGATTTCTGTTTTTGCTCACTGGCTAAAATGGGGAGTTAGTCATCACATCACATATGAAAATCAAACTTGCAAGCCTGATTTTGGAGTAATAGAAAATATATATGTAATGTGTGTTTGGCATCTCATCTTCATTTTAAAAGCATTTCCATACCACTCAATCATCTAATTATACTTGTATTTGTAACAAGAAATGACTTAATATATTTTGCTGTAGAAGCATACATGAAGATTACATTGATTATTCTATTTTTTTGTAACTGATTTACATGAAAATGCTGTTTTGTGTGCTTTTATTTTTAGCACAATTTCATGCTCCCCAACATAGTATTTCATTGTCTTTCATAGAAACCAGGCCTGATAGAAACACAATTTCATCCTAATTGAAACTGAAATTGTAACTAAAATATATGTGATTTTGTTACAATTGATCATTGATATATTCCTTCACCTCTGAGTAGCTGTCTAAACACATTTCAAAGGTGTTAGCTATGATTGATCCCAGCTTATTTCCCTTGAACCCTGTCACATATGGGAGTGATAAATGCATTGATATGAACAGTGTCTATGCATGCTATTGGAGATCAATTCTCATTCAGGCCTTGAGGTTTTCAGACTCTTCAACAAATCGTTAAATATACATGTCTTCTTTCATAATGTCATATATCTTATTTGTTTGTCTCTTTTATTTTACACAATGTTTGTTTATAATTTTAGTTATTTCGGTTATGAGAAATTGAGATACAATGTACATGTACTGTACATGTAGTGTTCACATAATCAACTTCAAGAAAAAGGGGGGAAGTAATCACCAACTACATGTACATCATCCATGTACATGTTCCAGTAAAGAACATGTACATGTACATTGTAAAACTGCACAATAACACACGATAACACAAATAAAATCATCAAAATATTAAAAGAAATGCAGAAAAGTACAAAAGAAGGGGGAAAACAGCACAGTAAAGCTCTGGGCCTCACCTTCTGCTTGGCCAATTAGGGAACAGTTGTACATTTTCTGTAACCTTGACCATGACTAATCTCTCTCTATCTCTCTCTCCCTCTCTATCTCTCTCTCTCTCTCTCTCTCTCTCATATATAGGTCAGCTGAAGGTGTTTGACTGCCTGGGTAGGGGTCTCTTAGACAATGCATTCGAAGGCTATAACGCATGCATTTTTGCATATGGACAAACAGGTAAAAAGCATGATATTACATTTAATGATTGCTACTGTAATGATAAGGATCATGTTGATTGAATGATACGACAATTGTTCATCTTAATGCTTATTTTGACTGATTTAAATCACTTTTAGTGACACAAGATGTTTTAAAACCATTCCTCCTCCATTGCATTGCAAACAGATTCCTGATTTTAGATACATGCTATTGTTTTTAAGTTAGATTTTTCCTTAAAGATAAAGACCAGTTCTGGTCATGCGATTGCATTGTGAAAGAAACGTTGTGAAATCGATCAGAAAAGGTTGATCATCTAGCATATAAGTATTGGTGTGTACTGCAAGGTTCTGGAATCATCAAAATGATAAGAAATTTGGCCCAGTCTTGGTAAAGTTACTAGCACTGTACACAGAAAGATGTATATGGGACTACACGACCACGTGCGATATCTATTTGGTCCCAATAGATATAATAATTTACCGAATATATCAATTATTAGGCGGTTTCCCAGCAAAATTTTTATCATCACATATTAGTACAAACATATTCTTTCACATGATTGGTAATAACAGCTTCCATTTCAATTTTTTTTTTTTTTTGGTTCCCAATACTGGTCTTTCCCTTTAATGTTGAAGTTAAATATTCAGGCAGCTGTCACCTGATATTTGGGTAACCATCACTTCATAGATGTATATGGGTAAGAAAGCGGTCTAATTGTAATTGTCAAAGCTTACTTACTGTTGTCGGTGCCCAAATTCCATTCTCGCTATGAAGTGTCGAAATTTTTGCCAACGTACAAATAGAAACAGGATGATGATGTTCAGACAAGAGATTGCCCCCAGCAAAATGTTACCCTACCATGTATGCTGATGCTTCCATCCCCTCGGTTCTCATCTTTCTAATTTGTTGCATATTTATGGAAGTACCAGGTGTAAGTTGAATTAGCCACATCTTTGAAAAATAAGTCTTAAAGATGGTTTGTCCCTCGTGCAGACCTAAAAACCTGAAGTTCCATGAATCCACTGGTAAATTGAAGAGGTCTTTAATCAGGAACCTCTCACCAAATGTAAACAAATGGAAAGTGGCTTTCAGCAAACAAATTTTGAAAGTTTGATTCCAGGTATTTATTTTTTACTCTAAAAAACTATTCGTACATACATTGTAGTTAAAATTAATTTGACTATTATATCTGTAGATTTGAGAATAGTTCCCTCTGCGGAAATATGAAACAAGCGCTAGATTTTCATTTCTTACAAAGAAGCTGTGACTGTAAACTTTCATACACGATATCTTGAAGGATATGTTTTAGAATTTAGATACTCGCAAAGTTTTATGGAGTTTGCACAAGTCTACAAAAGGGACTTACTGCCTTTAAAGCATCGTGTAACACGTTTGACAGTTGAAGTCTTACAATATCTTTAATCCATCTTGTACCTCCCCTCCCCTTTGTCCTCCAGGATCAGGTAAATCTTACACCATGATGGGTACGGAGGATCAGAAGGGGATAATCCCTCGCCTCTGTGATACCCTGTTTGAGAGGATGGCTAAGGAGGCGAACGAAGACACACTCTCCTTCAAGATAGAAGTCTCCTACATGGAGATCTACAATGAGAAAGTCAGAGACTTGATCGATCCAAAAGGGTAAGAAAATGAGAGAAGTCAAGACTTTCATGTTATTAAAATAACACTTTTTTAGCTCAGAACATGGTAAGCAGACGGAGGCAGAGTCATTAGTCATTACAGGTTATTAATTTCCTTTTAAAATTGGGCCCATACTGTGTTCAAGGACTGGTCAGGGCTCAGTGCACTAAGAAAAACTCTACATGTGGGGCTAGAGTTTAGGCTTGCCCAAAAGTTTCCTTGAACTGGTCAGAAAGAGGTTTAAATTTCACAATTTGCCCCTGATGAAATATCTTGCCAGAATCCATTCTACCCCGAGGTTGTAAGGCAAGCAGTAGGAAATAACTAACCAGATTCAATTATTTTTGTAATCTACAACATCTACTTTGATTATATATACTTAATTAGTATGTACACCTGTAGGAACTCAACTTCTCCTTTTCTACTTCCCTTTCGTTTTTTCTGTTCTAACGTAATAATCCTACCATTTTTTTATGAGGAAATATTTTGTTTATGTTTTATGCCGTTTGTAGTTAATTAAGTTCATGCACCTATTATTGTAAAATCATTTGTAATTCAGCTCTCGAGCTACCATAAATACCATTATTATTTCTGTTATACTTATGAATCTCATATTTACTGGTATTTGTCACAACCTTTTGCTATGGCTGATATCCTGATATTTATCATGATAAAGATGCATGTGGTATAACCCTAGGCCTACGACATGCATCTTTATCATGATAAACCTTTATTGATGCCCTGGAATATGTCATTTGTCAAAAATGTTTCATTTTCACTGATATTTATTGTTATTAATTTATGTATCCATTTTTATCTATTATGATTGTAAAAGAATCTGTGATTCAGCCATCTGGCCAAGAATGATTTCTTATCAATAAACCGTTCTAAATAAATTTTTTAAAATCAAAGCTGTCTGTTTAATGGATATTCTTTTGCTTTACACTCAGTCTGGTTTGCCTTGAAATTCTTTATATCTGCAGGGAGAAATGAAACGATGCCAGACAGGTCAAAAGAGAAGTGAACAAGATAATCCAAAAACAAAAGCAGGTGAAATATTTTTTCCCTGTGAAGAAATAAGCTTTGGAGATATTGATTATAGACCAACTGTATGTAGATTGTCTAATATGACTTCTGATGGTCTCAATTTCATGTTAATTTTCATGGTTCTCTCTTCCAAACATGTTGTATTCTCCAGGAATAAGCAGAGTCTGAAAGTGAGGGAACACAAGATTTATGGTCCATATGTGGATGGCTTGTCAACCCTGGCTGTCTCTTCATTTGAGGTTGGTTTTGCACATACATATTTTTTTCTTCAAAACTTGTCATAATTGTAACTGATGCTAAATGTTTATTCAAGTTGTGGTATATATTACAATTTTACTATAAAAAAAAATTAACAAAAAAAAAAAAAAAAAAAAAAAATCATTTTTCTTTTTTGTGGTCACTTTTATAGTGCGGTTTTATTTTACATATATATGAAGCCATGCAGCATAGTACAAATAATTATTGATGTTGTTGATATGGCATCTTGGTCTTGTACCTGTACGGTTTCATCTAGTTCTCAATCCTGGACACACTCAAGGCCTGGTCAGACCTCGACCAACAACAATAACGATAAACTATATATGCATATAGCACTGATAGCAACATGTATAACAATGGTTGTGGTCAAACCTTACTAATCTTTGCAACAATGAAATCTTTGGTTCTTTTAATCAAACATTAAGGACACTATACACTGCCTCCACAGAAATAGCATTGAAGAAATGAAATTATTAGCACAGAGATCTATGACCATTGAGGCCTGTCCTTAAATCAGGGGTGGTCAAGCAATCACAACGAGACAATGAAATCATTGAGGGAGACTCGTTGGCATAAATTGTTGAGGTCTGACCTACAGCAACAATTTACAATTCATATTCCACATAAACGATGGGTAAGCATTTGGGAAACAATTTATCGTTATCATTATCGGTGAGGTCTGACCATGTCTTTGTGCTGATAACTGTCAACTATTGCAGGAATAGGTTTTTGTCTCATAAGGCAGTAAAGTCTGACATGAATACTTTCAACTGATGTGGGTGCTTATTTGAACAGGTGAAAATCAAATTTTTTGCACCTGGTATGTTATAGATTATTTCTCATTTCTTTTCTCCCTATTATCTCTGTTGAAGATGCTTATTGACTTTTGAATAAGCAACTATTATGAGGCTGGTTATGACGAGCTGAAAAGGATCATTACTCCCCACTGTGGTATTTGTCATTTATCGTAAACTGCCTTTAAGAATTTATTCAAGGTTTTATATCTTTGCCTATCAAGCTCCTGTCACCCTCTATTCCTGTCATGGGATAGATGATATTCTATGGAGACAAGATTCTAGTTGAGATCTCTTTACCTCATTAGCATGCCATCTGAATACCTCCATCTAATCCCACAGGAGACATAATCAACAGCAGTAGCCTTGTTCACACTAGAATTGTTCTTAGGGACAAGTTTGGATCTCTTTACCTCATTAGCATGCTGTCTGAATACCTCCATCTAACATAGGAGACATAATCAACCGCAGTAGCCTTGTTCACACTGGAATAGTTCTTAGGGACAAGTTTGGATCTCTTTACCTCATTAGTATGATGTCTGAATACCTCAATCTGATCTCACAGGAGACATAATCAACCGCAGTAGCCTTGTTCACACTAGAATTGTTCTTGGAGAGAAGTTTGGATCTCTTTACCTCATTGGTATGCTGTCTGAGTACCTCAATCTGATCTCACAGGAGACATAATCAACCACCGTAGTCTTTTTCACACTAGAAATTGTTCTTCGAGACAAGTTTGAATCTCTTTACCTCATTACTGACATTAGTAGGCCCTATGCTGTCTGAGAACCTCAATCTGATCTCACAGGAGACATAATCAACCACCGTAGTCTTGTTCACACTAGAAATTATTCTTGTCATTGGATACAGTAGTTTTCTGCTGCACAGGTGAACACATACTGTTCACTGAGAATGGGGAATGTCCACTTGATTTTTTTATCTCATGAGTTATAACTATCCAATTCATCCATGTTTGTATCATTTGTCATTGTTTAGAAAGCCAAGGTTGAAACAATGAAGTTCAAGAAATATGAAAAGTCCTCTTTTTGATGCAATGCTCTAATTGCTCTTACGAGGGGCATAACTTTCGTTGCAAACAGGTTTTTAGTTAGGGTCTTGTGACCTCATTAGCATGCTGTCTGAATGCCTCCATTTGGTCCCACATGAGACATACATGTACATGTTTAACCACTCTGGCAGGAGCCCTGTTCTCACTAAAAATAATTATTTAGTATAAGTATTAGTATCTTCTAAGAAATTTACAACATTAACCTAAACTTGCCATCTGAATACCTCCATTGGATCTCATAGGAAATATATACTATCCACTGTAACTCTGAGCAGCTTAAGGTGGGCCTGAATTTTTTCAAGAATATTAAATAGTGAAAAGTATAATCTTGAGAAACTTCTCAAGCAGCAAATTCCAAACCAATGCTCCTATGGGGTGCATAATTTCCTGGCAGACAAGTTTCCAGTTTGGGTCTCTTGACCTCATTAGCATGCTGTCTGGATACCTCTGTCTAATCCCATAGGAGCAGTAACTGTCCTCTGTAGCATTGTTCACACTGTACCCCATTTTCTAGAGGGCTAAAATCTTGAAAGACTAAATTAGAGATTGTAAGTAGTGCACACATGTATTTTCCTACATATAAGAATATTTGGCTTAACTGCAGAATACTGTTAGGGTAATGGTCAGAAATAGGTTGGTCAGGGTTATGGTTATGTTTAGGGTTAGGGTTATGGTCAGGATGGTAATGGCCAGGATTATGATCAGAGGTAGGGTGAGGGTTATGGTTACTTGTGTGGCGGGATATTCTTGATGGAAATGGTAGCAGAGGTGTCGTGGTCGAGTGGATACGTCACCGGTTCGAGACCCGCCGCAGCACTAATGTCCTTTGGGCTCAAGACATTGATCTACATTTGCCAAACTCAACCCAGGTGATGTAAATGGTTACCTGGCAGAAATTAAATCCTTGAAATGCTAGAGCGCCATAATGGCAACCGTGCTAAAGCCAGGGAAATAGTCGGGAGCACCCTGAGTGCCAAGTCTGACAGATACGAGCGCTATACAAGAACCCAATATTAATTCTTGATTGAGCAACAGTATTTGTGTGACAGGCAGTGCAAATGATTGCTGTATATTTAAAGGACTGGAAGATCAATCCTAGTTTCATTCTGAGAAAGGTCAGCACATTCTGAAAGATCCATACAGATTGCAAGAAGAACCATCAGTTTCGACTGACATGCATGAATATTCTTCAGTTTTGATTAAATAAAAATAAGATAAAATTTGCTGGACATGCAGGTCTATCTTTCTTTATGTTTCTGCCTCTTTCTTGACCTAGCTTTGGATTAATTTTTCTTTACATTTGTCTTTTCTCTTAATACATTGGAAAGAAAGAGTAGAAGGGATGAGTCATAGAGAAAAAAACATGTATTAAAGGTACTACATGTATGTCCCATTTGCAGGCCAAAACAATGAAAAGGTTAAATTCCAACAGCATTTGAAAGACAATACTAATTTAGAACTTCCCTAAAGAGAAAGGGGGCTTGAAATTGTCTTTAAGTGGGAAAATAACGACTATTAGTTGTCGAATCGACTTAGGAGCTATAGAGCCAGTAAGTAATAGTCTGATTTTTCAGACCATTGTACCGAATGGTCGTACGTTTTATGCTGCGCAAAGATTCAATCAGTTTAATTTTGGCCATTACAAGAAGTGGGTTATTGATGTAGACAAATGCTCATGTACCCTTTACAGCTCATTTTATGTATGTTATTACCAAAGATGAAAAAGCCAGTCAGTCACTCAATAGTGTCTGACAGTGAAGTCTAGCAAGTAAACGGGTTTCCTTGCATAATTTGAATATTAGGACACTGCTAACGTTTAAATTTCACAGATAGGACATACATGACATATTCATAATTCCTACAAAGTTCTACAGAATTTGATGTTGGCTGCAAAAGGGACATAGTATCTTTAAGATGGGGAGAAACAGAACGCGAGAGTGAGCAAAAGTTCAGAAAGATAGAAGAAATAGGGTTATTGAAAAATTAAGAAAATTAAGTCACTCTTGAAAGAAATATTCCTCATCAGAGTAAATTATGTAATTAAAAATATCAAAATTAGACTAACTTGTTGAAACTGCCAGTAATGATCTGAAGTATAAAAAAATATATATATTAATTAAACATCATATAAGATTCTAAGATGAATTAGATTTCAGGTAGATCATAATTAGATTGTGTGTTACAAAATTTGAAGTGATGCATGTTTGATAATAAATGTGAGCTCTTACACTTTTCTTTATTTTTTTATTTTATCTATCTTTCTCTCTTTTTTTTCAGGGGTTGGAGGATGGATAATTCTAGTACAATAAGCTTTGACCTTGTAGCAGAAATTTGAATAAACAAAGACCTAGATACATGTATGTAGCATATGAAGAAAGGTAGTAAGAGAGAGAGAGAACATTTATGCCAAGACAAATTACCTTGAAAAGGGATCTTTTAGAAAGTAGTATGAAAAATCTAAAGAACAGAAGGGGTTGAACGGGAAAGGAGTTTGGAAGAGAGGTGAGGAGAGAGGGTAGGAGGGAGGAGGGGGAGAGGGAGGAGGGGAGAGAGGAGAAAAGGAGAGCAGAGGGGGAGGAGGGAGAAGAGGAGAGAGAGTAAGTTGGATTTGTGATACCCACATGTTCAACAGGTGAAATACACAAGTGAGATTAGAAATACAGTACCGGTATGTTATAAAATGTACTACCACCTCTTGTACTCTACGTGCCTCAAGACAAACAGAAATGTTTGCAATCAAGATGGAAGAATAATAATGGAACATGGGATCAACTTTCTGATGGCAGTCTTTTCCTTCACATGGTGCCTGCCATCAGACATCATCCAATTATGATAATGTACATGTAATATGCTGCCTCTTCTCTCATGGATGCCATACCGAACAAGGGATTATGCATGTTCCTGCGGAGAGAAGGGTTTTACTTTTTTTTTTATAGATAATACCACTTAAGAAGTCACTCATGAATGGAATCAATGTCACATTGCAGGATTATTAAAGAGAGTTGAAGTGCTGAGGACTAAAGGGGCAGGGGAGGGAAATGGGGACTCCCCCTTAGAACTGACTAATAACTTTGTACTTTCTCAGAAGATTTGAAATGTAAGGCTGGTTTTATTGTTGCTTTGTTGTTGTTTTCAAGATAGAGTATACAGCTTACCTACTTTTATTAATCAGAGTTTTGCTACTTGGAATTTTGAAATCTAGAAGTAAAAAGCTTGTCAATGCGTAATATTTATAATAGTAGAGCTTCACCAATATGTAGGCTCTACATTGAGGACTTGGGGGTCATCCTAGTAGGCAGACAGCCCATGAGACTTACTACACAAAGAAATGTGGAAGAAACATAGAAAAGAAGGATGTTCCAAAAGATCCACGAGCCTGACAGGGCATGAAACTTACAAAATCAAAGAAATACAAGATAGGAAGATAGAAAAATGTTGGTCTTGTTGGATGTTTGGTTTAGTGGGACGCTGGTCTCTTGGGCTGTAGACATGGGATTTTGGAAGACTTTTAGCTGAGTATATACATGTACATATAGATTGATTGCACTTCCGGGGAATTTACAGATGTACATGTATGCACTTTAGTTAGGACTCAAAGTGATCGGGCTTCCTTTCATTCCTGACACAAAATCACTCAACATCCCAAACAGAGAATCACTCAAAATGATCATGCATATACAGTATGCATATATAGTGAAGCAGCAACAAGTTTTTATAGAAATTCTTCATGGAGCTTTAATCAAAGACCAACAATTATTGATTGCAGGCAACAGAGAACATATGTACGTGGCACTTGATATACACTTCATACATGTAGTACTTGATAATTGTTCAATAATGTACATGGTCAGCCATGTTTTTCATTAAACAGAGAATTTTAAGTAATTTTGAAAACACATGTGTTACATACATGTATATCTTGCCTCGGTCCAGCCACTTTTGACCTTTTTGTTGTTGTTTAGTTTAGATTAAGTGTCCCGCTTTAAGTAATGATACAGCTTATGGCACTTTTTGGGGTAAAATAATCTGATATTTTATTTGCTACTTTTTCTTCCCAAATCTACATCTATATGTATATCCCTATGTACAGCGTGTTAATTTCACTAGAATTCTTTTATCCACCGACCTCAAAGGGTCTCCTGTCCTTCCAATAATTGATAACAAACTTTGTTTGATTCCAAATTCTCCATGATGGAGTATGAATAGGAAATTTGGCTTAAGAATTCCTTTATGTGTAAAGTTGTCAAATACAAACTGACTAGGTGTAACTGTAAGATCGGTTCTCGTAGTGTCCGATGCCGAGGGGAGCTGCAGATTTTATATTAAACTTCTGTGCTAGCTTAATCAAATGTTCTGTCCCATGGGGTAAAGGGAATACTTATTGCGCTGCATATATTTCTGCTAGAATTCACACTGCCGCAGAGGCCATACTGTCACGAAATAGGAAGGGGGTGAAAAGACTACATATTGCTGCAATATTCATTTCGGCTAGAATTCACACCACACCGCAGAGCCAATACTGTCACAAAAGTAGGAAATTCCACATATTTGTTGTAGGACTATTGACACAACAGTTTGGGAGTATCTTTCTCAGGAAGTATGTGTAAACATGCACAAGTCTGTTTAATGCAGTTGTGTTGCATGGGTGCTGAGTTTTATTACCCTGGTTTACAAATTATATAAATAGTCAAACTCAAAGCACGGCTGCTTGTACTGTACTCTTGCCTTCAAGAAAATTCTCCTATCAGGTACCCATTTGCTGCAACTACATTGAAAAAAAAACAAATGTAGAGTAATGTGTCGCAGTGGAGCTGATGGATATTTGTGCAGGGACTTGAACCCTCGGGCTTTTTTTGCGGTCACGTGAATGAACCACTACACCATTTTTACCACAAGAATGTTGTGGGGCACACTCAGCTTAATACATGTACGGTTACGCCTACTCTTGTACCATAGTATTAATCAATGCACATGAAGTCATGCATTTTAACATGATTAAATTGTAGAGGAGCTATTTTTAATTATGCAAACGAAAGGTCTTTGTTTAAAGGGAGTCAAATATTTACTTTTAACAAGATGTTTTTGAAAACACATTCATTTTACATTTGTAATTTTTAAATTTTTGTTTAAAGGAAATAAAATATACATGTACATGTCCTGTATGCATTTGTTTCTGTCCTGGTATTTTATTCCCAAAATGTAAGAGTCTTGAAACATAACCTTTCTTTTCTATTTTTTTAATTCCTAGTTAACTATCTGATTTATTTTGTAGCAAAATATTACCATTATCTTCAGATTGTTGTGATCATGAAGAAAGAAATATGGTCTTCAAAACAACACAATTTTAAAGAATAAGTACATACACTGGTACATGTCAGGATTTGATGGAAAATGAAATGGTTTGGGAAATAAGCACATGAATACAGTTCAATGTTGAAGCTTTACTTTTGGTGTAAACAGGGTCCAGACTTGGAATCAATTGTAATTCGCTTGGAGGTGTTTCGCATGCACTTAGTAACACTATCCGTCTCAATCTTGAATCTCACTTGGAGCATATATACATGTAGGTCGAGCTATGTTCGCACTTCGCAATTATTATGCAAAATTGTGTTATTGAAGTGAATTTATAGGATTTCATTGCACCTGTAATTATGCATATTTTTAGCTTGGAGATTTTGAAAAGCGGTCTTGGGTTCTGTCATGATACTTCATTTTTCAGAGAAACTGTCTTGAAAATCAGTGTACTATTTTGATAATGTAATAAAGGCAAAAGAACATCTGATTTGCTTTGGGAGTGAATAATAATCCTCATTCGCATGTATTTGGACCAGTATTGTTGCTTCAACCCGCAAATCCTGAAAATTTGCCCAAAGTCATATACTTACTTTGAAAAACATCATTGTGGAAATACACAGATGCAGGGACATACTGTACATATGTACATGTAGATGTACCTCGGAAAGGGCATATTGCATTGTAATCCCAAAATATGCAATCCAATCTTTTTGTTTGATTACTCAGGTTATTCATTTTCATTGCATTGGTTAGGCAAGCATTGTGACCTCGTAAGGCAACATTCAGTGTATATCATTACAAGAAGGCCGTAAGAGCTACCGGTACACGTATGTATTGTCAGTGGCAGTAGCAGCCTTCTTGCAGGCCAGCAGTGAGATTTTAGTGTGATCCTATCACAATCAGGAACTACTTGTACATGTATGTTTCTTGTCCTATTATACCGGAACGCGACATGGCCCCTGGTAATAGAAATTGCAGTATTTGTGTACCTTCCTTTTCTCAGAAATGGAGGATTCTTCGAGAATGCATGCTCTTTCAAATGGATTTATTCTCACAGGCTTAAATCAATAGACATTCAACAACTGAATTATTCATACTCCTTGTAAATTTGTTGTTTTGTGTGTTTTATTCGCAACTCAAGAAAGAAATGGGAATTTTAGTTTTTTTTCAACAAGTACTTTTAAGATGTAAGCTTTTATATGTCACATTCTCAAGAAACGTAAATTGGGACAACGCCATTTTTCACATAGTTCTAAAATGACAAAACTTGATAAGGGTATGAATTATTTAGTTTCTAACTGTATATATGAGCAAAGAGAGCCATGTGCAGCAAAGAATAGAGGGAGAAGATAGAGAGGGAAAGTTGGACATTGATACAATTTTGATGGGGAGATGGAGAGACTGGTGAGAAATTCAAATTCAAATTCATACATTCATGTCTATTTAGGAGGTGAGGTGAATTATGGCACAGAAGAAAAGCATCGGGAAAGAAGACTGATATACATGTATAGCGGGGTAAAGAGGGAGATAGACGGAAAGGGAGGTAGAGAAGAAGATATAAAGAGAGACTGATGGAAAGAGGAGACAAACTGAAAAATTAAATTATCTGTACATGTGTGATCGAAATCCATCTTTGAAAATATGAAAAAAGAATTGTTTTGAGAGATAGGAAGAGAAGAAAGCATAGAAATGTGCATGGACCTGATTTAACTACTATATGAATATATATCTTCATTTGAGAGCCAGCATAGTGTTACACTGTATGCGAAAAGCGAAGTGCTGTTTAATTAAGGCCCTTCTGGCTCTCTGCAGACTATGTCTTACAGGAACCTTGCCATTACGATATTCTCATACACCCTTGTGAATTCTCACTATCAAATGAAAAGGCTTCGGTTTCATGATTCGTAGACTATATTGGAAAGGGTTATCTGATATGTGTCTCACACTTGTTGAAGTGGGTTCACAAGCCGGGCAAGCTAATATGAAAAACAACGCGGTTGAAAATCCCGAGTAAGTGCGTAGACCAAGTATGGCTACTTGGAAAGAAAAGCTTCGATGAGGGTCGCATTTTTGTGCAGGCCTACAGGCAGATATTATATACATGTAACTGAATTTTAAGTATTACTAAAATGTTTTGGTTATGTGGATTCGTAGTCTGGGCTGATATTGCCTCTTTATTTCTTTTATGTTTTGAACCTCCCCTTTTTTTAAAAGGGCTTTTAACCCTATTTTATTTAATTTGCTGTTCTATTTTGAATGTCTGTTTACTTTGTAGAACATGCTCATAACTAAAATAGCTTTAAGCTTTAAGCTTGTCTTCTTTTATTCATCTGTCCTGTTACCTCTTTGTCTTTCTATTTCATTTGCCTTGGTGTTCATTCATTTTTCTGTTTTTCTTTCTCTTAGTATCTGTATTTTTACCATACTCACATACTTCCCCTGTCAGTGTCAGCCATCCCTTTTCTCCCTCCCTCCCTCTTCTCTATCCTTTTTTTGCACACCCACCCCTTGCCTGATATTGCCTCTCTATTTTTTTTAATGTTTTGAACCTCCCCTTTTTTTTAAAGGGCTTTTAACCCTCTTTTATTTAATTTGCTGTTCTATTTTGAATGTCTGTTTACTTTGTAGAACATGCTCATAACTAAAATAGCTTTAAGCTTTAAGCTTGTCTTCTTTTATTCATCTGTCCTGCTACCTCTTTGTCTTTCTATTTCATTTGCCTTGGTGTTCATTCATTTTTCTGTTTTTCTTTTTCTTAGTATCTGTATTTTTACCATACTCACATACTTCCCCTGTCAGTGTCAGCCATCCCTTTTCTCCCTCCCTCCCTCTTCTCTATCCTTTTTTTGCACACCCGCCCCTTCTCCCTGTCTCTTCTTTTTAATGCCCCTTCACTTCATGTCTCTTTTGCTCTTTCTCCAGAACATAGAGGCTCTGATGTCGGAAGGTAACAAGTCCAGAACCGTTGCAGCCACCAACATGAACTCAGAAAGCAGTAGATCACATGCTGTCTTCAACATCACCCTTACACAGACACTCACAGATGTAGAATCAGATGTAAGTCATAGTTTGTGCATTTTGAGTAATGATTTTGCACCTTTAACTCAACAAATAATAATGATGATGACCGTTTCTTTTAAAAATTTTTACCAGTTATCCGACCAAAGCACTTGCAGTATTATTATTATTACCTTGTCAGTGAATTCAGTTACGATTCTGCACTTTAAGCTAGAAGAATATATGAGAGCATCTGGCCTCACCTAGGCAGATGCTGAAGACCGGAAGGCTTGGAGAGGAGCCATAAGGATAATGAAATGTCCAACCCCAGAACATGGGGAAAATGGATGCTTAACAATGATGATGACCCTTCACTTCCCTGGAGAGCATTCCAGCCATTTTATGCGTGCACACTGCACACATTCTGATGAAATCACATTCACTTTTGCATCCTACAGGGTACCCATTTAACACCTGGGTGGAGAGGAGCCATGTAGATTAAATACCTCAGGGACCTATTTATGACATACAGTATCACATACTTGCAAGGCATAGTCACATCAGCAGGAGCTTATAAACAAGTTTCCTTCCTTGAAAAAAAAGGTTTTCTTCAGGAAATGTAGACAGCGAAAAAAAAAATTAATAACCTTGAAAAATAGAAGGCTATTAAACTTCCTGCTAAAAGTAAGGAAGTTTCTAACATCCTGGTAAAATTATCATACTTTTATTAGTGTGGACACATGCTGCTGACACTATGAGAATTGAACAAATGATATTGACCTGTTGAAATTGAATGGCTCTGTTAACAGAAATTTTGTTGAGTTCTCGTAACTTATCCTTTAACCCATACCAGTTCAGTGTCTCATTTTAGAGATGTTTTTATGCTTCCGCTACAAAGTAGCCGGAGGCATTATGTTTTCTGGTTGTCCGTCCGTCCGTACGTACGTACGTCCCGTTCTCGTGATCGCGTTATCTCAAGAACCGGTTGATGGATTACCGCCAAACTTGGGTCATGTATGTATCTTGCAGAGCCAATGAACTGATTAGATTTTGGGGTCACGAGGTCAAAGGTCACAGGGCTTATTATGTATGCAAAAATAGCTCGTGATCGCATTATCTCAAGAACCGATTGATGGATTACCGCCAAACTTGGGTCATGTATGTATCTTGCAGAGCCAATGAACTGATTAGATTTTGGGGTCACGAGGTCAAAGGTCACAGGGCTTATTATGTATGCAAAAATAGCTCGTGATCGCATTATCTCAAGAATCGATTGATGGATTACCGCCAAACTTGGTCATGTATGTATCTTGCAGAGCTAATGAACTGATTAGATTTTGGGGTCACGAGGTCAAAGGTCACATGGCTCATTATGTATGCAAAAACAGCTTGTGAATACACTATTATTAGAACAGGTGGACAGATTACCATTTAACTCAAGACATGTTTATGTATCTTTCAGAGCCAATAAACTGATTAGATTTTAGGGTCATGAGATCAAAGGTCAAAGGTCATGGGGCTCATTATGTATGCATATAAATAACTTGGGAATGCATAATTATAATTAGAACCGACAGATGGATTACTATCAAACTCAGGACAGGAATTTATCTTGCAGAGCCATGTATATGAAAAATAGCTTGTAATCACGATATTCTGAGAACCCGTTAATGGATTACTAAAAAAAATTGCTTCCATTTTGGTATGTAAAATCGCTCTATGGCGGAGGCATCATTTTCGACTACGCGCAGTTGAAGTTCCATCTAGTTTTGATAATCTTATGACTCAGAATGCTAGGAATTTTACATGAGCAGAAAGAGAAAAAATTACAAAGACTATTGAGTGCATTTATTGAGCAGTTCATATAAGAATCATTGGCAATGTGGAAGAAGATTTATAATTCTTCTCTTCAGGTACAAGTTGGCTTTGAAAAAAAAATGAATCTAGCCATTTTCTTTCACATGTAATATACTTTTTTAAAATGTATAAAACGTAGACAGGAGTTGAAAATTAGAATAATTGGTGCATATTTGAGGAGGAGAGCTTATTTGTTTACACCTTAAGAAAACTTTGAACAGCTGTGAGTTAACCATATTAGTCTAGATGCAGTCTAAAACCTCCAAGAAATTATCATAAAATGAGTTTTTTGTTTGTTAAAGTTACATTGTTTTGCTGTGCATTTAGATATCTACAATTCGTCGCCCGGGTGGCAGAAGGGCGTTAGCGCGCGAGCGACTCGAATACTACTCTTCCAATTATTCGCACTAAAAGATTTGTTTTATATTTAAACTGCTTTCAGTCCGGAAAATTGGTATAAAACTGAAAAGACTAATAGAAATGTTATAGTAGAACACGGCCACAAATTTTGTTCGGAAATAAGTCAGTTTTATAAAAGTTTGAGGCGATTTAGTGCTAACGCCCTTCTGCTTCTAGCGCATCATTATTTATTTGAAATTCGAGCTAACGCCCTTCTGCCAGCCAGGCGACGAATTATAGACATTCTATTAAGGAAAATGGATAATTGTTGTTGTTGAAAATGTTATTGCTGCTTCGATTTATGTGCCTGAATGCTCAGCAGCAGAAATGATCTCATCTTGAAGTCATATCTTACATATCCTGTCTGCTTTAAAAATACATGCCAGAGTAGATGAATGTACTCTTCAAAAAATATCAATGTAAAATGTTATACCATAATCCTTAATGAAGCATCTCAGGTGTGGTTCAAGAAGACACTTTTTTTTCTTCTTTTTCAAGCATCTTGAAGTCATATCCTGTCTGCTTTAAAAATACATGCCAGAGTACATGTAGATGATCGAAATAATGAATGTAATCTTCAAAAAATATAAATGTAAAATGTTGTAATCCTTATTAAAGCATCTCAGGTGTGGTTCAAGAAGACACTTTTTTTGGGAGGGGGGTTGCTTTGGGGTTCTTGCACTCATATTCTACATGTGACTCACGTAAATTCATCCACAATCAAGAAAAACAATAGGGGGTCTTAAACCCCCAAAGCCTCAATAACTGGTACTGGAGCTTCTAAAGGCCCCTGACCAATGTTGAAAGCCATGATTTTTTCCTGAAGAGAATTTTTTGCATGTCAGAGAATACTTTCTGGAATATATTAAACCCAGCAATATCTTTAACTTTGAGATACCTGTATTAGCATCAGAGAGAATAACAAATAGCTGAAGGTTTTCCTTACAGGCTTGCATTAAGAAGAAAAAATCAAACATGTTCACCAATGTGGACAATATACACTGTAAATGCAATTGTTGATGAAAACGTTGTAAAGTTACATTTACATGTATCATTTACTTTTTTCACTCAAATTCAGAAAGTGTTTGAATAAATACACATTCTGTGATGTTTCTTTTATCAACCAAAAGTGGAAAGGGATTTTTATCAGAAACTTCTTTATTGAACCAAATAGGATGCAATCTTCAAGTGTATTTTGTAACTCAAGTGTATTCTGTAACTCAAGTGTATTCTATCTTGATGAATATAATGGAAAAAACAGACAAGTCCTATTTATGTCCACAAAATAACCAATCATAAACAAGTGCATTCATAATTCATTGAAACATTTGAACAATTATTACAACATGTGCTTGAGTGTATGAAATTTATTGAAATGGTATTTGAAGCACGTCTTGAAGTGTTTTGTATCAGTGTGCAAGCAGATACCGTATATATTCAGTCCTTGCTTTTCCTTTTGTTCATGTTTGTCTGTTCTTGTGGTCTCTTTGTCTTTCTACCAAACACCAATTTCATCTTCATTTACATCATCATCAGGAAGCTAATGATACCATAAGAGTGGTAAGCGTTCTTTCAACTATCACACTATGCTCATTGTCTATGCACTTTGTCTGTCTCTCTCTCTCTACCTCTGTTTGTCTCTCTATGTCTGTCTGTCTGTCTGTCTCAGTCTCAACCCCAGCCCCACCCCACTTTTCCCTCTCTTCCCCTCTCTTCTCCTTGCCTCCCTCTTGCTTCTCCTCTTTTCTCTGCCCCCTTAATGTATCTCTCTCCTCCCTTCTTTTCTCTTTCCCTCCCTCCTTTCTCTGTCTCCCCTCCCCCTCTTACCTATCCTCTCTCTCTTTTCTCCTCCCTCTCTCTCCCTCTCCCTCTTCCTCTCCTTTCTCTGTCTTCCTTCCTATCATTTGTCTTATGTCTTACTCTCTTCCATTGTGTCTATCTTTGTGTACAATACATGTATATCGACTTGGCTTCCATGGTCATTCTTTTTTTCTTCTCTTTCTTTAACTTCTTCTTGCTTTTGTTTTTGTTATAACTTAAGGAATTATTTTTTTCTCCTTTTTGGGGGTTCCTTTTTGTCTTTGTGGTTTGTTCCTTATTGCTTGTTTCTGTACTCTCCTCCTGAATTCCACCTTTTTTTCTCTGTTATCTTTGGGGTCTGTTTTATGTTTTCGTATGTACATGTACCCTTGCTTTGAAATTTCATCAACCTTTCAATTGAAACCCTTCTGAATGGAGAACTGCAGGATAGAAGCATGTTTTCATTAAATCATTTATCTTTCCAACGTTTGCTCCTGCTAGGAATACCTTCATATCCTTTTTTATCCCCTCGCAGACGAGTCGGAGGGGATATACATGTAATAACGCTGCCGTCCGTACTTCCGTTCGTCCGTACCAAATCCGGTTTCAGTTCGATAACTTTAGTAATGTTTGACGGATTTTAATGAAATTTGATATGAAGGTACATGGTATCAAAATACAGTCTAAGTTCAATTTCGGAGTATGTAGGTCAAAGGTCAAAGGTCTTAGCTCATTTAATATGCAAAAAAACATATATGTGAAAATATGGTTTTCATTCAATAACGTAAGTAATGTTGAGTATGTACGTCAAAGGTCAAAGGTCACAGCTCAATAAATATGCAAAAATTTCTAAATTTAGGCCATTTGTACCCGGCGAGGGGATGCTAAGCTTTGCGTTGACTTGTTCAAAATCATACTGCACCTTAATTATACTCTCCTACATGTAGGCATTCCGTTAGCACTGTCTTGCATCAGTGAGATAGTTGCAACGCCACAAGACAATAACAACACCCATGAGAAAAATGTATGTGCATATTCACCCAGGTGCTTTTTTTTTTCTTATTCTCTTCTTCTTTTTTTTTCATTTTTGTGCTGCTTGTCTTTTTATAAAGGCTGTCTTTCTGAACATGATCCTAACTTCTTTGATAATTGTTCTCCTTTTTACATATGACTGGCAGCCATTAGCAAACTTTCACTTGTTATGAATATTTTCGAAAAAACAGCCTTGTGATCATTTTCTTTTGTTAAATTATATGCATTTTGTATTCTTTTTCTTCAACTGGCATTGTCTGTCATTGTCTTTTCTTCCTTATATTGGTGAGTTTCGGTGAAACTTATAACTCTTTTTTTTCTCTACATTCTTGTATGTCTTACATCATTGTGTTATCAATTGATTAGTTTATGATGATCTTCTTTTATTTGCATCCTTAGGTATCTGGTGAAAAGGTGAGCAAAATCAGCTTGGTTGACCTGGCAGGAAGTGAAAGGGTACACAAGACAGGGTCATCGGGTGAAAGGTTAAGAGAAGGCAGTAACATCAATAAGTAAGTTGGCCATCCATCTCAAATTGCATAGTTTTTGCTAGTGAATAGTTATGACAAGCCTTGAAAAAGAAGAATAGATTCATATTTCACTAAATAAAATGGAGAGCTTTGTCAAAGCAAAAGACAACTCAAAGACCCTTTCAGGTTTGGAAATGCAAGTAAGACATGAGTGCATGTACAGAAGAAGGTATCTGCTACATCTCCTGTAAAGAGAGATCAAAGCTTCTTTCTTCTTGAAAGAAAATAATTATCATGTCCCTTCCATTTTAGAAACTTTATATGATACATGTGTATGTTCAATGTTCATGCTTGCATGCAGCCAATTCATTATTTCCAGTGTGTTGCTGAGACAATATTGTGTCAAGAAAATTGCCGAAGCCTATACATGTAGGTCATGAAAATGTATGTTTTAAAAACATTTGTATGAAACACATGTATGCTCAATGTTCCTGCATGCATGCATGCAGCCAATCCATTATTGCCACTCCGTTGCTGAGACAATATTGTGTCAAGAAACTTGCCAAAGCCTATGGGTCATGTATGTTCTGTCCTCATGAAGGAAATTTAATTGTCTCAAATAGTCACTCAGTACTTTGCAAATGAATGTAAACAAATATGGAATTTTATGATTAGTACATGTATTTTATGCTATACTCATCCATAACATATTTATATGAATCTAATTTCTTTCTAGATCCTTAACAACGCTAGGCCTGGTCATCTCTCATCTAGCAGACCAATCGTCGGGGAAGAAGAAGAACAATTTTGTGCCTTACAGAGATTCAGTACTAACATGGCTCCTAAAGGTATTCGATATATATTATGGGTGATTTAGTGTGTGGCAGTAGCACCTGCATGTATTTTGGGTGGTGGCTGTTTGGAAAGAAAAGTAAAAGACTTGAACTTTGTTTCATGTAACCATCATAAGTCCATGTTCATGGACATCCCATTGGAACGCATGTTGAATTTAATACAAATGCTTCAATGGGTTGTTGACAAACTTGTACTTGACTTGACGGTTTTGTGAAACACCCTATGGCTTATAGAGGTGCAGTGTTAACATGACTCCATAGCCTAGATAATGGGTTATTATACAAATAATACACAGGTGTGAGTGCGTTATGGTCGATGCAGCGCATGAGGGTATTCACTACGGTGCAATAAAATTCACGAGGCGTAGCCGAGTGTATTTTGTGCCATTGTGAATACCCGAATAGCGCTGCATCGCCATAACGTCACGAACGAAAACCTGTGTATTATTTGTTTTATAAAATGGGTCGACAATCTCACTTAGCAAGGCGATATTAAACACTGTAAACCTGCAACCTTCATAAGAAATAACGATCGCGAGGGCAGTGACCTCGTAAACAAACTGCGCAATGCATGGTAAACATCCATTGATTTACACGCAGCCGTGCATTATGCTTTTTTGTTGCGCACTTTTTGCACGCTGATATCACCAAAGTGCGCGTATGGTTAAAATTAATGCACGCACACGTGATCCATTTTGACGCTTCTCATTGGCTACACTCTTGAACCCGTTTTATAAATAGGATTTAGTTACTGAAAATCAAGTTGTCTGTGTCAGCAGGTGAATAAATATTCAGAAGAAGCAGACTCAGAAATGATGATTTTTTGGTTTTTAAAAACCTGGTGAGCATACTAGATATGGCATCAATATTCCAGGTTCATAGCACAATATGCATTCAGCAAATAAAGTATTCAAATCAATTTTTTTCTTCAATATCTATTACTTGTATATTAACCAAACAATGTCACTTTATTCTGAAGTTTGAACCACAAAAAGTAAAGTCTAAATGTATTTTTGTTGCAGGAAAGGTCATAATATTCAAATCGTTTCTTTTGACCGCTTGTCACACTACTAATGTATAATTTGCCAAACAATTTCACTACATTTCAAATTTTGAACAATAAATACTGAACTCTAAATGTATTTTCAATGCAGGAATGCCTGGGAGGAAACAGTAAAACAGTCATGATTGCAACAGTGAGTCCAGCAGCTGATAACTATGAGGAATCGTTATCAACGTTACGGTATGCAGACAGGGCAAAGAGAATCGTTAACCATGCTGTTATCAATGAAGATCCAAATGCAAAGGTAATATTTTTGGAGGCTTGAATGCTTTTATGTGAATGATGGTTGAAATTTGAACTTAATTTGAGACATATCCATAAAGAGAAAACCTTGCTTTTTTCAAGGTGGCTGTGGTTTGGCAAATGTACTTGAGTTTCTAAGTTATAGAATATCAAAACATTTTAAACAAAATCTTTGGCCTGAATCTTTCCCATTTTTATTATTATTTTTTTAAATAATTTATTATTTTTTATTTTTTAAATAATTTAAAAACAATATGAAACATGTACAGTAAAGGAACTAAAAATATGATCTTTAGCCCACTTATTTATCCTGTTCTTTAAATTTTCTCTAACCCTCATTGATATCCCATCATGCTGTTCTATTCATAATAGTTAAAGTTATTAAATTCTTTTCACAGATCATCCGAGAACTCAGGGAAGAGGTAGATATGCTGAAGAAACAACTGAAAGAAGCAGAGGTAAGATTTCGTGTTTGCTTCTTACGTTTTTCAGTATGAAGTTTCTCAAAGATTTTAGATTCTCTAACATTCTCTTCTACTACTATTAGGTCGAGTTTACACGCACTGATTAAATAATTTTTTTACCATTTGGTTCTATTCTTCATGATCTTTCAGATCTCCTGCTTTGCTAGACAAGTGTCTTTTTATAACTGATCTATGTAAATCATAAAAGTTCTGAACAAAGATTTGTGTCAGTGATCTACAGAATATCTTCATAAAATGTTATGTCATTCATATACATCCGCATCATCTAAAGACTGAAACGTTTTTGGTATCTGTACTACTTTACGTGGTAGTGCACACTCTGTATACAGTTTGATCTTTACATTATTTCCTTAGTATTTCGTAACAGTTCTATTTAAAATTTATTTTTCTATCTTTTATTTCTTAGAGCTTGATCTTAACACTACCACTATTTCCTTAGTATTTCATAACAGTTCTATTTAAAATTTATTTTTCTATCTTTTATTTCTTAAAGCTTGATCTTTACACTACCACTATTTCCTTAGTATTTCATAACAGTTCTATTTAAAATTTATTTTTCTATCTTTTATTTCTTAGAGCTTGATCTTTACACTACCACTATTTCCTTAGTATTTCATAACAGTTCTATTTAAAATTTATTTTTCTATCTTTTATTTCTTAGAGCTTGATCTTAACACTACCACTATTTCCTTAGTATTTCATAACAGTTCTATTTAAAATTTATTTTTCCATCTTTTATTTCTTAGAGCTTGATCTTAACACTACCACTATTTCCTTAGTATTTCATAACAGTTCTATTTAAAATTTATTTTTCCATCTTTTATTTCTTAGAGTATGAAAGCAGATAGTCTGAAGGATAGACTAGAGGAATCAGAGATGCTTATGAAGGAGATGTCTCTGAGTTGGGAAGAGAAACTTGTCAACACGGAAAGAATACACAAAGTAAGCTCATTACCTCCTTCAGTAGTGTGATATAAAGTATTTAAATTTGATTGATTTTTTTTTATGTGTTACAGTTTGATCAAATGGGATTTGGTAGAATTCGAAATGAATGCATGTACAAATCTCAAATGCAGCCCCACAAAAAGAGAGAGAAGTACACACCTGTACGAGTCTTGGAGCATCAAGCCATTCAGTATCACACTGCCAACATGGGTCCTGTTTCATACAACTTTTTATCAATAACAAGTGCTAAATATCTATGACAAATTTGCCCTTAGCCAATCAATTGCCACCATTTCAGTAGCTTATAACAGTTATTGTAAATTGTTAATGATAACAACATTTATGAAACAGGGCCCATATATCAGAATGTATTCAGGTTGCTTTCGGAGGACATTTGATAACTTTCCTCCTGGGGAAGATCTGATTTCTTTGAATAGTAATCCTATTTCTCTAGATTGCATTTATATCTTTGGGTGTTCCTAGTTATGCTGTTTGATTCTGATTGAAAACAGTGTATAACTGTAGAAAATGATTTCCATCTGTCAGTAACAGTACAAAAATCTTGGCAATTTACCATTTGGTACTGTCACTAAATGGCTACAATTCATGTAATGAACTTTTTAAGTGCTGATGGGTAAAAATGTATTTGATTCTGACTGGAAGCAGTGTTCTACCATGGAGAGTTATTTTAGTCTGTTGGAAACCATACAAAAATCTTGGCAATTTTCCATGGGTACAATGGCAAAATGCATGTATATGTAATGACAATTATCAGGTACTAATATGTAGATATGTGTTTGATTTTAGGAGAGGCAAGCAGCACTAGAACAGATGGGTATCTCTGTGCAGACATCAGGGATTAAAGTAGAGAGGAATAAATGTTTCCTGGTCAATCTCAACGCTGACCCTTCACTCAATGAACTGCTTGTCTACTACCTCAAGGTAAGAACTGCAGATCTTCACAATATTGCATCCATGATACAATCAGGATCTTAAAGGAACTGGACTAATCTCCAATTAAGTATTTTGTTCTGTATGTGTGGATTTTCATGCTGCTGTACAATATTAACCCTTTAGCAACTAAACCGCCCAAAATCGCCCCTCCTTTTACTCACTGAAGCGCCGTCCGTTTTCGTCCGTTTTCAACGCGCTGTAGAATCCGTTCTATGGGGTCTACCGTGATAATGCTATACGTGCGTAATCCTTACGATGTCTACAGTAGGATTCTGCATAGAAAAATAGCGCATGGTTCATATTGTTCAGAACAATGTAAAAATGAGAGCAATATTGCAACATCCAGTGAGTAATAGGCCATTTTTACAAAATCTCTAGTTGCTAATTGGTTAAAAATGCAATCAGACAATGGCCCAAACATGCTGGGACTTTTAAAAGTGGTGGGCATTTTTTAATTTATAAATTTTCAATTTTCTTTGTCATATTTTGGACTAAAATGTAGATACATGAAGCTGTAAAGGGGCATTTTCCAAATAATTCACAGTTATCACTTTCTTTGTCATATGTACAGTGGAGGATCATAATGAACATGTATTGTAGCTGTTACAAGTGAGTGGCAATTATTGCGCAAACTTGAATTTTTTTTCTTCTTACTTTTCTTTGTCTTTATGTAGGATCACAATGTAGCTGGAAGGGCTGATGAGGAGACACAAACAGATATCCAGCTAAATGGACTTGGCATCATGCCAAGACATTGTACTATTGATGTAGAGAATGACATCGATGTCTACATCTCGCCTTGTGAAAATGCAAAGTAAGAATAATTTCATTCACATATTTTCTGCTATCTTAAAAGGCTGCCTTGAACAGCAATCTTGTTTTATATCATCTATTTTAATATTTGATACAGTGTATCGTTATTTCATTCAAGGAGTCTGAGATTTTAATTTAGTGTATCTGTTTTTTCTTCAGTTCATCCAACTTCTCGTTACTATTGTTACGTTGGTATATATATATATACATATATTTTTTTTTTTTTTTTTTTGTTGTTGCATGAACAAATGAACATCTTTTTAATTATTCAAATTCTGAAAAACTGTATACATTTTTAACACGTGTGATGAATTTTGAAAGCAGATCATGGTTTATATATATAGTTGGTATACAGCAATGAAAATTACAAGAGAAATATTAATATAGCCAATTAACACAGATTTTTGTTGCAGTTTTAAATAACCTTGAAGAAAAGAAGACTGTAAAATGTTTGATAGTAGGCCCGTTCACACATAACAATTAGTGTGATTTGGATCGTGATGCAAAGATCGATTTTTAAATCTCACTTTTTTTCTGTAGGTGTGAACGCCCCTAGTGATATGGGAGAATTCAATCTTGTAATGTACTATGATAGATGGATGGATATTAACAAGCAATCTGTACATTAGAATTTTAATTAGAAATAAGTGAGTGAAATTCACAATGAATGACAGGTGTGGAGGTGTAATCTACAATCTTATTGATTTGGAATGTGGGATGAGGGAGGCATGTTGTTCATTTCATGAAGGGATGTTCATTACAGGAAGGGTAGTTTGTTACATACTTCTCAAGAAATGACCTCTTTGTTAGGTGTAAAGGTGTTAAGTAGTTCAAGGTTTTTAGAGGTCAAATGTGTTTCAATCAATCCAATTTGTGAATAGGTTCATTTATAGCGGGGAGGTGTAGCGCTTAGAGGCTTTGGTGGAAAGCGCTTTATAAGCACCATTGTATTATTATTGTATATTATATATATATATTAAGCCGAGTGTTTCATTGCGCAATTTCATGTAATGTCTTTTGTGAGTAATAGCAAAATGTTATAAACAATTAAAGTGAATGTAGTCAAAGGCATATTGAAGGTGCAGTCACAGTAATGTTTTAGTTAAAAATAAACAGTTGTTTTTACATCATCTGTTATATTTAAATGATTTAAGTGTCCTTTAATCTAATGAATATTGAAATCTCTGTTAAATATTTTCTTAAGTACTGTTGTTCTCTCAAGCTAGTGAGGCTATTATAGTCTGTGGGCCGAGCGCGATTTTAGGGCTTAGTTTTCTTTTTTTTGACTGACTTTGTGGTACATAGTATTTGGTAACAAGAATTTAGGATAAAAATACACAAATCCCAAATCAGCTTGTTCCCCGGGTGAAGGATTGCACGTTAGTATAAAAGATAATTTTAATTGACACTTAGCTGAAGAGAACTGTACGTGAACGAGACCACCAACTCTCCGTTCGTAAACGTGTATAAACTCCCCGTGCAACGAGAGTGAAACAGCACATTCTCCTTCTCCGTCGTACGAAGAAATTCTGTAATCCTTTCAAATATTTTCCAACGCTAATCGTATTTGCTAATGCAGATGATATGATTTTGCAAATATGAACTGCATACAAGATAATTGCATACAATCCTTACAATTATATCAAATTGGCAACACGCTATTTCTCGTCTGTTTAATGGTAGCTCTGACCGCCCGTTTTCGAAATATTTTCACCCTGACAAGGTTTTCATTAGTTTTTGCAGTTCATATTTGCAAAATCATATCATCTACATCAGAAAATCTGATTAGCTTTTGGAAATATTCAAATGGATTGCAGAATTTCTTCGTACGACGGAGACGGAGAATGTGCTGTTTCACTCTCGTCGCACGGTGAGTTTATACACGTGTACGAACGGAGATTTGGCGGTCTCGTTCACGCACAGTTCTCTTCAGCAAATTGTCAATTAAAATAGTGTTTTATACTAACGTGCAAGATTGAGTCGCGGGAACAACAATTTTCGTAACAAGTGTATTTTTGCCTTATTATTAACATTATCTAAATTTTGTACCAGAATCTATGCAACGAACTTGAACGAAAATCGCACTCGGCCCACTGTCTAGTATGGACAATTCTATAAATCATGACTCATGTGATCTATGTGTTATATATAGAACGTTTGTGACTACCTCCTTAGAAAATAAAAAGTAGAGAGGGTAATGTTTTTCTATTGTTTTTGTTAGGGTATATGTCAATGGAAGTGCTGTGACAAGCAAGACATCATTGAGGCATGGGGACAGGATACTACTAGGCAACTACCATTTCTTCAGGATAAACTGCCCGAGAGCACCTGGAGTCGGTAAGAAATGATGGTATATGTGTGATGGTGTGTGCATTAGATGGATAGATGGATATATATATATATATGTATATATGGATGGATGAATGGATAAAGAGGTAAATGGATGGATGGTAAGATGGATGGAGGTTAGAGGGGGTGATGAAGGGAAGAACAGATGGATGGATGGATGATTCGATGGAGATAGGGTGGGAGCAATGAATAGATGGATGGAAAGATGGATGGATGGATTCATAGAAAGATGAAGAGATGGATGGAGATGTGAGGAATTAATAAAATAGTGGATAGTAAATGGACGTATGGATGGGTTGATTATATGAATGGATTTATTGATGGGTGATTGATGGACTGATGAGTAATTGAAGGATGAATGAATTGTTAGATAGATGAAGAGAGCAAAGGAAGCCAGAACAGGGTCGCCTGAATCAGTTGATGGTTTTAATGTTCATGATTATTTTTATTTTGTAATTTTTTTTCTTTTCATAGGATCAAGTGGAACAACAACCCCTGAGCCTGTGGCCCAGCCAGTGACAGAAAGCTTTGACTTTGATTATGCACAGAATGAAGTCATGATGCAAGAATTACACAATGGTAAGTGGAACAATAAAACAAAAATAAAATAGTAAATTCATGTACTTGTCAAGTGCCAACTGCTAGTCTATAATTACAAAATGAAATACTTTCATTCAAAACTATATGGAACATTTCCTATTGAATTATGAATTGATGAAAGGATAAGTCATAATTGTTGCATTTGTACATCTTTAACCATTGATTAATTGTCTTATATTGGGCTATATGAAATTCATTACATAAAGTGTGACCAGGTAAAAGTTGACTTCTGTAAATCAATTTGATTGATAATTGACAGAAAATTACTAATTAAACATGAATATTTTGATGGCAAGTAGTTGATCTATATTATTTTCCATTTTTCAATCTTTGTCTATAAATCCAATTTTTTTTACAGCTTTCTCTTTACATGGATAAAAATCAAACACTCCTATTGGAAGTTTTGGCACAGATGAAAATAGTTGGGTTTGAGTAACTTCTGTAATTCTAGCCATCATAAACATTTCCTCTTTCACTAGACCCTGTACAAGCTGCCATGAAGCTCATAGAAGTCCAGCACCAGAAGGACAAAGATGGTGCCCTCACCAAGCAGCGGGAGGCTTACGAACAGGAGCTGGCAGCACTGAAGCAACAGCTGGTTCCGAAGAACTCATCAGGTCACCAACCCAACAACAGACAGGAGGACAGGAGGATAGAAGATGAAGGAAACCAGAGCCAGAGTGGGGATGGGTCGTCGTTAGGGGTAGGGTCATCGCTGGGGGTGGAGCCTTATGAGGAGTGGAGCGAAGACAGGTCAGTGAAGATATATCTTTGGTGGACCGTGGTGGTATGTGTATGTACAAAGAAAAATTTGTGTGTGTGTGTATGTGTGTATTGGGTTTTTACAGACGTGTATCAATCAGATATGATTATTTACGTCTGGGGACCGACCTTTAATGTCACCATCCGAAAGACGTGACACAGTTTCGAACCTGCGTCCTCGGCTGAATCAGTTTGTAACTTCCACTGTTAGCTGGATTACAGGCGCACGCCACAACGCCTAGTGTAGTCAATAAAAGATGTATTTACATTAGATGGGTATTTAGCATGTTCATGCCAAAATAAAGGGGTTTTCTTATATTTTATTAAACATTTGAAAGACTTTCCTCTTTAGTTCTTTCTGAGATGAATGAGTATTTAACTTGAAGGTGTGATAACTTGAAAACTTCATTCCTAGCCCAGAATTGTATAAATTTGCTTTCCACCAGCATTTAATCGCCTAATGGTTGTTGCCTGCTGAGCTAGTGACTCTTCTAAGTGTGCATATGTATCTTTATTTTTTTATTTTTTTGTCTAAAGATTTTCTGGAAAAAGCCTTGGGGCTAATAGCAAGGTTTTGAACCCACTGAAATGTAAAATTAAACAAACCGTGCATGTACCTGTCGTTGGTAAGTCACTTGATGAACTCTAAATGGCTTTTTCTCCCTAGGGACGATATGTTCAGACAGAGTCTCGCCAAGCTGAGAGAAGACGTTGTCAAAGCAAACGCCCTGATCAGAGAGGCCAACTTCCTGGGGGAGGAAATGGGCAAACAGACCGAGTTCAGAGTCACACTACAGATACCTGCCTGTAACCTTACTCCAAATAGAAAGGTAGCTCTTCCATCACTTGCTCCTACACCTTTATTCCTGATGCTGTAGAAAGAAATTGTTTTTGCAGTTTATGCAATTTGTCATCAACTCAATTGAATAATCATAAACGTAGAAAAGGCATAGAAGCATAAATCTGATTCCTTTGGCCCTCATACTATTATTATTATTTGTACCAAAAATGTATGCCCTATACATACATGTGGCATCATTGAATGCAAATCTACATGAATCTGACAAACAAGAAGATGCAGTGTTAATTTTAGCCCAACATAAAAGTAAGTAAAGTAGTTCCCACAAAGATACAGAAAATTTTCCTGAAATTATAATGCCAGTCTATTAAAACTCTCTTTTTTAAAACTTCTATTATTATAGCAGATAGAAATTACATAAAAAGCCATTCGTTTCATTAAATGAAAGTAGCTTTAGTGCTTAGCATGAGAAATAAAAGTATAATAAGTAGACATATAAATGATGAACTTGTATTTGAAAATGTTAATATAATTTAGAATAGAGGTATTTTTAACTTAATACATTTTTTAAGAAACATTCCCAAAATGATGACTAGATGACTTATATCTATCTAACCTTTGATTTGATTGATCAGAGAGGAGCCATAGTGAGTGAACCGGCCATTCAGGTGAAGCGTAAGGACAGAGGGACACAGATCTGGTCTGTGGAGAAGCTAGAGAATAAGATCATTGATATGCGTGACATGTACAACGATAGGAAAGACAAAGGCATTCCTCTAAAGGTGAGACATATACATGTACATGGATGATGATAATCTAGCACTGGATAGGAATCTTTCTATGTTCTTTGAAGATATTTATAAATGTGAACATATTTATTGAAAGATATAGATTGTGTTATTTTATTATCTTTTTTTGAAGGATTTCAGGCGTTAGACCATATTGTTTTGCTGTACATTTGTATTGTAAGAGCAAAAAACATAGGACTTCTTTTAACATTTGATGGGCAAGAAGAGCTTCAAATCAGCAATATATTGAATTTGGTTTTTATTTTTTGTATCTATTTTATTGTATTTTGAAATTTTTTTTGAGAGAGAGGGGGCGGGGTATATCGTCCACTGTCTCATTTTTACATGCTTCATGTTGTAGGAATAAAACAAAGGACTGCCTTACAATATTCATATTTTTAAAGAAAATCTGACCAGCACTTTACATCACTGAATAGCAACACCCCATTCACATCAAGGCGAGAAACACCAGATCGACAAAGACAGGAGAAAAAAATACCCCCAAATATTAACAAGATTCTGTGCTTTATAAGGGAGTTTGGGGTAGATCTAGTGGTGTGAAATTGGTTGTACACGTAACCCTCGGTTTTGAAATGTAAGTACAGATTCACTCTCATTTGTAAAAAAACAGACCTTTGATATAATATACTGATTCTGTTTATGTATTCCTGCTGCACTCAAAAGGATGAAGAAACTGATTCTCTTCGCAAGCTCTCCTTCTTTGAGTCACAGGTACACTTTCCATCTCTTACTCTTTTAATTTTCCCATCATAGATTATCCTAGATTATCCTAGTCAGACACATGTATGTACATGTAATTGTATGAGATAAAGATGGACACTTGATTTATTTATTAATCTTTTTTGTATTTTGCTCTGTTTGTCAAATCCTTTAGATTGATAATATAGAGGGGCATATGTTTGTTTGTTTTTTTTGGGGGGGGGGGGTGGTACTTACATGTACATATTACCATGGATTTTACAGGTACACTCTAAAACCTGCATGCATGTATTATGGAAGAAATAAGTGTACTTATGTAGCTCTTTGTACATGTATGAATGAACAGGATATCAATAAAGATCTACTTCATGATGACCGATTTACAATTCATAAAATCATGACTGGGTCTAGTTGTACAGAAATGTTTTCCGATAGAAAACGGTGTGTAGGTTAGAATTCTTTGTTCACTTTATACAACTTTTTGTTTTGTTTTTGTACTAAACATCATTAAAATGCATCAAGATACTTCCGAGAACTCTTCATGTATTTGAGTGATTAGTCTTTTTCCTACATCTATCATCTAAAGTGATGCAGCCAAAAACCTACATATTGATTCAAATGTATTTAACATCCTGTATAAAATGATAACCTACAAAACTAAAAGGGTGAATTTATACATGTATGTATTATAGTATTTATACATGTAGCTGTCATTATTCAAAATACACCTGTATATTGTGTTTTTTAAAGGATGGAAAATATATCTCTCTCTCTGAGAAACAGTTTAAAGATTTTATTTAGAGAGTAAAAATAAAAATGGCTTCATGATTTTGTTTTACTTGTCACTGCTGGCTCTTTGTTGGCTACATGTAGGACTCACTTGTGTCACCAATGTCTCTTCTACCATTGCCATTACCTCTGTTCAAGGTTTGAAATCCAGTCTTACATCCATGTCTAGTCTGCATGTTATGTTGTCTGTGTACCCTGTATCATGCATCAGTAGAAGAACCTTAGGAGTATGATTTTGTAACAATGAAGTAGCAACTGTGGGGTTTAAATTTGAAGGGGAACAAAAAGTGGAAAACAGTTATACACAATACAGATTTTTTATAAATGTAATGCTTCCTGGGAGAAATTTCAATTATTAGCAGTAGATGCAGGTTCAAGTCCCGCTGGTTCCAAGATTTTTTTCTGACTTGTTTTTCAATACAGATCGATCAATCGATCTTATTTACTGGGTGTAAGCCACAAATATGTTTAAACAATACAGATTGTTTCTCATGAGATAATGAAGAAGATAATGGGGGAAAGTAGGTGAGAAGAGTGGAGGAAAACAGAAAAGAGAAGAAGATTAATGAGATTAAGTCCCGGTAAATGAGAACCAAGAAGATTTAAAAGGAGAACAAGTTGATATGGGGCCAGGGTCAGGAGAACAAGAACTGTGTAAAAAAAAGGGGGAATAAATTGAGGGAGACAGTTAGATAGAATGGGGAAAATGTTATTATTCAAGAGCATAGATGTAGATGGAGAAAAGTACAATGGTGAAGTAATCAATATTTAAATATTGAAATTAACTATTCCATGATCTTATGCTTATATGGACTGTTTACCTTTGATGATGGTGTTATAGTGTCAGTTGCATGATAGTGATTGTATAAATCAAGGAAAAAAAGAACACTTGTGACTATTCAACAATATGCCTATAGCCTCATGACCCAACATTTGTTCTTGCGACATTTGCTCCGGGCAGATACATAGGGTTAGGGTTGAAAATGTTGAGGGTTAGTGTGAAGTATAGTGTTTGGTCTGTGGCAAAAATTCAGCATTGGATTAGTGTAAGTAAATCAACCTCAGAATAGTTCTTGCTGTCCAGAGCATATAACATACAATCCTTAAACCCAGCGTATAGATTTTTGTTCAAAATAAAGAGGAGCTCTTTTGAAATCTGGTATTAAGACAAAAACATTCTCACCTCTCGTCCAGTAAAGCAGGACATTTAGAGAGGATAATGCACATGTGTATATACTCCTGACTCAGTTATATTCATATTGATTAAAATGATATCAAGGGGTTCTCATAGTGAACCTGCAAATTCAACGGCTCATATTCTTTTAAAGGTGTACTAAGTTTAATAAAACTGGTTTAACATCCACTGTCCGCTGATTATGGAGTGTCACATATCATGCTCTTTATTTCATACACATTATTTGATTCTGTAACACGATGAATAAACCAAATGAATCCAGTCATGAAATGAAAAATGAGAAATCAATTTCATAACTGTTTATTCATGTACTTACAGAATTAAGGTTATTTTATGGGATGAAGAGATTGACGTGTGGCTCTCCATAAATTGGTGAACCAACTTTAATTTAGTTGAGGTTTTAAATTAAACATGGACACTTTCATGAATACAGTCAAATGTACTGTACACATGTCTGTAACTACACAACCGTGGGCATGACATTTACAGATGCATTTATAGATACATGTGTATTGTGATAAATTTTTGCTGACTTGTATTTATTCTGTTCTTGCACAAGATGTATTAGTCAAAATCATATACCGGTAGTAATTTCTTGACAGATGTATTTGTGTTTATTCTATCAAGTAGATGACATGATTTTTTCACTTCAGTACAAAGGAGCATGCATGTTAAATCTTTGTAAACCACTTTTCTTTGTGTAGAATGAGATGAACATGCTGAAATATTCTTTAACATTGATCTTTTACATGAGTGTTTCTTCCTGTCATTTTAATATCTTCAAACACATTATAAATGTAGCTGCCAATGTCTTTCTCTGATTACATGTTCATGCTTTTAACCTATCGCCAGTAGTGTAGTGAGTAGCTATAACTGGGCTCCACACTAACTTTTTTTCTTCAGACGGCCGGCATTGACATATTTAAAGGCTGTATGCCCCCCCCCCACCCTTGGCAAAATTATACAAATGTAGGGGCCTGAAGTTAGAACATGGGAACCCATGAGTACCAGGCACCTGTTGAGGTCGAGCCCTGTTTGATTGTTTGTATCTCTTGAAAATCAATAGCCTTCCATGCATGTGTGTGAATACAATTACATTAACTCTGCATTGTGTGGAATGCATTATTTCTATGTATTGTTTATATTGTTCACTTGAAATTCTTTACAATGCAACATTTTTTTAGTACTAAACTGGATATAAATTGGCTAATCATATTTATTTAGTGCAATGAATCTTATTTGTTGTTTCATTCATTTGTTAATTTTTGTTTATTTTTTTTTTTAATGGCAATTCAATTTTGTATTCAAATGTAGTCTTTTGGTCCAGGTAATGACACAATATACATTCTTCCAGAATTGAAGTTAAGTTTTCACTTTTCTAGACTGAAATAAGCAAACTCTCCTGAATAAATTTACCATCAAGAGAAAATGTTTTGAAGGTAAGTAATCAGCAAAAAAAATATGCGAAATTTGGTCGACCAGGTACATGTAGATCACTAGAATATGCAGTCCCATTTTTGCATGTATTTTCATTGTAAATTATTATTAATGAGTTTGAAGAATATTTACGCATGAGTGATAAACAGATTAGAATGACATTCACCCAATTTCTCTACCATTGCTCATCGTTTTGTTTCAATTAACAATCATACCTTGTTTCTGATATCTAATTCATTTAATTTTCTACATTTCTTACCCATGGCATTCCTCAAAAGGACCAGAATTTGACAGTTCCTGTTCCAAGCAATGCTCAGACTCCTCTCCAGCATCAGAGGTGACCTTTGACCTTTATATTTGACCTCTCATTTGACCCCAGTGTTGCTGTGTCACTGCACCCATCCTGTAGATGCATGCACCTGCCCTGCTGTAGTCCCACTCATCCGCTTTCAAGTTTCCTTTCTGTATATCTGTTATGCTGACAATCGACTCAATTGCATTTCTTGATGATTTTCCCAATGTTATACATGTACATGTACAATGTTATGGATACTGTACAACAGTACCAATGTAAAGTGTTCCCTGCTGCTTTGAGTGACATGTACTTTTTGCAAAGGAATAATACACATACATGTGGCTTACAGAGCCTTGGAATTGGGCTAACTGTTAATGTATCCCTTTCTTATTCTATTTAAAGTTCCAATTTGTTTTTATTACTCACATCACCTTCATGAACTCTCGGGCAACTTTTAGCAAATTTCATAGTATATGAGATGCAGTGTGGTTCATCTTATGGATATAAAACGACTTCAAAGAGCAAAAGAGTGGTGAAGTGTGACGTCATCAAAAATCTTTTTTTGGAATTTCTAAAAAAAAATCATTTTTTGAAAGACCACCAAAAATAATGTCAATATGTCGAAAACCAATTGAATAGGTTAAGTATTGACTGAGATATGACCATGTGAATAAAAAGATTGCCTATGGGAACTCAGTGTTATATTGCTCTGGTTCATAACATTAGGAGCCAGAGTAATATAACACTGAGTTCCCATAGGCAATCTTTTTATTCAGATGGTCATATCTCAGCCAATACTTAATCTATTCAATTGGTTTTCGACATTTGGAAATTATTTTTGATGCTCTTTCGGAAAATGAAGAAAAAATTGAGAAATTCCAAAAATAGATTTTTATGACGTCACAGCTTCGGTACTCTGTTCAATTGAACTAATCTTTTGTGCAGATTGTTGATTACCAAAGCGAATGAAAGTGACTGGTTGTCCAGTAAAACACCTCGATTAACTGGACTTCTTTTTCTTCCCCTTTTCAAGGGGATCTTGCTCTTACTGAAATGGATTTGGACACTAAAATAAAACCTCACATGGATTTTCAAAGTGGTTGACCTCTTATAAATGTTTGCCCTTTCTCACTATTTTGTCTTTCAAAGACCTCTTCAACTTTTATAGATGGTATGGAATAAGTGTGTTTATAAAATGTGTATTAATGTTGTGTGTGATCAATGAACACTTACATGTAGGTATAACCATTATGGCATTGGTTGTAATGTATGTTTTATTGCACATTGTGCTTTCCAAGCTTTACATTTACATTTAAACCTTGCTCAGGCATGAGTGGTATGAATGATAGGGGAAAAAAGTCCTCACTTAAAGTAAATGAGTTCAGTGTAATGCCCTTCATACAAGTATTTCTGGATCTTGTAATACTGAAATCAGTGAGTATGCTAGGGCCATTCATGTTTTTCTTTTTCTTCTTTTAAGTACTAAACTAAGTGTTGCCATTCATTAACATGTCATTTTACCAAAGCAGTTTTGAGGCAGAATACCATGTCCTTATATCTTCAGTGAGCCTTAATATATCCCATGATTTGTTGAACATCTAGGTAGCTCCATTTGGACATTTGTTGTGATGTACGATATTGTTTATTTGCTTTCCGATTTTTAGATGTGCCTGTACCCTTGTCCTTGTTTTCACGTACCATCATCCTACGGTCACATGTTTGCGCAGATCGACGTGACCCATGCCTGCTTACATGATGCTAGGTTAGGGGTGGCAACATTTTTCCACATGTATGCTTTGTGTTCCCATGCTGACGTGCGAAGTTATAGGACTTTAAATGTAAACATTCCTTTCATTGACTATACCAAATGCCATACATGCACATTATCTCATATATACAGTGAAGCTTCTGCATTGTTTTAATTTGCAGTCTAAACATATGACAAATTGTTTTCAGCCCTTCAACTGTTATGAAAAATGAATTTGCACCAGAGCACTATTCGTCAAATTCTTTTTTATTATTTCAGAATGGAAACCCTTTATAAAAACAGACTATTTTCCATCATGAAAATGTCTTTACATCATGCTTTTTTTCCCATAATTTTTCGACTATTTTAGGATGAGGATCCATTCTACGAATCTCAAGAAAATCACAGCCTCATCGGGGTTGCTAACGTCTTCCTAGAAGTATTATTCCACGATGTGAAACTTAACTATGGTGTACCAATCATCAGTCAGCAAGGAGAGGTATGAATATCTCTTGAAATATCAATTATATACTTGAAGCCCATTCATCATGTAAATGCCAGTAATTAAGTAATCCCTGAGGTTCCATTCCATGATGTAAAACTTAACTATGGTGTACCAATCATCAGTCAGCAAGGAGAGGTATGAATATTTCTTGAAATATCAATTATATACTTGAAGCCCATTCATCATGTAAATGCCAATAATTCAGTAATCCCTGAAGTTCCGTGTGAAACTTAACTATGGTGTACCAATCATCAGTCAGCAAGGAGAGGTATGAATATCTCTTGAAATATCAATTATATACTTGAAGCCCATTCATCATGTAAATGCCAGTAATTCAGTAATCCCTGAGGTTCCATTCCATGATGTAAAACTTAACTATGGTGTACCAGTCATTAGTCAACAAGGAGATGTATGGACGAACAATACAACCATTTTAATGCGTAGCTTTTTGTGATATTAATATTGCAACAAAGAGATTATTGGTACTGTAAAGTTGAAGAATACCACTGCTATTTTACAACAAACTAATTTGTCCTCGATTTCCTGTAGGAATTTCTGATAACCAATTTTGATAAAGCCGATATGTTTGCCTAAATGGCAATGGAATCATGCACGCGATACGATGTGTAGGGAATATTTGGTTTAGATCTTGAGAATTCATTACTTTCTCCTTCAACAGGTTGCTGGGAAACTGAACATAGAGATCCAAAGGATAAGTGGGTCAATACCGGATGTGAGTGCAGACCAGGAGTCAACAACATCCAACGGTAGTTCAGGGGGGTCAGAAGGGGCGGAAGAACCAGACCCTGAGGGTAGTCTAGCGGTAGGAGCACCTCTCACATGCAGGGTGAGTATTCTCTCTTCTTTCCTCAGTGGCAAAGTGTGGGTATTGAAGGGCCCTGACATTGTAGCGGTGGGAGGGGCGGTCTTACTAGTGGATAGTGGATGAAATGCAAACCAAGAAGGCCACATATCTTACCCACTCAACATTTGTTATGGTACTTTTTTTGTTGCATTGTAGTGGTAATCAATATTGTAATTGCTTATTTCTATTTGTACATGTACATTCATTTGTAAATTAATACCATTGAAAAACAAATTTCCAAATGAGCAATAAAACTTCTTTCCGAATTCAATTTCATTGATTGGGGTGTGAGAAGGCGTCCTATCATCTTTTCATGTTGCCTATGGTCTGGGTTAATAAGTTCTTTAGTACAATGTATATCATGTAATGTTTTGATCAGTATGCAAAGTCAGTTCATGTACATGATGTTAATAAACTGAACTTTGCTATCTTTCATTTTCTTATCCACAGTTAAAAATCAAAGAAGCATACGATCTACCCCTGAGTCTAGCACATTTTGTCTTCTGCCAGTATACCTTTTTTGCTAAGGATGGTCCTACTGTAGTCCCACCCTATATTAATCCTGATGTGGATGATGAGCCTGGAAGGGGACCTGAAGCTATGAAGGGAGTCATGAAGTTCAATCATACTAAGGTACAATTACAGGATTACTTTTAATTCATTGCTAATTTGAGTCTGATATATTACAGGCACAGTAATATATGGTCGTAGAAAGCATTTTATTGCTGTGTATTTGTATAAATACAGAATGTTGAAACTATGCTTTTCTTATGATTTACTTTACCTCAAAAATACTTTTGCAAGTCAGTTGAGATTCCAACTGTGTAAAGGAGAATATTGCAAGAAAAAAGCGTAACTTGTTATTTAATTAATCATATCTTTCATTATTAGTTTGTGGTAAAAAAATGTTCTCACTTTTTGAAGATTTGTATGAATTTTAAAAATATAAATAAACTGTCACGTATACTTCAATGCAGAGGAGCCTATTAGTATTTACTTTGTATGAGAGACACATGTGGACTTCAGACATCCATGTACAATGTTACAAAAGACGATGAGGCAAGAAATTTGAAATTACAATTAACCTCAGTTATTCTTGTGTCTCTTCAGAAATGTTATTGAATGATCTTACTCACATCTTCAAATACGTACTAAGGTACATGTACTGTATGCATGACTTATTCTTATCTCCTGTAGGAATTCACAGTGAACGTGACGGAGGAGTTCATAGAGCACGCCCTCGAGGGGTCACTAGCTGTCGAGGTCTGGGGTCATAGGGTCGGCAACCACGGCCTTGTTTCCAAACCTGGCTGGGAAATCGACAGCCTACATTCCAAGTCCAGATCGCTGGCCGATCGGTAAGAGTTTGTTAGAAGGGTTGTACGATACTTTGCTCCTGGGACACTCATTTTCCTACATTAGCCAAATTTCGAATTTTACCCTTAGACCCAACATTATACTTAAATTTAACCCTAATCTTTACCCTAATCCTAACACTAACCCTAAACCTATCATAAAACCAAATTGCAACTCTTACCCTTAACCTAAAACACAACCAAAACCCTATGCCGAAACCTGTGATGAAGTAAAGCCGGGTGCGTTTGTTGCCAGAGAAAATTTCGGATCAATGTTCCATCCATTTCTTGAACCATTATATTGTACCGTGTCTGTGTCAATGTAATCATAGTTTGCTTTGTGTTTCGTTTGTTGAAACCCTGTACAAATTTTGCTTGCATGTCAGTTAACTGTGTAAATGCATCTTGTGAAAAGATTTCTTACATGCATGTACTCATTTCATTTATATACCCTTGCTTGTTGAATGCCCTTAGGTATAAAGAGTTGATGTCAATCCTCATTTACTATTGATTTGAATGTTGTGGTCTTGGGCTATTAGGAACTAGGGTCCAAGAAGTGGTCACTATATGCAGTAACATGTCAGAGCACATTTTTCATGTATACATTGTATATCCACATATAGTGTTGTTTTATAACAATGTTTTGCTTGGTATAATCATGGTTATGATTATTTTTAAAAAATAATAGCAGATAAGTGTGCTTCCAAATTTGGAAAATGAAATAGAAATTGCACAACATCACAGTTGAATTACTTTAATTTTCTACAGGAACAGGTATATATCAAGTGACCTTTTGAAGTTACATGTATGTGATTGACCACCTATCTAGCACCAAGTATCTCAAGATCTACCCACTCAAAGTTATTTATTTATTTATTTAATTTCCAGGAACACTACATCAAACGATAACATATGTAGACAATGAAAGCATACAAAAAAGATGATAATAACAATAAATAAAAAAGAACAAGAGCAACAACCAATGGATGGGAATTGTCCAAAAGAAATATCAATTTCTGTTTAAGGGTTCTCCTCTTTGGTTTTGAACAAAAATAGTTACCCTACCCTCCCTGCCAAAAAAAAAATGCTTACAAAAATACCAGATTAAAGAACAGAATGTGGCAGGAAAAGAAATCAGTCAGATTGCTCAAAATGATTATACTATAGGAGGCATATCAAACAGATAAGTTCAGTGTAACGCATTCACGAATGGTCTAACAGAAGTATCAATACAAAAGTCAAGTCAAGTAAGTTAGGATTGATGATAACTCTTTGTGCCTGAGGACCCATAGATCATTCCCTCCTGACCTGCATTCATATGTCCCTATATTATGTGTTAATTTTTTGTCAATTCCTGCATGATTTCTCAATTTAATAGACCAGTGGCTGAGTATGAAAGTTTTGGGTAAGTATTGAATGAGTTGATTAGCACGGATGTTTAGGTTTGACACCAGCACTAAGATACTAATGGCATGGGAGTGATGTTGGTACTAACACTGCAATTTTAACTCATTATCTCACAGTATATTCTTCGAGGTATGGTACCAAATTGTAGCCACAATTTGGTAGCATTCAATCTTTTTTTTTAAAGAAAGAAAACAATTATACATGTACATGTATGTAGGTCTTAAAGGATTTCATGAGATTAGCAACAGTTTTATTAACATCCTAGTGTTGTACTCAATATTTCACCTTGACTGTACATTTTAGGAGTTGTTAGAACAATGATTTCCACTAATTTGCTTTGGGCAATAATTATCAACAGTTTTCCCCATATACCCGGTACTATATTCTAAGAGTAATAATAATAAGATCTTTGGCATTTTATTTGTCTAATTTAGAAGCACTGCTGAAACTCACTTAGATTTTTGAAATTTAAATTTTGATGTGTTACTACAGAAATGAGATCCAAGTGGCAGTTTGCAATAACAATATATATGATGTTTGGTGGTGGAATTCTGATTTTCTTTTCTTTCAATATTTGGAATTTATGACATCTAATCTATCCTCTAACTGATCAGACTCAATTTCACACTGGAAATATCTCAAATCTTGAACTGTGGAGAAACATCTCTTCTTCAGAATGAAAACCCTGTCATTAGTTTGCGTATATATTGACTTGAAGTCTTTGTTGTGGTACCAGACTTATTATAATATATATTAAGCACATAGCCAGATACTAATGTAGGTTCTAGGTAGTGCACATTATTCTGTCTCCAATTTATTGTATCGTACCCATTAGTACTGGAATGTACACATGAAGCTGTAAAACTCACAAGTTATACATGTACACTACACATGCACTATTAACATAGTATACTGCAGATATCACACTGTAGTTTCATGCACTGTAGAAGCGGATATGGTTCTTGCTGTACAATTTATTTGGCTAATTTTGTAGATTTGCAGTGTGCACACTTTTCAAAATGAGTAAATGGCACAAGTTATTACCACAACTTGCAATTGAATGGAAAATATATTGCACAATATCCTGTGTGAATATGTTTCTTGTAGCTTGCGAGGGAAATACTTTTCTTTTTTTTACATGCAGAGAAATGAAGTTGTAGCAAGAGCCCACAAAGTAGATTAATATTATTCCCAAGATAATGAGTTTTTATTTTAAAGGTAGATTGGAATTCTGTCAGTAATATGACACAAATTTCTCAGTGAATAAAATATAATTATTATATATTTTCATTGTAAAAAGGGACCCCCCCCAAAAAAAAAAAAGAATATGACCACACTGAATATATTTGGTGTAATATTTTGTATTAGATTATCTGTTGAAAATTTCTTAGTTGATGATATTGTGTATTTTTGTCTCTCTGTAGATGGACTGAACTCATCAGGAAGATAGAGCTCTGGGTTGAGATTCATGAGTTGAATGAGCAAGGGGAGTATGTACCTGTTGAGTGTCACACCAAGCCTGAGGTTCTAACTGGAGGCATCTTCCAAATCAGACAGGTATTAAGATAAAGAATCGTTAAGATGTTAGCAACTTCTCACAAAGATCATCCATTTAATGCAGACAGAATAATGGATTAAGATTTTTGTTTGAATTGAAAAAATTGTGGAAGAGCTAGTTTGGTGGTCTGCTATGTACATATATGTACTTATTAGTAAATCTTTGGTAGTGATTCTAACACAGTCCATAATCACTCTGCAATGAGTCTTCCATTGTATTTTGAATTATCCTTCATCTATTCTGTAAGTGCAATGGATGACTGAGAGGAATCACAAAGAAGAGATATGTGAGATAACTGCTTTGAAAGTAAATCACATTTTTGGTTAGTTTCCAAATATGCCTGTACATTCCTATATCTCCTCTTGTTCATTTCTTGTTCAAATCGGTTCATCGGAAACTACATAAATAAAAGAGTAAGATAAATATATATGAAATTTATTTGTTTGGCAGGGTCACTCTCGGAGGATACTGGTGAGAGTCAAACCTGTCCAGAACTCTGGGACCTTACCCATCATCTGTGAAGCTATCACGTCCATCTCTGTGGGTAGCATCTGCGCTCGCTCCAAACTCCAGAAGGGTCTAGATAGTTACCAAGACGATGACTTGACACGCCTGAGGGAGAGATGGTCGGATGCGCTGATGAGGAGAAGGGAGTACCTGGATGAACAGATTCATAAGATCATGCATAAACCAGGTAAATTCACGTAGTAGGAGTTATAGGGAGAAGATTGGAATGAACAGTTATAGGTAATAGGGAGGGTTGAACGGAGGTGACAGCGAGGGTTGATTTGGAGTACCTTGGTTGAGAGAGAAATGGTTGGAAATGGAGAGAGTACAGTGTACCTGGATGTACAGATTTATAAGATTATGCATAAACCAGGTAAATAGATGTAGGAAGAGTGGGGGATGTAGGACCAGTGTGTAACAGGGAGGGGGGTAAGGGTAATCAGTAGGGTGATGGGGTATGCAGAGTGGTCAGACACACTGATAAAGAGAAGGGAGTTCCTGGATGAATGGATTCTTAAGAGCATGTGTAAACCTTGTAATTAGGAGGGCTACTTGGGCGTAAGATGGAGGCTGGTGCATGGGGGTGGGGGGCTGGCTGATGGAGAGATGGTCAGATTCACTTTTGGAGAGGAGAAATTACCTCGATGGACAGATTCATAAGATCATGCATAAACCAGATAAATTCAATATAAGGGGAGTTGGGGTGAGGGGATTGAGGTAGTATTAGAAAGGGGTGAGATGTAGTAACGGAGAATTGGGGGGGGGGGTCAGGGGACCTACATGTAGCTATTAAAGGGAGAGGTGCTCAAATGCCCTGTTGAAGTGGAATAATTTTGCAGAGAAAGAAGGAAGAAAAGACAAAAATAGAGGTAGCAAATAATATATAAATAACACATCAGAGAATGACCATGTCACAGAATGATCGAAAGCAAGGTTAGTTTGTATGCATTTTGTATATATGAATATCCAGTTTATCCTCTGTACTCGCCTTATACTTTTTTTCTCTTTCTTCTTCACTCGCCTTGATGTTTCTTTGCATAAATCGCATTGATAATTTTTAAGTCATCTTCTTGGAGCAAAAATGGCATAAAAATCTTTGTAAAACTATGAATTGTATGAGCAACACTTTTTGGGTTCCCAATGGGTGATATGTAAATTGCCTGGTACATTTATGTAAGAAAACATAAAAACAACAAAAACTAACATTGTTGTATTACAGATTAACAGTTTGATCCTCTTTTCTCTCCTTGATCCCACAGGGAGAAACCAGAAGGATACCGAAAGAGAAGCTAGCCTTATCAACCAGTGGGTCTCACTCACAGAGGAGAGGAACGCCGTCTTGGTCCCTGCCCCAGAGAGTGGGGTACCAGGGGCACCTGCAAACTGGGCCCCTCCCCCAGGAATGGAGACACATAAACCAGTACTATTTCTTGATATTGAAAGTGAGTTGAACAATTTCATTTTGTCTTATTGTTTAAGAGGTTTTATTCAATTTTTTTTTTTTTTTTTTTTTTAAGGATCTATTGTAATATGGTATACAGACATCTGCATTTATTGGTAGAACATATAACTTCAAGCATAAACATCATATGGTAATATACTTTTCATCAAAATTCAAAATGCTTCTCTCCTCCCGACTAATACATTATGATAAAATTTATCATCATACTTATTTGTTCAATTGATGTATTTATTAATGTTTTCCAAATTTTCCCAGCAATAAACGGTGACAGATACATGCACATTGTAATTATGACCATTTGGCCTTCTTTTACTCATCCCAGTAGTCATTAAAGTGACATAAAAAGAGACAAATCAACTTTCTTCAGTTTTTACTTTGTACGTTTTCGCGGGCTGCACCAAATTGTCTTACAGGTCGCATGAGGCTCTTGGACTGCTATTCAAGAACTAAGGGCCTAGCCTAGAGAATTGAATCTACTTTGTGCAGTGAAAGTGATCTATGCACTGTTTCTCGGTATCGCCAGCATGATAATCTTGTTCTCTATTTTTCAGCTGATGAGATGGGTACATCAGGTTTATTAGAAGGAATCCATGCAGCTGGTTTTAACTCCATCCTACCCAAGGAACTAGGTACCAAGATGGTCAATCTACCCATTATCAAGTACTATGAGAAAGATGTAAGTCACCCAAATACTAACATTTCTCTCTTTGTGACGATAAACTTATTATACAGTAGGCTTACGGTTGCACCATGTGAGAGGGGGGAGGATTGGGGAGTCCTGAAAAGGACTGTCAGCAGAGCTGCCAACCAATTTTCCCGGAATTATTCTGTTTTTTCTCAAAATTATGGTAGTACGTTTTTTCTTCTTAAAATACTCTTTTTGTTTTTTTGTTGCACATACCGCACGTCAACCAAATGCCCTAAAATGTTGATCACTACTTCAATAGATAACTTCAATAGATATTTATGAAGAGTACAAATTTACAAATTAGTAAACGAAACAGAAAGAAGAAAAAAGTGAAAGGCGCAAATATTCTCAAAAAGAATGAAACGCCAATAATACAACAACAACCTAAAAAAAAACTACCTACTTGTAAATAAACTATAGGTCCTAATATGGAAATAACAGCATGAGGAATGGACATTTCTGCATTGGTAGTGTGTCGCGCATGGTTGTAAGTTTCGTTTTAATGAATTCCTTTTTTTTTTGCCATCATGGATCCTTTTTATGGTTGCACAAGGTTTGGCAGTTCAGTGTCAGTAATCTTTCTTTCTCGAGTGTGTGTAGTCCTGAAAAGGACTGTTGGTAATCTTTCTTGAGCTTATAGTTCTAAAACAAACTATAGCGCAGGTTGGAGAGGATGGATGCGTGGTAGGGGGCTCAACGTTTCGAACAACTTGACTATCCGTCGTCAGGAGCGTAACCTTATTATTAGTTAGTTTACTGACATGATTCCAAAGGCTTCAAAAGTCTGCTTCAGGGTGATATAAGTGCACACCACTGCTTTATTTTCTTCATACTCCTTAACCGGTTACCTAAAGAATGCCAGGTTAAGTTTTTTTAGGTTAATTTTTTTCTTTAAGTGATTGGTACACATTAAAGTGATAAGGGACACTTCATTTATCATAGCAGAGTAGTTTTGTATGGTAACTGGGTTACATAATTTGTTATTACTTCTACTACACTGTGTTTTGAGTTCAGAGATTATACATGTAGTTTATTATTACTCATTGTTCTTGATATTTCATCATTTTGTGTTAATGGCACTGTATTGTTTATGTGGCTTTGCATACACTTTGAACTTTGTATTTTTGAGCTGTATTCACCATCTCTCTGCCAACTATCCACCTACATTGTATAGGTGTGTGCCTGTGCGTCCTGGGATTCCTCCCTCCACGACTCACCGTACCTCAACCGCAACACCAACCCAAATGAGCGCATCTATCTCATCGTGAAGGCAGTGGTGCAACTCAGTCACCCAGCAACCATGGAACTGGTCGTTAGGAAACGCATCTGTGTCAACATCTACAAGAAGCAAGGCTTTGCAACAGCATTCAGGAGAAGGCTTGGGAAAGGGGTATGTTGCATTAATGATACGAGGTTCTATCAATATTACAAAGTGTTTTTGGAAAAAAATCAAATGAAACCTGTTTATAAAGGCCATCAATTCTTAATTAAAAGCCAGATAATCTGATTTATTTTTTACTAATCCCTAGAGATGGCACTGCATTGTGCACATAATGAATGCAAACATTCAGAATCCTGTCTTGTAAATAGTTTCAATTGATTTAAATCGATCACAACATGATCATAGTAATCGGGTCACTGTAGTAGATATATAAGAGATGTAAGTTTGCAATCGATTGGAGGATTTGTAATCAATCTGGAACAATCACAACTCTTTACAAGACATGGCCAAGAATAGCAGTCTTCATAAGTAGATGGTCTGTATTTACTGGTTACAGGTTCTATAACTTTCATTGAGAAATACTATTCAAGGGAAACATAAAAAGTGGTCTCTCTATAAAGATGGTTTCTGTCTTCATGGAAAACAGTTTGATACATGCTACTGACGTCCTTGTTGTTGTTTTTCTCTCTCTCCTGGCCTACAAAATTGAAAAGTTGACTGCCATCTCACCAAAGAACGATGGGATTTCAGAGACAGACCATGTACCCTAGTGATGCTTATGATATATTCTTCCCACATTTTTCTCTTTCAGGACACTGTCCATTCTTGCGGTGTGACGTACGAGATCGTATCAAACATTCCAAAGGTAAATATTTGGTGATTTATATGTTATTTTAACAAGACTGATTGCGACGAATGAATCTTAAAAGTTGATGGTTTCATAAATCTTCATTCTTCTTTCATTCTTTAAAAAAATTGTTCCTACTCCTTGCTGTATAATGGGACTTGTCAGTACTCTTTTTGTATACCTTTGTCCTTATTCAACTGAGGAATATGAATGTATTTCTACTATATTTTTTTTGAAAATTTAAGGAAGGGATTTGGTGCAGTGTGCAGTTGAGAACTTCTAAACAGTTTTGTCTTGGTCCAGGTTTATGTGGGCAGATTTATTCAACTGACATATGGAGCACCAAGTGTCAACTGTATTATTTTAGAGAAAAAAATATTCAGAGCAAAGGAACATTACTTCATTATGAAATCCATTGTACATTTCCAATTTATGACTTGACTTTAGTTTAACTTCTTCTTTAAGACTTTCAGTAACTTGTGTGGAATAATTAAATAGATACTTGGCTCTCCATAGTTCAGTGGACTATGTTAAACCAAGTTCAACTTAATCCACCTTTATGAAGACAAACGATTCTGATTTCTTTTTTGAAATGGTGATGCTATTGCAAGTATTCAACATGTTTTAAATCTCTGACAGGCATCGGAGGATCCTGAAGACCGGGAATCCTTAGCCTTGATGGCTGCCGCCGGAGCGGAAGAGAACGGCAGTACTGGGGACGGAGAGACCTACATTGAGAAGTACACACGAGGCGTCTCAGCCGTAGAGAGTATCCTAGCACTCGATAGGTTACGACAGGAGGTCATTATCAAGGAGAAGTTGGCCAGTAGGGGGCGCAATTTGAGGAAGACGTCCAGTGTACCAAACATACCTGTAAGTATTCTTTGTAAATGTAAACATATATTTATCTTATTTATGATATATTTCGTATTTATAATGATTATAGTTTGATGTTGAGTTATAACCATGTTAAATTTTGCAACCCAACTGCTAAATCCTTCTCCCACCCCCCCCCCCAAGTTTGATTATTGCCCAGTATACCTTACCTTTAATCCTTCCATCTTTCCTCATTATCAATCGATCCAAGTCTGTCTCCATCACTCTACTCTCCTGCTATCCCTCTCTGTCTTTTCCTCTTCTCTCTCTCTCTATATATATATCTTCTCTATTGTTGTTGTTGTTTGGTTGTTTGTTTCTCTCTCCCTTTCTCTCTCTCTCTCTCTCTCCCTTTCTCTCTCTCTTTCTCTCTCTCTCTCTCTCTCTCTCTCCCTCTCTCCCCAATGTAATCACTTTTCCTGGTGTTTTACAGTCCAATGTCTTTTCACATAGCAATACAAAGTCCTCCATCCTTTTTAAAAGATGACCCTTTTTTGTGGATCTTAATAATGTATGGGCTTGTCTTCATCTGTAACTTATGTACATGAATATAAAGAACAGATTGACGGTAATACTGTTTTGGGTGAAATTTGAATATCTTTCCTTATTTTTTTATTTATTTTTTTTTAAGTTTTTGTTTTTGTTTTATTCGGTCAAAACGTCTCATACATAATACAAATTAAAATGAAACACATGTATTTCAAGTATATAATTATCATAATACAAAATGATGACAAATATAATATGAGTGAAACCGACAGTTATGAATAAAAAGCAAAGAAAAAAAAGAACAACACAAACAGGTTACTACATCATCCCAATTCTAGCACATTCCATTTTTTGCAAAATTTACACATGGATCTATCCTTATAGCAAATATATCTTTCTGTAACGTACGTTTGATTTAATTTAATAAGAAATAAATTAAAAGTTTCTTTCCTTATTATTGAATTATAGCCAGTATTCTTCTATTCAAATAAAGATGTAAGTTTAGTTAACTTCTTAATTTCTTTTCCAAACGCTTTCTTATATATTTATATTTACATCTATATATCTATTTTAAGATAATCAAAAGTCTAAACTATATTCTTTCATGATCACTGTTTATTTTCAACAGCTATTATATGCGTAACATGAATCTTTTTCATGCTGTGCTTCATACAATATATGTGCATGATGCATATATACATGTAACATGAATACTCTTTCAATGTCACATATATCCTAACCTTAATTGAAAAAGAATGAAACATTTGGCTTTCATTTATTACAATTTTGTTTGCATTTTTATATCATGTGGAAGCACTGAGATGTAAATTATCTCTGTTTTGACAGAATAATGATTTGCTGCACTGTTAATACAGTTACACACTCATGTCACAACTACATTGAATTTCTGTTCTAGTACATTGCCTTGTTAATACCGGCATGTCATCACTAACTTGCTAGTATACAGAATATGCTACGCCAAAATGAAGCAAGAAACACAAACTTCTTTCTGACCTCCAATAACACTTATATGCATGGAAATTATGATGCGTACATGTATATATGAAAAGCCAATCACTTTTGCAGAAAATCGATGTATTAAAGGTACTATGTCCCATTTGCAGGCCAAAAATATGAAAAGGCTAAATTCCAATGGCATTTGAAAGACAATACTAATTTAGAACTTCCCTAAAAAAAAGGGGGCTTGAAAATGTCTTTAAGTGGGAAAATAACGACTATTAGTTGTCGAATCGACTTAGGAGCTATAGAGCCAGTAAGTAATAGTCTGATTTTTCAGACCATTGTACCGAATGGTCGTACGTTTTATGCTGCGCAAAGATTCAATCAGTTTAATTTTGGCCATTACAAGAAGTGGGTTATTGATGTAGACAAATGCTCATGTACCCTTTACAGCTCATTTTATGTATGTTATTACCAAAGTCGATGAAAAAGCCAGTCAGTCACTCAATAGTGTCTGACAGTGAAGTCTAGCAAGTAAACGGGTTTCCTTGCATAATTTGAATATTAGGACACTGCTAACGTTTAAATTTCACAGATAGGACATACATGACATATTCATAATTCCTGCAAAGTTCTACAGAATTTGATGTTGGCTGCAAAAGGGACATAGTATCTTTAAAAGAGAGAATGTTTTATGTTTATGTTTAAAAAATATAAAGAATTACCAGAGCTAGATGAAGAAGCAGGCATCCTAGAGTTTTGGATTATTGCTCCTGTTTGTTTCTTCTAATATATGATTTCAATGTCTCAATTTTTTTTAAAGCTAAAATTTAGTGGAATTGAGATGCATCAGCTATGTTTTGGGGTTCCATCAAATATTGCAATGTACAATGTAAATTCTTATTTCTTCATTCATATTACATTCATGTCACCTTATGTTTTTCATCGTGATTCATACTCCATTGCTTTCCCATCATTCCATGCAGGGCTCCATTTCACGCAACCTTGATATGAGTCGATCCATGGACTGCCTCGACGAAGATTTCAGGGTAGGCACATCATTCACTCCTTGTACCTACCTTGTTTGTTTGTTTTTATTTTGCTCAGGAAACTGAACATACACGTACATCCGTAGACATAAATGAAGAAGTAATAGTAATAATGGCTAGATGGCTCTACTCAGAGCCAATGATAATGGATCTGGGCCCTGTTTCATAAAACTTGTGATCAGCAACAAGTTACAATACCGGGGTAACTATTATCAGCTACTGAAATCGTGGCATTTGATTGGCTGAGAGCGAATTCAGCATAGAATTTTAGCATTTGATATTGATAACAAGTTGTATGAAACAGGGCCTTGGTCTCCCAGAGGTTCAGTAAAAAGAATACTGCTTTTCTCTGTAGGAATGATAATTTTGTTATAGTTAATCTTGAATAAGGTTTTTTTATTTTTATTAATCATAACCAAAATTGTAACTTTTTGAAGGATGTTGGCATCCTTTTCGCAGACAGTTTGCATTCTGTATGGAGGCCTAGATTTGATTCTTTTTCCTGTTTTAGAATTTTATCTCCTTTAGTCAGTCAGCTAAGCTTATTGTATCTAAATGTTTTATATATACATTTGTACAATTGCAAAGCAGCTAGATCTCTTGAGATTCATGTCTATCTCCCTCTATAGTTTATTTTCATGTTGTCTAACTAAATGAATAGCTGTTGTCACTATTCAAATCTGGTTTGAAGGGCACTGTTACTTTTGGAGTGAGATTAGGGACTTTGCTTTTGGACTGTTAGAGCTTTATCCGTTTCATATAATTTCTAATGGCCTTTCACTCTTTGTTTCCAACCTCTTTCCTATTTAAACACACGATGGCAAATTGGTCTACTGGGTGATACATGTATTATTGTACACTGTTTTTAAACTTTATTGTACATATCCGATGTTATGTGATATTGTGGGAATGCCATATCTGGTATCATTTTCATATCCATATATCTTGTAATATTGTGAATTATTGCATCCCACCTCATGTATTTCCTTCATAATTTATGTCTGTTAATTTAAATGATTTTGTGATCTAAATGTATTTACTGTTGTGATTTGTTTTTACATGTATATTGCACAATATCATTATTTTTCTGTATGAATATTTCTAATTCTTGAACATTATTTCCTTCTTCTTCATATTCTACTTTATTTCTTCTTGTGACCTTTATTTCTTTTCATTTCATGCAAAGTCTTTTCTGTTACTGTGCATGCACATATATTTTGTTAAACCTTGTATTCACTTTCGTCTTTCTCATTATATTTGGTTATCGTTTATTACTGTCAAAAGCCGTGATTTTTTGTACATTTGTGAAATTATCCATATAATTTTGCTTTGGTTAATTTGATATTGTGTGAACACCACTTTCACTGATATTGGTTTCAATGATAGTTACCCCTATATGGGTTTTTTTACTAGACGTAACCTTGCTACCGACGCATGCCTTCATTAGCCACCAAAATAGCAACCACCTGTATATTGTGCACAATTGTTTTAATAGTTTTTTTTACTTGGTCATAAATAAGCTTGAGTAAAAATGGAAAATGTCCTGGATTATTATGGATTTTGAAAATATGCCACTCCCCTTCATAGATACTACGTTGGGAGAGTCTGCGTAACCTAGGGCCACCCAGCTCCCCGACCCTTCCGGGAGGCGCTGTGAGTCCTGTGGTGTACCCGAGCAAGGCTGCATCCCGCCCCAGAACGCTCCAGGTGTCCGCCTCCGACTCCAAATCAGAAACCAGCGACTACTGCGGCTCCCCAGGTAGCATGCAGTTCAGCTCCAGCCCAGGGGCGAGTCCATCCCACCCCAACATGAGCCACGCCCATCCAGGGATGACCTCCACAGCGCACCCCTTGATGGGTGGAGTGCACCCCTCTGGGGGTCCCATACTACCATCCATGAGCCCTTTGCTCCCGGTCAACCCAAGGAGGTCCAGTACTGGCAAGTCTGGGGGCAAGCAGCTTAGACCGGTCCGAGAGGAGGCACGGGCGGCAAGGTCCGCACCCAAGGTGGAGGTAAGAAGAAACTATTCTAATGGAAACCCAACATTTGCTCCAGGACGATTCCATACATTGTATCCCGGAGGACATATGGCATTTATCCATATATTTCATCCATGAATGAAAAATCTCTTGATATAAGCCTTAATATGACTGACTAATGATAAAGGTACGATATATGATTCAATGGCCATATCAAGAGGTTCTTCAGTTGTAGATGTGGAAAAGGACTTCATGTACAGACGCATTATGTGGAATCGCTCTCCAACGTCACCTATGCCTCAGGCTTTATTCTGTAAAGGATTGGGGTCAGGGCTAGGGATGCTATTCAGTATACTGAGTGATGTGTGAGCAAGGCATCGGGGAAACGCATGTGAATTGATTGCACCATTATTTTTTTTCTTCTTGAATTTAGTTTTTTAATGTAGTGTTCCCTGTAAACATCGCTTTTATTTTTCAACCATCCTAATGCCCTATTACATTACCATGTATTCGGACAGTGCATGCATTAACATCTTTAATACAAACGTATGAGACATAGAGCAATACTAGTTGACTTCAAATTACCAAGAATTTTTATATTCCTTGGTGTACTTACTTTGATTTGTAGTGTGTTACTGTTTATTTTTCTCTCTTTCAGGTTGGTTTTGCATCTGTAATTTTTGTTTGTTTGTTCGTTAGTGAAATCTCTCAAATATGTTCCTTTTCATTTTGTATATTTTTGATACCATACTGATTTCACCCCTCCAAGATTTTTCTATGCAATATGCTCATTCTTATTTTGTTTGAAACTTATTTAAAGCACTAGTTTTGAAGTTTGTAGACAATGCAACCCAATTTTTAATGATATATGAACCTTTAAATAGAGTGTTTGTTCTTGTTCTTGTTGTTGTTATTGTTGTATTGCACCTTTTTGACATGTTATTTGTTGTGGATAATTTGTTTGTTGACTTTGATTTGCAGTGTTTTTTGGAGTTATTTTTATTCAATTGCTTTCTCCCCCTTGCTCTCTAACCAATTACAGGCAAGGAGAAGCTTACCCCTATAACACACATTCACCTTACCGTTTTATTGGTATGTATTAACAGTGTTATACGCTTTTAATACTAATATGACTCTCAAGGGAAGAGGTGTATGGCTTGCCGTTGCTAATTAAGGGCTGATCAGTCAGATGGAAAAAATTATCCGAGGGGTGTTTCATAAATATTAAGATTGACTAGAGTTGGACTTGAACTATGGCAGGCTGTTCATGCCACTGGTTGCTCTCACCATTCCTGGCATTGGTCTCTCAGGGGACATTCAAATCCTGGTCGCAAATCTACAGAAATTACATTTTTGATGTTTCATTGTTGAAGAAAAATGTTATCTATAGACCATAATTACTTGGGTATTTTCCTTCTAATTTTACATCTGGTTCAAGATTTATTAGGGGCAAAAATTGACTACCATAGTATAAGTCTAAGTCTTAAGTCGAACTTTGATTTAAGTAAAAAAATTTGTCTTCAGCAATGAACTATAAAAAACAAAACGTCAATTCTGTATATTTGGGACAACGATTTATACGTCCCTTGAGAGACCAATGGTGAGAGCAACCAGTCGCATGAACGGCCTGCCATAGTTCAAGTCCAACTAAAGTTGATCTTAGTCTTTGTGAATCACTACCCTGTGTTTGGATTTGGGATTTTCAAGCCAAACATGATTTTACTGTCTCATTCAGTGATTCTCAGCAATACAATCCACTGACAGAAATGTTTTGGGGAGGTGGAAGAGGTAAGGTGGCCCTTTTTGATTGTGAAATGAATCTCAAAAACAATACACAAAATCATCTTCTTCTTGTGGAGTGATGGAAATGATATAATTGAAAGAAAGACAGGGATTGACTACATAGAGATTTGCACGACAGATGTATCTCATTAATAAGCAAATATAGTCCTATTGAAGAACCCTTAACATTTCTTCAAAGCATTGGCAAGCAATTTACATACACGCATTCCCTTTAAAGTCTTTCCCGCAATCTAGCTCTACAGATTATATTTTACAGTTTCCATGGACAGGAAATTTAATCATAGGAGGGAAAAGACCCCTGAATCAAAACGTTTGTTATTTCATATTTGCAACAATTGATCTTGATTCATACCGTGTTTATATCAACAAAATTCCATCCTTGCCAGCTGAGATTTCTCAAAACTTTTACGGATATCAAATTTATCAAGTTAATGACTTAGAAATTTTATTACTTCGCTGGCACAACTGGGCACATCATTCAATTTCTTGCCAATCAGCACTGTTTGGTTTGTTGCACTTTTTCCTTAGTTGATCCTTCCACAATTGCTTTGATATTGTATTAGTATCGAGTCAAATGATGACCTTTGATCCCAAATGCGCTTGCTGAATCAGTTCCTCAAAGTGCGTAGAGTTGTTATGAATGTACACCTTGAGTTATTTTATGGACATAACAGTACTTAAAAAACTTAACAGCATTTGACAAACCTTTGACTATTCTCTTTATCTACTCATTTTCTCATTCTGAAAATATGAATGTTCTTAGATCAAGTCATTGCTTTTCAATCGTGATATTTATTATTGAGAAGAGAATTAATAAAGTAGTACGTCCAAAATTATCTTTAATGGAACATGGCAATTTAAGGTTTTTCTTTATTATATCATTCCTACTTCTGCAGGCAAAAACTCTTTACTATGTTCAGAAGAGACATCGTGCAATAAGGATGAGTGAAGAAAAGATAAATCGTCGCCGATCTGAGTCGCCCCTATCTTTCACCGATGCCAAATCCACCCCTCCAAAAAGTGATGTCTTCCATAGTGAATTAGCTACAGCACTGAACCAGTCTGCAGAGTCTGATGTGGGTAGGAAGAATCCATTTCTCATTAGGGGAGATGACCCATCTTGTGATGAAAGTGCTACGGATGACCGGTTGGTCTATCTCCCCTCCCAGGAAATAGACCATTCCAGGACTTTGCTGAGAACAAGCAGAAGCTGGGAAGGTCCTCTAGTGGCCGTTAGGGATGCAATCGAGGATGAAAATGAAGGGGAGGTGCAAAATGATTTCTCTTTCCAAACTCCACCCCATGTACCAGGAATAGATTCTTCCACTCCTGTACACTCATCCAGTAGGAGTTGGAAGATACCATCTGATCAAAAGGGGAAGAAGTTATACGGAGGGGGTGACTGTGATGACATGTATCTGACATTTGGATCCTGCAGTCTTGAGGAACCCATTTATGCAAATGAAGTCTGTTATTTAGAAGAGGACCAACCAATTTTTATCAAGCCGAAGTGGGTCTGTCAAGAACAGGAATTTTGATGACATTGGAACCAAAATAATCTTATTAAGAACAAATCAGTGTTCCATACATTGCGTTTGATGGAATTGCAGTGTACTATCTTCATATTGCCAAAGGGATTTATGTTTATTGTCTAGTCATTTCTCTTGACTGTCATGCTACTGTACACTCCTTGTTTTATTTCAGTTCGGATTGTATTACAAGTATGTTTTTTGTTAGATCCAGACTCTTAAAAGATCTTTTTTGGGCTGTTGACTATCTAATAATAGGCATGAACCATTTGATATGTTTATGACTATCTCCTGCCACTAGATTTACTCTACGTACAAAGAGTATTCCAAATAGTTGTAACTTCATTACATTAAATATCACTATAAAAATATCCGCAGATTTCACAATGTTTCGCATGTGATCATGATGTATTAAAACAGATTATTTCTTCTTCTTCTTCTTCTTCTTCTTCTTCTTCTTCTTCTTCTTCTTCTTCTTCTTCTTCTTCTTCTTCTTCTTCTTCTTCTTCTTCTTCTTCTTCTTCTTCTTCTTCTTCTTCTTCTTCTTCTTCTTCTTCTTCTTCTTCTTCTTCTTCTTCTTCTTCTTCTTCTTCTTCTTCTTCTTCCTCCTCCTCCTCTTCCTCTTCCTCTTCCTCTTCCTCTTCCTCTTCCTCTTCCTCTTCCTCTTCCTCTTCCTCTTCCTCTTCCTCTTCCTCTTCCTCTTCCTCTTCCTCTTCCTCTTCCTCTTCCTCTTCCTCTTCCTTCCTCCTCTTCCTCTTCCTCTTCCTCTTCCTCTTCCTCTTCCTCTTCCTCTTCCTCTTCCTCTTCCTCTTTCTTTCTTTCTTCTTTTCTACATTAAAAAAAAATTCTTACCCTGATTGGTTTGTTATCTGTTTCTAGCAAGAACACAAGTGCTTTACATTAGTTTGGTTATTGTTCTCTCATTTTGCATTCTAGTTCTGTAATTTACGAGTTTTACTAGAATATGAAGATTTTTTTTTTGGTTCTGCTATGTTTTCTTTTATTTGTCTTTGTTTTTGCCATGTATTTGATTATGGTTCTTATGATTTCCAGTCTTTCTCAATATTACTTTTTTATCCAATTTTAAGACCATGCAAATGTCCTTTTACATATATATTCCTGATCCATGTCCATTCCCAATTGTGCACTTCGCTATCCAAAGGTAGAATGCTTCAAACATTCATGTGATCATGTTCTGTGCTTGATTCTGTGTGTACAATTGCCATGCATGTAGAAAATCATGTTTTTTATTGCTCTTAGTATTTCTATCTTTTTTTCTTATTATTAATATTCTATTACAATTGTTTTTATTATTATTTTTTACTTTTTTAAGCTGTTGTTGGAATGACAAACTGTGTCTGTCTTGCCCAGTTCTTAGGACTATCTCCGTTATCCTAAAAACAGATCCATGTTTGTGTATATAAGTGGGCCTGTCAGAAGAGGGGCATCAAGTGTTTCATAGACACGTATACCTACTCTCTAGTCACACAACCAAATTGACTCCAAATCAACAGAAAACTGAAAAATATCGGCCAGTTGGGGTAATTATTTTTTGTTTTATTTAGTTTATTGTCGGTTTGGTGTCGGTCTCCTTGATGTGACTAGGGTATTACAGTATTACTTCCAACTAGATCTGTATATTTAACGGTTTCTGTCATTATTTCAATGTACTTGTCACAAATAATACTGAAATATCAGAGATATTGATTGCCCTTTTATTTGCAAGTCTTTGTAAGCTTTAGAAATTTTCTCCTTAGAAAGAATTCCTATAACACACGGATAACGGGGGAGGCTCCCTGAAAATTTGTTTTTTGATACGTCACTCCACACTAATTTTATTGCCTCCCTGATTTTTTGAAATATTATTCCTATTATGCTGTATGCAATTGATAGAAACCTCTCTGAGTCCTGAAAGAATCCTCTCTGAAAGCTGAATGTAAAGGTTGGCATATCTGGGTTATGTGATGGATTTTGACAAAGTAGTCTCATTTGTATCCTGTATGACATTTATAAAAGTAGCCACAATGATGCAATTCCAAATGAGAAAGTTCGGATTGTGACAAATGAGACTAAAGTATGGGTTCTCAAAAGACAGACGGCAATTTACCCTCCCTGAGTCCTGAAAGAATCCTCCCTGAAAGCTAAATGTAAAGGTTGGCATACCGGTATCTGGGTTATATGCATGTATTTTGACAAAGGTAGTCTCATATGTATCCTGTATGACATTTATAAAAGTAGCCACAATGATGCAATTCCAAATGAGAAAGTTTGGATTGTGACAAATGAGACTAAAGTATGGGTTCTCTAAATACAGACAGCAATCTACGCTGCCGGCTTTCATTACATCGCCATAATGATCTATAATCGCTATGCCTGCCATATGAACTACATGTATTTCACATAAAAAAACTAAACTAAGGTGGGTAGCAAAGCTGTAATATGTTTGCTAAATCCCTTCCATCTTTATATTACACATATATCTATCTTTAATTAAACTGCCTATCGGTACTCTGCCATGAGAAAGATTTAATTCAAGTTCTTCCAAACTGTCGACTTAGTCTTGCCTAAGTACCCTACACTGTGTTGTTTGTCACACAATTTCACATTTGATATCTCTAAATATCTCTAAATCTCGTAGTAAAGATGTATCTATCATTGTAAATTTCATGAGGTATTCATTCTTTCAGCAGGGTTAATGTACTATTCAAATAATATAGTAGATGGGTTTGTATGGCTCTTGCCTGAAGTATTGCACCAAATATGGATAATAACTTTTAGAGATGAACTTTGATACTAGGCAAAGTAAACCACTGACGTCTCGGCACCTATTCTAGACCAGAGTAAAGAGGGCTGCCAATGAACACACATTCAATCACTTGGACTATAGTTGTCTGAATTATTAAATCATTAATATTTTGCATTTGACAAAGTGGATACTTGTTTTTGATTTGATAATCATTGAATTAACAAATACATGTAAATGCCCATATGATTGGGTGTATTTTGACGAGACAAATTATTACAATTGTTTTTTTTTAGGGGTTTCCTATGGCATTAGAGCAATTTAAGATTGGGGTAGGGCTTCTTATTAAAATTAAATCATATTTCATGTTCTCACAGTTCATTTGGAATTTAGTAGGTAGAATTATTGTTATTTTCCCCCAACAAAAGTATTTAATAACATAAGTATAAATATATACATGCAGTTGTGTATGAAAACAGTAAACTTAACATCCTCTCACAATCTGTCATATTATACATGTACATGTATTAGCATTCATTTCAGCTGTATTATTACTTATGTAGTAAATTCAAGGTATTAAATGTCTGAAATTGTAGCAATGCTGCCAGAACAGTCATAGATGAATTTTTATCCTTTTATATAAACATTTTGCACTCAAATATTTAGTGAGACTCTGCCAGCTATTGTCCAGACAAAATGGAATGTAATTTGTATATAATTGAAAATTGACTTGGCTTAAAATCTGCTGTGAAACGATGCAAATTAGGTGCAATTAGTGAGACAATTTGTAGCCATCAAGTAGAAATGTGATTACTGGTATTACAAAATAATGAAATAATCTACATGAATATATTTATGAATCATTGTCAGAAAGATGGAGGATTTGTTTGACATTTTTCATTGTTGCAGAAGAAACCAAATATCTTTTTGCTATTTGTGACTCTTAAAAGTGCAATTATTGGTGTATGGTAAAGATGAAAATCGCTTACAGTAAACGTTATGTGACTAGTGAGTTGTAGACTGGATGTGTACATTATGTAAATGTCAATATGGATAGCTTTGTATATTTTGTCTGTTAAAACATGAGTCTTTATGTAAATGTACATGCAATTCTGAGTTATTTCCTGATATGTTAATATTTTTAACTTTCTGATGTTATTTTCTTATAATATCATGTTATGTCATGATCCTAACTGATTTACACTTCTATGGAAATCAGGATTTCAATGTAAAGGGTTAAATTTCATTTTATTTGCTCCTTATGTTTTATAATCTTTTTCACTTCTTGTTTCCTTACTACTTATCAATCTAATCCTGATAACTTTCTCATTCTGTTTTTTGTTTTGTTTACTTTCCTGTCATTTTCTCCACTCTGGTTCATAAGTTCTGTCACACATTCTGAAAAATCCCCTACTTTAGGCCAGGGTTGAACATTAAGACCCTTCTTATTTTGGAGAACGAAATGTCAACTTCTTTCCCCTGCTCAAAGCTCCATTATTTTTTTTACTATACCTTAACTCATCAATATGAAATTGATTTCTAGTTTTCAAGTCATGACCAAATCCATATTTTATTATTTTTTAAACTTTTTTTTCAAAATGACATGAACTTATGGGTTGACGCACTGGCTTTTACTAAGGCTGCTTTCAAGAATATGGGGATATGTGTTTGTGCTCTGGTTGTTTCAAAGCCAGTTATCTCTCAATTTATTTTAATGTATATATCTATAACTTTCTTGCTTTCTTTCTTTAATGTATACGTTGCCTGTCTATTGTCCGTAACTATTTATGTCAGTCCATATATGTATTTAAATCGATCACTTTTAAGCTCTATTACTTGCCTTATCGCTTTTTGTTTAGCAAATGAAAATCATGACAATAGTATCTCATTTGTTATCAAGCACTATCATCCTATATGCTTGTATGATCTGCAGATAATGCTGCAACAAGTCCACAAATACTTTGACCTTCAATGTTATAAGCATGATATATTATTTACTACTGAGTAATTGTAATTGCCAGATGATTTACATGTCCACAACCATTTTCTTTTCATAAATTTGTAAAAGATAGATAGTAATTTCTTTGCCAGCTGAGTTTACGTTGCCTTCTATGTACATGTAACTCTATGCCAGCACATATATGTTTATGAAGTTGTTCCTCGTGCGCATGATACAGATTCTCAATTATGTACCATCCATTAAAATGGAAGATGTGCGATTGTGAGTTGACCAAAATACATCATGATATATGCTTTTAACGATTTTCAATTATCTTCCAACTGCTAATCTTTGCCATTATACAGATGTCCATTTGTATGTTGTCATTGTTCAGTGAAATGTACTTACCTATATGTATTCAAATGTATGTTTTTGTGTTGATAACAAGTACAACTGTACATCGAATATCGTAGTAGTATTACCAAGTTCTAGTCCTTTTGCCCCTCTCCCCCATTTTGATTTTTAATCAGTAACGAACCCTGTAGATAAATTAGGTGATTAGTTTTCTCAGTGAAGTTGTTAGTTCGGAGCAAGATGGGCATTAACTTCTATACTTTCACACAGAGTTAATACTCTTCTGGTTCTGACCAGATGAAATCAGAATTCATTGAATATTCTTATTTTTTAATCCTTCTTAACATTTTCCTGTATGTAATACTGATTTTGTTTTTGTTTTTCATCAAAGATTTATTTGCATAGTACTTGGATTAGCTTTAAGATGAGAATTCACGTCAGCTTGAAGTTATGTCATGGCACGTGTTTACTGCCAGTATATTTCGTGTGTGGTAATTGGTAATGTACATGGTTGTGCATCCTAATGAATTGAAATGAAAAGTAAACTAAATATTTGACTTTGTGTTGACGAAATGCTTCTGTAAATATTGCTACATAGAAGAGATTTTTTATTACATTTGGGGTAAAAGAAATCTGAATATGGTTGACTGCATTTTCATTTTTATCAGTGTTTAACATCTTTTCTTTTCGAATCATTGGATAAAAGATAGTGGAAGGGTTGTTTGGGAGAATGTGGAAAAGAGAAGGAGAGAGAATGAGAGAGAATGAGAGAAAAGAGAGTTGAGTTGGAATAAAAGAGGAAGAGATGGACAAAAGCAAGAGAGTGCAAGAGGAAGGAAACCATACATAAAGACAGGGGATAGTGATGGAGAGTAAGAAAGAAAAAAAAAGAATTTTTGATAATAATCATCATAGTAATAATATGCCTTGTTTAGCCAGGGTAGCCTCAAGAGTATAAATACTGCTCTCTCCCTGAGGGCCCTTCGTCGTATTATTACCCTGCTTCAGTTAAAGGTAAAGACCAGTTTTTGGAAACGCCCCTCTCTCAAAAAAATGAAATGGAAGCTCTCATTACCAATCATGTGAAAGAATATGTTTTGACTAATACGTGATGATACAAATCTTGCCGGGAAAGTCGGGAAACCGCCTACTAATTGATATATTTGGTAAATTATTATATCTATTGGGACCAAATAGATATCGCGCACGTGGTCGCGTAGTCCCATATACATCTTTCTGTGTACAGTGCTTGTAAATTTACCAAGACTGGGCCACATTTCTTATCATTTTGATGTACACTTGCAGTACACACCAATACTTATATGCTAGATGATCAACCTTTTCTGATCGATTCCACAACGTTTCTTTCACAATGCAATCGTATGACCAGAACTGGCCTTTATCTTTAAGCTACCAAGATAAACTGCTTAAACAAGGTTGGGGGTTACAAGAAAGCACAATGTACACCTTACAATATTTGCGTCATTATTTGACATTTTAATTGTTTACAATGACTGTAAAAGGACATAATCCATGAAAAATTCAGTCTTTGTTTTCTTCAAATTTTAACCGAAATTATGAGAGGTAGCTCAATATAATGACTTCTAAATCATAACTGAAGTATGACTATAAAATAACTCCAGAAATAAAAATATTCTGGCTTGCATTATTCAACATTTGCAAATCATTAGACCTGGATGGTAGAAAAGCTGAAATGGAAATTAGGAAATAAAGAATTGCAAATCATCGTAGCTGATGCCCCTCCCTTACGAAATGTGAAAGAAAACCAAAAAACATTACTATAGCATATTTATTTCAGAGAATCAATTTTCAAAAGATCCTTGATAAATCTAAAATATTGTACTTATATAAGTTCGCACAGATTGCTCCCTTTTTTTAATAGATCGTCCCAGTTTATCCTTGCTCTCTCTCTCTCTCTCCTGTATAGTAGAATATTCCATTCATGTTTTGGGGTAGGTCATACGTGTCCTTTAAGGAGGGGCTCCATACTGTCTTGAACTAAATCTTCATTCACTGATGCCATTACACGTGTCGGTATTGGTATTGGTCGTCTTCTGTTTAGAGAGTGAAATTATAGAAAAGAGTTAAAATGACATTGATAGAAATAAAAATATGATTTATCTGCATTTTCCCTTGAGAGAAGACTTTATGGACTGTAAAACAAAATTCTTCTTGCCGTGGGGGATATAGTTTATGTATGAAAATTATTAAAAGCTTTAGTAATTGACGTGTTAGGGATTATTGTAATAGCCTTCTAGGAATATTTTATAACCAACTATAATGATCATGGCCTATCATGCGATTAAGTCATGTTGTTTTCATCCAGTCCGTACCCAGACCATACAAATAAAAAGCTCAAGCAGTGGAAAAAAGATTACGTAAAATGTGTGCATCCGTCACCCCCCTAGAGTTTTTCAGTACATTTAGACTGTAGCCTTTATGTCAAATCAAACAATAAGACATCTGTGCTTTAGGAAAAATGTTTGGCAGCTTATCTGCGACGGCAGCCCGGCAGCCCCCCATCCCCTTCCCCTCCACAGAAGAGACACCTGAGCGGGAAAGTAGTTCTCACGATTTGAAAAGAAAAGAAATAAAGAGAGGGACAAGGGGAGGAGGTAGGAATGAAAAAGATATTTACCATCCCCTCCCCGCCCCCTCCTCTTAAGAATATCAAATCCAACTCACTTTTGTTGGCAGCAGAATTCGCCCAAAGTGAAGAGGGCGACTATGATGGCGACGACGATCTGAATGCCTCCGATGACGGTTGCAGACCAATCAAAACTGTACAAGTGAACGACCACGCCACCGATTGACGGACCCACGAAGTTCCTGCACGAGGACGAATCGGGTGTAAAAATAGTTCAGAGCGGTAACATAAATATGAAGTTCATATAGTCTACACCTATGAATTCTTCATTCGATATGTTGTTCGGAGTAAACAGAAATCTTGAATTTGATTCATGTCAGATACATTTTTATTCCTCTGTTTAAAGTTATATATCTATAAATGCAGATTTCAAGGATTAACTATGGATTTCGAAATGTTTTTAGCTTTAGTAAAATGTATGTCAATATGTCATAGCTCAAAATGGGGGAATTAGGGAGTCATCTGAGGCATACAAACAATTTACTTGATCGTTGTGCTTACATAAAGATGTTATACATACCCAAGAGCTAATAAGCTAGTGAAAATGCCCGAAACGACTGCCTGAGTGCTCATGTCATCTGGAAAACCATGATTCCTGTAGTTAATTGAAAATAGATGTGAGAGACAAAGACAGAGACAGAGACAGACAGACAGATAGAAATACAGAGAGAGAGAAAGAGAGATAACGAGAAAGAGGAGGAGATAGAGAGAAACGAGAAAACGAGAAAGGAAAAAGTGAAGAGAATTAAGGAGGGGGGAATCATTTATAATTTAATGAATTGAAGTGAGCATGATGAACGTGGCGATACATGGAGGATCCAGAGGCTCGTACATGGGGCATGAGCTCTCTCTAAAACGTTAAAAGTATAAGAACTTTTGTCCTATCAATAAGGCATCCACACACACACACACACACACACGCACTGCACATTTATCCTGGATCCGCCACTGAGGTATCTCCATTGAGCCCGAGAAAATAAAAAATAAAACAAGGTTAGGGGGCTCATAAATTATACAAGGAAATGACCGTAAAAGAGTAGTACCAGCACATTATACACATAGATCTCTTCAGATTAAAGTAGAACGGCCTTGATTTTTCAATTTGTGTATGTACATCATGTACGCCTAACGCAATCAAATTAGAAATGCAATCTTTAACCAACGTTTGACACCTTTAAAAAGTATCGTCTTTGCACTTTGCTTTATATACATGTATATTATTGATGCATGAGAGATCTATGCTTATGTTTGTTTTTGTATGTTTATTTTTGTCTTGAATCACAATATCTTTTATTGCATTTGTCTTTTTGTATGAATGTGTATATTTTACATCTGCGTATCCATAAACGATGTAAATACTAAAAATTTCGATCGCTGAATGGGCAATAAAGTTGTCCCTGAAGAACCTTATGATCCTTGTTTGAAATGGGGATACTTCCACGCTCTAGCACGGCTTATCAACTCAATGCAATCATCAAATGAACTAAAATATGATTGAATTATATTGTTTACTTATGGGGGCATTAGGTTGAACTTTGACGAGGCACTCATGTCATACTTACAATGCGGAGATAAGATAGTCATTGAATGAACAGATGACTGAGGCTGAGAGGAAGATGCCGCATAAGGCTAAACCCACACAAATAGTCCATAATTCACTGGATAAAAAGAATTAAAGAAAAAAATATTGCAATAGGAATACTACAAAAGATTAATGCATAGTAGTGACATACGAACTAAAGTATTAAAAAACGCATTTCGTTAAGTATTCATTTCGATTTTGCAGATTTTCACTTTTATTCTACTTTTTTTTTATTCATTTAAATATGCTATAAGCATGTGTTTATAAATTTGCTCGTACAATATATATGATTTGCTTAATTTTATTTTATCATTGCAATTAATACAATTCAATATTATAATTCCAAAAATATTGTGAACATAAACGACATAATATTATAATTATTTTATACCGTTGGCACATATCGTTTTGTTCGTAATAAACCATGCTGAATGAACGAAATGTGAAGAAAATGATAATACAGGCATCAATGTCACAGCCAGAATCTTTCTTTTTTCTTTATATATATGCACACCATATCATTCATTTTCACGTTTCATCAGTTAATTATTTGTCAGTGTGTGATAATATAACAAGTATATTTTATTGTTGAGGGTCATTGTGGACAAGACTTTAGGTTATTGACGATGGTACCAATAAATGAAATTACAAACAAATAAATAAGATATAACTTACTTTGGAAGGTTTAGGAGAGGTGATGGTCCCAATAGCAGAAAAGCGCCTCCACTTATAATGGTTCCAATGATTATCATTAAACGAGATATATTCTAATAAGTAATAAAACAAGATATAAAATCTTTAAATGTCTTGGTATCATTTATGTAATATATATTACCAGCTATATCCAAAAGTCATTACTCAAAAGCGTAGCCATTACTCAAAAGCGTAGCCAAGAATGGGGGGGGGTACAAATCCCTTCCTCTTCTCACCCTATCCCCCCTCCCCCACAAAATAATAAGAATAAGAATAAGGCCCCAGATCTGAAGTTACCTTCTTCAGATATATTATGTTCAATACCGTCTGCTGAGACACAGAAATGGCAAAAATTCGAAAACTGTTCAATTTGTAGGCATATATGTATGTGCCCTCCCTTACCCGCACCAAGTGCATTGGAGATATAATGCATATTATATTTTGTTTGTTTTGTCAATGTAGAATAGAGAAGAAGAATGGGGAGAAGAATAAGCAGAAGGGGAGAAGAAGAAGAAGAAGAAGAAGAAGAAGAAGAAGAAGAAGAAGAAGAAGAAGAAGAAGAAGAAGAAGAAGAAGAAGGAGAAGAAGAAGAAGGAGAAGAAGAAGAAGAAGAAGAAGAAGATGAAGATAATAATGATGATGATGATGATGATGATGATGATGATGATGATGATGAAGAAGAAGAAGGAGAAGAAGGAGAAGAAGGAGAAGAAGCAGCAAGCAGTAGAAGAAGAAGAAGAAGAAGAAGAAGAAGAAGAAAAAGAAGAAGAAGAAGAAGAAGAAGAAGAAGAAGAAGAAGAAGAAGAAGAAGAAGAAGAAGGTAGAAGAAGAAGAAGAAGAAGAAGAAGAAGCAGGAACAAGAAGAAGACGAAGGAGAAGAAGCAGGAACAAGAAGAAGACGAAGCAGGAACAAGAAGAACTTGGTAGAGAAAGAGGAAGAAGAATAAGCAGGAAAACAAGAAGAAAAAGCACGAAGAACAGGAAGAAGAAGAAGAAAAGAAGAAGAAGATGAAGCAGGAAAAAGAAGAAGAAGAATCACGAAGAAGGAGAAGAAGAAGAAGAAGAAGAAGAAGAAGAAGAAGAAGAAGAAGAAGAAGAAGAAGAAGAAGAAGAAGAAGAAGAAGAATAAGAAGAAGAAGAAGAAAAAGAAGAAGAAGAAGAAGAAGAAAACGACGCGGCATGAAGAGGAAAATGAAGACGCGACATGAAGAGGAAAAGGAATAGGAGGAGGAAAAATAGAAAAGAGGAACAAAATATAGAAAGCGTCCTGTTCCTACCAGTTTCTCGGCCATCCAACCCCAGAAAGGTGAACTTAAGGCATAACATCCTCCAGAAAGTAAAAAGAGCAGACCCACTACCATCGCGCTCTGTGTGAACTGCGCCACGTGAAGGGATAGGGTGGGGTCCAGAAAGCCAAAAGATGCGCTCCCGACGAAGATGCTAAGTCCGACAGGCCATACCGATGGGATGCTGAGGAAATTGGTGATGGAGCCCGTTTTCATGTCATCGCTAGCTACAGATTTCACATTATGGAAGTATAATACAATGTGTCAACATTTTTAATAATTTCTTCGCATTTTACAAAATATTAAACAGAATAACGAAGGCCTAATCCAGAATCATCCATTCAAACAGGAGCTTCTATTGGTCACGACTAAATACATTCATACAAGTCATGCACAAAATGCAGTAGATCGGGGCCATGCAGTGAGGGGGCACTGATTAGTAACCTAGTATTTGGCCAAAAAAATACAAAATACAAAACAAAACAAAAATTATAATAAAAAAAAGAATTTTCTCACGAATTGGGCGCACAAATTGTTTTTATTGCTGCCCCCGCTTATTCACCGGCTGGCTGAGCCGACGCTAAATATTTCTCACGAATTGGGCAACAAAAAAAAGTGCTCCTCACATAATCTCATAGAAAGAATCCGTATTTCTTATAATTACAACCCCTCCTCTCACCCCCTCCCATCCAGAAGCATGACATAAATTCAAACAGAAATCAAGCATTAATAACTTTGGTTTAACCCGACCATCCACAAACCCTCCCCCCAAAAAAAAAAAAAAAAAAAAAAAAAATAAAAAAATAAAAAAAAATAAATAAATAAATAAAATAAAAATAATAATAATAATAATAATAATAATAATGATAATAATAATAATAATAATAATAGCCTAACAATAATACAAATAAAAATAAAAATATTTAAAAAAACTTAAGAATCAAAAAAGGAATTTACATATCAAATACAAAAAAATCAACTGTTTCTTACCTATTGGAGGCAGCAAGGCCAAGTTGAGAAAAACACAAACCATATCAGCACACCCCAGCGCAATAAATGGAATCTTATAATCGTTACCTCCAACCTGTGTGTAGAGATCATTATTATAGAGCAGTCCATTATCATCCATTTAAAATACTGAATGTATTTAAAATCACTATAATCATGAAAGGTCCTTACCTTGCCCTTACCCTTACCTAGGAAGCAAAACATAATATTCAGGATATATTATACTAAACCGTATTATCACCATAGTCCCTATGGGCAGTGGCGGATCCAGGGGGGGGGGGCGGGCCCCCTCCCCTAGGAAAAAAAAACAGGTAAAAACACCCTTTTTTTGAATAAAAAAGAAGATGGGCCCCCTCCCCTGGCGCCCAAGGGGGGGTGGCGGTGGAAAAAAAAATCACCCTTCCCGTAATTTGTGGTCACTACCCCTGGCGCCCAGGGGTGGCGGTGGAAAAAAATTTTGTTTCGGTACCAAATTTTTTTTTGCTCACTACCTACACCCCACTGAGCGAAAATCGACCGGCACGATTTTCAAATTTTCGCACGAAGTGGGCCCCTTTTAAGGCCCCCTTCCTTGCCGCCGGGTGGATCCGCCCCTGCCTATGGGTTATACTAGGACGAATGTCTGCCTATTTCAGTAGACACATCAAAACATGGCACAGGATCAATTCTATTAAACATAAAACATCCATTGAAAAAAAAAATTGTATCTAATTATTCCGAAGATTTGCGATGTGTACTTAATCTTAATCGTAATTGCAGAATAACTAATATGTAAATGATCAAAAATTCCATACGTTAATTATTTGATTGTATACGGTGTGTTTCATTGTAAGTCTTTATGTCATTCAAAGTAGAATTTTTGTCATAATATTATTGTCCTGGAGGAATTGGGGGCGGGGGGATAGAGGTGGGGGTGTAGCCGACATCATTCGAGTCACTCTTACCTCGTACAGGAAGCCACCAATGACAGGACCAATCATGTATCCAAGACCACCAAAGGTCTCCATCATACCCTGTGATCAAAATAAAATAATTCATCGGGCTAATACTACCACGTACCAGTACGTTAAAATCCATTTGCAGATTTCGTAACACCTCGCCTAACAAAAAATAAACAAAAGGAAGACAGGAATAGTTTTAAACCGATTTCGGAAGGCCTTTGTTGATACCTGGCAAGGTAAAAGGGAAATCATCTGGGCACCGTTTCACGAAACCGACATAAGTACAAGTTCAACTTGTTATTATGACGGTTTCGAGAAAAGCTGCCCTGGTCGTAATCTATTCCTTCGGTTGTTAGCTCTCGATATAATATTTACGGAGTGGATTTCAAGTGAATGGCTTTGAGGAAGTTTCATGTCATCCAGCAGATGAAAGGATCATATTTTATTTCAGTATTTTCGTGACCCATTATGGTATTTGACATCCTATCTAGGATTGTTACAGCCAATTCAAAATAGACCCATAGATGGTCTACAGGGTACTTCTTCTAGATTCAAATCATTTACATTACTTACGATGGCCTGAGCGACATGATTAGGAAACGTCTGAGCGGCTATGGTGAATGATGCGGTTACAGCCGCAGCGGTACCCAAGGCCGCGGTACAACGGGTGACGTAGCAGAAGATTACAAATGTTGAAGTAGATGCTATTTCGTCACAAAACCTGCAATAAATAAGAAAATAAATGAAATCTTTACAACTTCACAAACGTCTTAGCGGCCAATATGAATCACGCGGTCATGACCGCAGCAGTAGCCTATCAAAGGCCACCGTACGTACAGCGAATGACATATAAGAAGATTACAAAACAAAATACAAAAAAAGTGGATGGAATCTCATCGCATAGGCCTAATCTGCAAGGAATAAAAGAAATTAAATCTGTAGTATCAGAAACGTATAAGTGGCCAAAATGAATGATGCGGTAGTGACCGCAGTATATATAGTAACCCAAGCTGCAGTAAAACGGTGCCTCACCGGAAGGTAACAATTATTAACGTAGATTTAGATTATATCTCATCAAATAACCTGCAATGAACTAGGGAATAGAAAATGTTGGAGCGACTGTAATGGATTTTGGCGATCATGACCGCAATGGTTTTCAAGGCCGCGTCAGAAATGATGACGTAACATCGTGCAAGTTGATGTAATTTCATCACAGAGCCTGAAATGAATGCTTAATGAGGAATGTCTGAGCTGCTATAATGGATGATGCGATCACGACCTTCTTGGTAACCAGGGCCGCGGTACAACGGATAACGTACCGTAAGACAGGGGCGGATCCAGCCGGCGGGAAGGGAGGGGGCCGAAAAAGGGGCAATTTTTTTTTTTTTTTTGCCTTCGAAAATTGAAAAAATTTCACCACACCCCTTGAGCGCCAGGGGAGGGGGCCATCTTCTTTTTTTTCCCCCAAAAGGGTGTTTTTACATGTTTTTTTTTTCTAGGGGAGGGGGCCCGGGCCCCTCGGGTCCCCTCCCTGGATCCGCCACTGCCGTAAGACCACAGACACGAATGTGGATGTCATCATGAACGGAGTAGGAAACGTTCGAGCCGCTGAGGTGAATTATGTGGGCCCATGCAGGGCCGCGGTAACCCGGGAGGCGTAACAGAAGACGACGGTATGAACATGATCAAATATCATATTTGCAATGGTTTTTCCTAGCTTTTTCATAAAAGGTAACATCATTATTGTGTGGATTAATATAAACATTGGTATAGGCGGTAATATTTGGCATGATGTTGGGGGAAAAAATAACCGTTCCCCCATGACATCCCTATAATATCCCTTGTTGAACAGGAATACCCTTCCGTCAAAATTGTACTTTCTTCGTGGAGCAGAGAGCACAAAAAAAGGCCGAATTAAGGCAACAGCTAAAGCAGAGACTCACCAAAATGTACATTGTACTTTTGGATCGAACCGAACTCAGGAGGATTTCTTATATAATATTCTACTTTACATAAAGGTCGCTAACTGACATACTTACCCGAATAGGATGTTACATCCGGCTACTATCCAAACTCCGGAAACAAAGGTGAATTTTGCTCCAAGTCTAGGAAGCTGAAAGGGAATACGCATGGGAAATAGTAGATTTAACCATAGATTTAAATCTCATTGAAATTTCTCGGCAAACATTCAACTTTATGCATTAAACTTTATGCCTATTCCAGATCACGGACCTACTAAATTATCTGAGACAATAATCTCAAAAGACAACCCAATATACATATCAGCTTATTGTAATACTTTAAGCCTAACGAGTATTTCAAGACATGCTATTTATCCCTCATTATTTTATTCATGCATTTACTTAATCATTAATTAACTTATTCATTTTATTCATTTATCTATTTATTGCTAAATTTCACTACGAAAAGCTACGATAAAGAAAATATTCATTTGAGCAACAGTCCATAAAGTGTAACCATCTTCTAAAAATTGGTAAATATATTATATTGTAAGTGAATACAGAGGTCTTACTGGTAACCAATTTATCAATTTATCCTGATTATGGAGGGTAGTGTCAACAGTTGTTGCCCCCCATCCCTGTTGAGAGCCTTGTACTTTTTGCACCATTCCATCGATAAGACCTTTTTAATAGTGTTATGAAGAGGCCAAGAATACATTAAATTTGAGCGAATTCTTTTTGTGGGCCGGCTATGCTTTGGGGGAGGGGCTTCACATAGGGGCTGTATAATAATATACTCACAAATTTTCCAAAGATCGGCGAAAAGATGACATTGACGAGAGCAAATGCACCAAATATGAAACCAATTTGTAGACTTGAAACACCTTTTTCCTTTGCCTGAAAAATAATATTTTAAAAAAATTATAAATCAACTACTGAAAAACATTGAAATGAAAATATTGAATCAGCAAACAGAATAAAAGCTGAGACATTAAGAAGCGAGGTATCAAAATGTACCCAATACTCCGATAATGATGATAATAATAATAGTAATAATAATAATAATAATACACATGTAATACTAATAACACTAATCATAATAATACTACTACTAATGTCTTATTTACCCAGGCTAGCCCCATCAGTATTCAAACAGCTTTTCCTGAGGGCTCTGCCATTATTATTCCGCCACTATATCTCTTAAATTCAACTGAAGGACAATTTTCTGAATAGTGTGTACTGGTATTGTATTTACATGTATATTATAATCATTTTTTAATATGTTGTTACACTCTTTTTAAAATGAGATATTGTGGAAACCAATAAATGATCTTATCTTATCTTATCTTATTATTACCCCCAGCTGTTGCCAGGTACCCATTTACACCTCGGTGGAGAAAGGCAAAATATGGATAGATTTCTTGCCAAAGGACGTTAGTGCCGAGGTGGGTTTCAAGCCCCCAACCCTTGGATTGAGAGTCAAGTGAATGAACCACTACACCACGACACATCCAGCGATGCAGAACGAATACTTGTCAAAAAAACAATTTACCTCTTTTGACTACTATTTTAGTTTTTTAGTTTCTCAAAATACTTCTACAAGATATTATGCTAGAAATTAAGGACCGCACCCTTCTCTCAACGATGGCCTTGTATATTTGCATTTGCTCGTCAAACAAGACCGGTGCCACCCCCCCCCACGCACCTTTTAGAATCAACAGCTACTTTTAAGTTGTTGGCATGCACATTTACCACTCGAGAAGGTGCTTGCACCTCATACCTTATACAACACCTTATCGCTGGTGAGACAAGTTTCTAGAACTTTTAAGAACTCTTTTTTCTAACAATAAAAAAATATACCCACCTCTCTTGGAAAGAAAGGAGCCAGAACCGAAAAGGAGGCTTGATCAAGGAAGACGGAGATAGCCAGACTGATGAAGATGAGAACTTGAGACTTGGTAAGCTTAGAAGACTCCTTCAAAACTTCATCTTCTTCAGATGAGCTCTTACTCCTCTCGTCCCTCTGATAACTCGAGTTGCTACCATCCCCGTTATGCTCAACTTGGTTGATTTCTCTATCGAGGCGCGAAGATGAGTTTTCTGATTGGTTGGTGTCTTGAACGGAAGTTCTTGATTCGTCAGATATTAGGGGCGGAGTATTCAACTGGGAGCAGGTCGAATCATCACTCGAAATTACTTCAGTTTGTTCAGTAACGGTTGAATCATGTAAATGCACGTTCTTGGGTGATTCTACGTGGGGGTCTGTGACGTAATCTGATTGTTGGTTATTTTCATCAGTTGATAAACAATCTATATCCTTAGCACATACAGATTTCGCAGAAGTTTGATACACATTATCGCTAAATCTGTAAAAGTCTTTGGCGCTGTCTTCTGATTGGTCCATTATTCCGTGTCTAGATTCGCCAGGCGAAGCTCTGCTGTTTGATTGGTCAGGGAATATCCCATCAGATTGATCGCTGCCTCCCGTCAACGCTGATTGGACAGAAAATGACTCATCTTGTTGATTATGCAAATCCATGATCTATGATAGGTTCAATTTGTCGCTTCTGCAAGGCCTCTGTGGTAATCAGTCTCCTATCTGCACCGAAATGATTGGCTCTGAATCAAAATCTGGTACTTGTTGGCCAGTTAGAATTTGTGGTTTGCTTTTGTGGAATTGATGAATTTTCTTTGCGGAGATCATGCTTCCCTGGAGTAACTATTCCATCATGGCATTTGGCAGTCTTCCACCTTATATCGAGTCGTCCACAAATACCAAGGATTCAAATTTATTTCTGCAAGATAAATTTGAACGGAATAAAAATGATATCAGTCAAACTGATTGAAAACTTGTCCAATACCATCTGATCACTGGGTAGAGAGAGAGAGAGAGAGAAAGTAGTTCATTAGTGTATCGACGCAGACTTCATAATGTCGCTCGGTATCGGATTGCCCCCTATATGTTCATTGCTTGTGGTTCTGAAATATTCTAATTGCGACAACACTATGTAATGCGTTATCATGCAGGGGTCGTCATTATTCAAATTAATGTCTTGAGAGTTGAAATAAGAAATAAAATTCAGATTCAATTACACGTTAACACGATATATGGTTCCCATTGCGTTAACATGTCGCAATCAGCTCCCCTGATGAATGGTACTCACGACAGTGTAATAACAACTTTGATTTATGGAGAGTAAATAAAAAGATCTTCAAACACTGTAGCTCTGGACACACAAAAAACGTGGCATACAACATTTGTTGTTAATCGTGACAACAATTTGCAATGCATACACAAGTCGCCAATAGTCAGATTTATAGCTTCGAAATCGAAAAAGTTCAGAGGCACTGTAACATGATACAGTTCTTATTGCGTTAACATTTTGCAGTGAGCTCCCATCGCTCTCCATAAATAATGCAAGCACAATGATATCAAATATATTGTGCACGTACATGTATATCCTCCATGTGTCTTAAAGTCCAAGGGTTACTTTGTTCGGCATGGCGGAAATATATTTTGGTCCCATAAGCATCTTCCTGTGTTTTACGCCGTAAAACTTGAGGCATGATAGACAGTAAGCAAAATGAATGGTTTGGGTGAGAAATTGTTGGTTGGTCCCGTTTGAAATTCAAATTGAAGGTTTATCTACCGATGTCCCGTAACTTCCGTTCAAAGATAAGGCGTCGATTTTAAAAATGCTTGAAGACCCAATTGATTATACACGTGCACATGTGGCGTAATATCTATATTACGCATCATATTACTACTACTAGGCCCACTGTTAATACTACTACCACTACTACGGCTACTTCTACCACCACTACTACTACTACTACTACTACTACTACTACTACTACTACTACTACTACTACTACTACTACTACTACTACCACTACTACCACCATGCTGCTGCTACTACTACCACCACTACCACTACTACTACTACCACCACTACTACACTACTACTACTACTACTACTACTACTACTACTACTACTACTACTACTACTACTACTACTGCTGCTGCTACTACTACTACTACTACTACTACTACTACTACTACTACTACTACTACTACTACTACTACTACTACTACTACTACTACCACTACCGCAGCTACTACTACTACTATACTACTACTAATACTACTACTACTACTACTACTAACAATAATAATAATACTTCTTTTACTGCTCCAGAGTTCTGCTGCCTCTGTTACTACTGCTGCTTCTGCTACTGTACTTACTCTGCTTATCATGATTATGCCAATACTGAATTATACCAGTACCATTATTCTATTAGTAAAATATAAGCGATTTGAGTCGTACTTACCTCTCACATGTAATATCCTACCGAATCTGTAAACTGTGTGTATATTTGTTCAATATCGAGTTTTTTCCGGCTTTACTTCTGAGCATATACCCACACTCTCTAACTTCCTCTCTCTCCCCCTCTCTCTCTCTCTCCTTCTCTCTCTCTCTTCCTCCGGACTTCACAATCAGTTTCCAACCATCCATAGTGTTTTAGAGGGCGTCGTTTCTTTTAATGTAAGTAAAATACGGATTCGTGATTTGAAGTACAAAGTATAATGAATGGCTTATAGACCCAAGCTTTCTGATGCCATCATTATTCTTTTCTCTTATTTTTATAATGTATATTGTTTACCTACTGCAATCAATGAGCAATTTGAGGTATCCTCAAAATACACCCAAATCAAATTTGTTTTGGAGGGCGGAGATTTAGGTCAAATTATTTGGGATTTTTTTTTCACAAGGTCTGACACCATTTTCCAATTAAATTTTTTTTTGTAAGTTTTTTTCTTCCTCTTTCTGAGAATATGTAGTTGGGGATTTTAAGGGGCCAATTTTCTTTTTTTCTTTTTTTTTCTTTGAGGGGGGCGATTGACAACCCCTTTCTGATGGATTTTTTTATGTCAGTATTTTCATTCTTTATCAACTATTTGACAGAGTTTGGATCATGGGCTTGGATGTGGTGACATCGACACGATGTACGGATCTTTTTTCGGGGGCTTTGGAGGCTAAACCCGACAGCTACGATCAGGTTAACGACGATTTTGCCAATGGAATAAAAAGGTCTCAGTAACTTGAGAAAAAAAATCGCATCTTGATGGATTTCAGGTTTCAGACTGAACAATACGTAGATAGAAGAGTAAGAATTGTACTACGGTACAGTGATTGAAAAGAAGATTTTTTTTAAATGTCAATCACAATGTGATATAATTGAGGGGCGATTTCTTTTGGTGGAAAGTGTAGGGTTGCAATTGAATATATCACTTGTTTTATTTCCCATCCATTCTAAATATCCATTAAAATCATGCATCATTAATTGCCGTGATGAGAAAAGAAAATACATTATCATGACAATTAAATATACATGTATATGTATATCTAAAGATGATTATGTATTACATTATTGCCTTTTGATGTTAACTTTTGCAATTGTAAACAATTGGCAATAATGCATTTTACAATCGTCTTTTTTATGTTTCATATATTTATATATATATATTCTTCTTTACTATTACATAAATAAAGCCGCTGATTAAAACAAAAACTGTAAAAGGATAATTCAAGTCATGTGACAAATCTTTATGTGCATGATTGAATGCAGAATCTGTTATTGCTCTTTTTCGGATAACCCTTGTGCATATATGCATTTGTATCACTCAATACAATCAGCAGACGTTCAATCAGTGTAACAATAATATCAGCGATAACATTTTAACTGAAAATGCAACAAAACAAAGATTTTGACATTTATAGCATTTGTGATTAATTTCATTGTGTTTTTCATCGGTTGTTTGAGTGTAATATGTTTTTAGAAACTAAATTAATTCAAGGGTTATTGAGGGAACGAATAAGCAAATAGATAATTGTAGTTAGTTATACATAAATAAATAAATAAATAAAATAATTTCGTTGACATGATTGAATTTATCTGGGCAATAGCAAACAGGGGAATGGGTTATCAGGGGCGTGCATAATTTTATCTTGAATAACGGGGTGAGGGAGCAATGACGTATCTAGGGGGCAGAGGGGGCCCGTCCCCCGGGTGGCAGAAAACGTAGAAGAAAGGCAGAGACAGGAGAGATAGAGAAGACAAATTATGGTACGTAAGGATAATAGGCCTATATTTGCCAGAATTCATATTAGAAATGGCTGACGGTTACCCCTGCATCTTCGTTAAAACAATTAGTTTTATGAATTTAAAGGCAATGGGTGGTATTCCGATAGCGCGAACTAAGTTAAGCTCGGCTTGACTAGTTCACACTTTTATGGAGTGCCTGTGCCAACTCATTTTACCTGTACAGATTATTTTAATCCTGCAATGAAAAGTGTCCAAAAAAATAATTTTGCAATGAAATGGGAAGAAAAAGATAATATGAGTATGAACTGAATTTCAATAAAGTCTTTGGTAGATTATCTTTGTCATGAATATTGAAGGAGGAAGATGACACCTAGCATTCCTTAGAAGTGTGAACTAAAATTCTTGGTTAGTCTCGACTTAGTCCCGGCTTAACTTAGGAGAATACCACCCAATGCGTTTTCATTTTTTTTTAAACTTATTGCAAAGGAAAATTATAACTTGTCGAAGGAAAGGGGGCATGTGTCAAAATAAAAAGGGCACTTATCAGAGATCACAAGTGGAAGGGGCACTTTTACAAAGTAATACGGGCACTTTTCCTATGTAAAAAGAGGCACTTCTTACAAAGTTAAAGGGGCATTTTCCTATGTAAAAAGGGGCACTTTGGGGGTACTTGAAGAAGTGGGGCCCCTGCCCCCGGAGGACCGCCTCTGAGAGGAGCTGAAGGCAGAAGAGGAGATGAAGGCAGAGGAGGAAGAGATGGAGGCAGAGAAGGATGAGGAAATGAAGGAAGGGAATGAAGAGGGGATGAAGGCAGAGGATGAGGCAATGAAAGCATGGGACGGGCAGGAGGAGGAGATGAAGGCCGGGCACGAGCTGGGGGAGATGAAGGCAGAGGAGGAGACGAAGGCCTGGGATGAGCAGGAGGAGGAGATGCAGGCTGGACACGAGCTGGGAGAGATGAAGGCAGAGGAGGAGGAGGAAGTGGAGATGAAGACAGAGGAAGGGATGATGAAGGCAGGGATGGAGGATGATATGAATGCAGAGGAGGAGGAGGAAAAGGAGATGAAAGCACAGGAGGAGATGAAGGTAGAGAAGGAAGGGGAAGAGGTAAAGGCAGTTGAGAAGACAACATTGGAGGAGGAGGAGGAGGAGGAGGAGAAGGAAGAATAAGAAGAAGAGACGGAGGCAGTGAAGGCGAAGAAGGAGACAATCCTGGAGGAAACAAAGGTGGATGAGAAGGCGGAGAAAGAGTTAGAAATGACGGAGGAAATAAAGGAATTCGCTGAAAGCTTATGAATGGAGATGTGGATGGAGAAGATGAAGATGGAGGAGGGACAGAAGCGGATGGAAGAGGTTGAGGAGTTCAAGAGGAAGAATAAAAATGAAGAAAAAGAGGTATTGGAGGGGGTACAGGTAGTACACGACTCTGAAGGTGAGGGGAAGACGAACGATGAAGATGGGAAGGGGGAAATGTTAAAGATAACATGGGATCAAGCGGTAGTACCTGGAAGAAGAAGAAGATGAAGACAGAAATGGTGGAAAGATTTATGCAGTTTTGGTTAGAGGAGGCACAGCAGACGCCCAAAAGACGTGGTGTGTAGGAAAGTATGTCATGTTCATTGAATTTATATTTTTAAAAAAATTATCGTAAATAAAATTGTAACTAAAATTGTAAATACATGCATCAATAAACTATCGAGGACTGTTGGGTATAATTTGATTCACTTTGGGAAAACAGGGAGTGGGAGGAACATGCAAATACAGAGGGAGTGAGAGAGGGAGGGAGAAAGAGAGGGAGAGAGGGGGAATGAGATACAAAGACACAAGGAGATAAAGAATGAGAGAGATAGATAGAGATATATCAAGAGAGAGATAGACAAATGGGGAAAGAAAGCATTAAATTGCTTGCATTTACTGGATCTTGGAACACTAACTTCGACACTTCATTATCTTCACAATGATCACCATATTTAACGGTCCGGTAAAATGCAATGGCCGAGTAACTTTAGTTCAAGCAAATTATATCTCAATCTTACAGAAAACTGAGGTACTCATACTCGAGCCAGCAATTTTCGAAAAAAACATCCATTAAAAAAAACCTTGATCTGAAAAACACATGCAATAGTTTTTTATCCCGATAAATAGCAAAATCGTTATCCTAATGTAATGGGTAGGGAAGCAATACGCGAGTATAGGCGAAGGTCGAGGGTAATCGTTAAAAAAAATGGTAGTTTTCGCACCCTCACAAATTGGTGAACACACAATCGCAATGACTTTCAAAAACATTAACCTGAGGAAATTTCAATAGCCTTGTACATCTCTCTTTTTTATATTCGAACATTACATGTACAATGACATACGTGAATTCCATAGGCAATGCACTAAGGTATTTATATTATCCTTAAGCTGATTTCTTGAAAGTATTTGCGATTATGTTCGAATGATTGAATTGAAAATTCGTGGTACATCCCTTAACATATTAATTATCGGCAAATTGTAGATACAAATATCATGACTATCCTTCATTTGAAATGCATCAGTTGGGTTCAGTAAATATCCTTAAGCTGATTCCTTGAAAGTCTTTGCGATTATGTTCGAATGATTGAATGAATGAACTTAACATAATTATCGGCAAATTGCAGACACACGCTGCGCATCTAACTCTCATGGCTATCCTTCATTTGAAATGCATCAATGCATCAGTTGGGTTTAACACCATGTTGTTTTCTATTTAGGAAATTATCAAAATATCGTCACAATAAGCCTTTAAAAAAACATCGACCCCAAAGGGTATTCAACAAGAGGCGATGGCTGATCAGTAATTACTCTAATGGACTTAGCTGGCATAAACAAATCTATAGAAACATCTCAGTGTATAATTTAATGAATAATGAAGTACATCGCCACAAAGAATACCTAACGTAATGGAAATCGAATTATAGTCACACCCCTTTTAGTGCTTTTTTTAATTACCTATTTATTAGCATAGTGCTATAGTAGGCACGTTTCTCCCAATTATATATTCATCTACATTGTAACTTAAAGTCCAAGTCCACTCCAAAAATAACTTACTTTCAATAGAAGCAGAAAAATCAGACAAACCAATGAAAAAAAAGTTTGAGCAAAATCGGATAACTAATGAGAAAGTTATGAATTTTTAATGACATGAAAAACTTTGAAAATCACTAGACAAATTGGCAACTCACTCATGAGTCTGTGACGTCATGTCCTCACTATCCACTAATTTTTTCTTTATATTGATAATATAAATTTCCTATTTTCCCCTAAGAATCTTATTTCTTCACACCAGCATCCAAGTTAGATTGATAGTAATATGTTTTTGTGTGGATGCACTAATATAGAGTAATTTTTTCCAGTTAAATCATGAAAAATTTGAATTTTGATAAACTATTTATATAAAAATCAATAATTATGAATATACAATATTCAGAAATAAGTATCAATTCTTCAAAATTCATAAAAGATTTGGGAAATGTCATGCACGCAATATGATACAAATCATATAACCTTGGCAAAGGCATGGGGAAATCAAGTTTTGGGGGATAGAAATGGAAATTAATGGGATTAAACTATATAAAGCAATTGATAAGTAGTGAGGACATGACGTCACAAACTGATAACCAAATTGGCAATTTGTGTTGTGATTCTCATTGTTCCATAGTTCTACATACTTTTTCAAAATTCATAACTTTCTTATTAGTTATCCGATTTTGCTCAAACTTGTTTTGATTGGTTTGTCTGATTTTACCGCTTCTATTGAAAGTAAGTTATTTTTGGAGTGGACTTGTCCTTTAAAGGGATAGTTGAGTTTTGTTGCAAAGGGCGCTACACATTTTTTTTTTTTGTGTTTGTGTGTGAGATAATGAAACACTGAGTGTCAAATTTGAAAGAATATACAATTCAAATGACAAATTCATCTTTGTTTGATTAAAATCAGTTCAGAGACGGCTGAAATATCCATAAATATAACCATTTCTAATATTTGTGGTGCCCACAAATATTCGGTAATTTTGAAACAGCCGTTGGAAAACGAAAAAGCGCCTTATACTTTTTTTATTCCAGCCAATGCCAATATTAGCTTTTTGTTGGCTTTTTCGTGTTGGTTATAATACGCACAACCAGCCGGCCCGTGTATTGTTATTATTAATTAATTAATTAATTAATTAACGTTCACCGTATTTTTTGAAAGAGTAGCTGAATTGGTATGATCGTATTCAATCTAAATCACACATTTGGGGTCTAAAATTACCTTAATAGCAATTTTAGGTTCTAAAAGGGCACTAGAAATGTCATAAATAAGAATAAGAGCAATAACCATGCACTTTGAAGGCATTTGCGGTCTTAAACAAGAACTTGACTATCCCTTTAACTTCCTTTTGTCACACAGGGGTCTTTAAAAACAAGCCTTGCTTTTAGATGGACTCCTTCAATTATGTTGCCATGATTTTATCTAGACCATTCAAATTGTCTGATAATCTATATAACCATCTGCCTTAAAAATTATGAAATGTGGATCTTTTTTGTATCACTTCTCGTATCCATTTCGCGTATTAATGTTATAGCGGTTTTATGTACAATTTTGTTATGTATTTAACAAACAAAAAGGGGAAAAAACATAGACATATTTGGAAATAAAAAATTTTAAACTTGAGACTTGACACTTTTGACTCTAAACATTGAAGAGTGATAAAATATTAATTTCATTTTTTCAATTTAATTATCAAAGTCGGTCGTGCCATGTTTGTAATGTGTTCATTAAAGTCATCCAATCGCACCTAGGTCTGTCGCCTGTATTTGTGGCATCTCCTCGCTCTAAGAGTCTCGTCGCTCTGAAATTGAATTAAAATATCTAAAAATATATAGCCTTCACTCACTTGAGTACATCAATTATGAAAATTGGTATGAAATCACTCACCAATGTGAGTACACTTCCTCTTATGCATCTATTTTGTAATCAATTCATTACTATTATTACAACCAGGCGCGGATCCAGGGGGAGGCCGAGCGGGCCTTGCCCCTGCAAAAAAGAAGAGAGACAGAGAGAGAGAGACAGAGAGAAGGAAAAGAAGGGAAAGGAAAAGGGAAAGAGGAGAGAAAGGGAAAGAAAGAAGAGGAAGGAGAAAAGAAAGGGGGAAGAAGGAGATCGGGGGGCGAAAGGGCCTTGCCACCCAGGCTGTTGCCTCCCCCATCAAAAAAATAAGAGAGAAGGAAGGCAAGGGAAAGAAAAAAGGAAAAGAGGAGATAAAGGGAAGGACAAAAATAGGAAGGAGAAAACAAAAGAAGGGGGATATCAGTTGCAATTTTCCCGCCAACAAGTTGTGGATCGGGGGGGGGAGGCAAAGGCTCTTGCCTCCCTGGAAAATTTGTGAGAGGATGGGAAAGCGTGCGTGTTTTTTATTATAGGGGTGAGAAGACATGAGCTCCTGAACACTGGCGTACTAATGGGGGGGGGGATAGTTGCCCCCCCCAAATAAAATTCAAACGTGGTTTGTTTCTAAATCGATACCAGTGATTTACAAATGTTGCTGAAATGACATGATTTTCCGGGATTTTTCTCAAATTTGTTTTTTGTAAATTATATTTTTTTATGCGTTTGTTGGAAAATTACAAATTCCCAAATTTACAGTCAGGCAAAAAAAGGCTTATTTAGAAGCCTTCATGTCAGCGCCTGCAGAACGGCGGGGCTAGAGCCCCCCTCACTTTTTTGAAAACGTATTTTAAAGATAAAAAAAAGAAAGAGAAAAAGAAAGAATGAGTGACCTGCCAGTGTCACAAATGAGATATCAAAATATGCTCATCTGACCGTAATTAAATGCTTCAAACCCCTGAGCATCTGGGGCTCTACCCCTGACCCCACCAAGGGCCCTATAAGGAGGGCGTCTGGATGCTCATCTGCGAAATTAAATACCTAAAACCCCTGAGCTTCCGGGGGCTCTGGCCCCCTGGATCCCACCAAGGGCCCTTAGGTGGGCCCCTGGATGCTCATCTGACCTTAATTAAATGCCTAAAACCCCTGAGCTCCATAGGGCTCAGCCCCTGACCCCGCCAATTAGTGACCTGCCAGTGTCACAAATAAGGTATCAAAATATGCTCATCTGACTGAAATTAAATGCCTAAAACCCTGGACTTCCGGGGGCTCCGTCCCTGGACCCCACTAAGGGCCCCAAACGGGCCCCTGAATGCTCATCTGACCATAATTAAATGCCTGAAATCCCTGAGCTTCATGGGGCTCAGCCCCCTGGACCCCCCGCCAATTAGTGTCCTGCCAGTGTCACTTATAATGTATTAAAGTATGCTCATCTGAACGTAAATAAATGCTTAAAACCCCTGAGCTCCATAGGGCTCAGCCCCTGACCCCCACCGCCAATTAGTGACCTGCCAGTGTCACAAATAGGGTATCAAAATATGCTCATCTGACCGTAATTAAATGCCTAAAACGCCTGGGCTTCCGGGGGCTCCGCCCTGCACCCCATTAGGGGCCCTAAACGGGCCCCATGAATGCTCATCTGACCATAACTAAATGCCTAAAACCCCTGAGCTTCTGGGGGCTCTGCCCCTGGACCCCACGACAATTAGTGTCCTGCCAGTGTCACAAAGAAGTTATCAAAATATGCCCATCTGACCGTTATTAAATGCCCATACCCCTGAGCTTCCGGGGCTCCGCTCCTGACCCCGCCGGGGCTTTGCCCCTAGACCCCACGCCAATTTATGCTACGCTCTACCTGATCGTAAATACTTTAGCCTCCCCCACCCACTTTGAAAAAAAACGTTCAGCGGGGCCTGCATGTAAGAGTGGGGTGATGCGGATTTTTGTTCTGCCCCCCCCCCAAACATGTTTGCCTAATACGCCACTGCTGGTCACCATTACGTACCAATATTTGGCTCGCACAATTTCAAATGTGGGCCTCCCCCAAGAAATCCTGGATCCGCGCCTGATTACAACTTATCATTATCTGTGATTATTATTATATATAAATAATATTATCATAATTATTATTATTATTATTGTTATTCTTCTTATCATTATTATTTTTCATCATCATCATCATAATCAGTAACACCATTATTATTGATATCGTTATCATCATCATTATCATTATTATTATTAATATCGTCATCATAATCAGTAACACCATTATCATTATTGTTACTTTTACTATGTTTGTGTGCAGGAATGATGTGTTGAATGGTCGTAAGCGTCAGTTTAGTTAGGTAGACATGGAAGTGATAATAAAATGCTTATCATAATTATCCTAGCCATATTGTTTGCCTTGCTTGCAGCAACACTAATGTATGCATTTCGCATCTGACTATAGATCAATGAAATAATTCGTATCGAGGCACTTCACGAAGATATATGTATTAAATTTGGTTATATTATGAAAATGAACCATTACGTTAACTCTAGTAATTCAGCGATTGGGATGGCGTACCTCGTGACAACGCGCTCCGCGCCCATCCAAAGCGGCCGTGTTGCTATGACTATTGCATAGCTTTGGACACAAAGCTATGATAGACATAAGAGCAGAATTTGACATCCTATCGCATTTCGGATAGATACTGTCGTGATGAGAAGTACAATACTGGAGAGAAGAGATAAACCGCACGAAACAAAGATTGTGATACAGCGAAGGAAAATCGATAGACATTCAGCGAAATCAAGATAGGCCTACATCATAGAAATATGATAGAGACATGTCGTAAGCGCAAGGAGCCGAGAGACATCACAGGATATTGAGATAAAACGCGGAAAATCGCGATAAACCGCGGGATATCGGGGTAAATCGCCGCAAACTGAGATAGGTCTATACCTCGGGAAATTTGGATCGATGTGGGAAACTGAGACACATCTTGGGAAGTCGAGATACATCGTGGGGTCGAGATACATCGTAGGAGATCGAGATACTTCGTGGGAGATCGAGATACATCGTGGGAGATCGAGATACTTCGTAAGGAATCGAGATTTATCGCACGCCATCGAGGTACATCCCTGGAGATCACAAGGAGTCGAGATCCTTTACTCTGAAACCGCGACACCCGTCCCAAGATCAAGTTTATGGCAAGTAGTTATAGCTATAAATATACAATACGGGATGTCCCAAAAGAACGGGTACTATAATATTACAAATAAAACTTCAGAAATTTCACAATAATTAGGTAAAAGATAAGAAAGCTATTATTTACATTGCGGTTTCCAAACGTTTACAAGAAGGGCGCAATGAATAGCACCCGTACACAATCGACGCTAAAGTTTTCCCCTCTACATTTAACGGGGAAACATTAAAAGTGAAGCCATTCCATCTTATTAGGGCAAAGGGTATTTATGAATTTTACATTGACCATGCTAGATAAAGTCTTGTTTGTAAATTCTTTACTAGTGCAATATAGTGATTAGACGATATGTCACATGGGAGTTACTGGAAGTTTTCTTCTGCAAAGTGCACATAAAAGAAACGTGAAAATAGGCGTTTACCCACCATCGAAGTGTGCAAGGATAACAGTTTAAAATTCCGCAGAAAGTGGGTGTTTTTGTTAATCAGCCAGTCCGTAGTAATAATGAAATATGGGCATGGGCAGATACAGGTCATTTGCACCAAAATTGTAAAACCCACCGGGGCGAATACTCGATACGTGTTCAAGACTATAGTCCAGGTTCTGTCCGGTTTAACTTTTTCAATCATCTTTTCCCCTCCCTTACACGCATCCCAAACAGAGTGCAATGATTGTCTTGCTTGTGGCGCCATCCCCAAAAATTCACCTGAAAAATTAAATTTAATTTGAATTAATGCGTATATACATAATTATTTGTTCAATTTTGTATTATTTCCATGTATCTTTCAATAATATTTTTCCACATTTGTTATGCCTACGTTTTGTAAAACAAAATATTCATATAGGCCTACCATGTGAATCAATTGTTTAATATCCAGATTACTTTTCGATCGATATCAAGTCTATACTACAAAAGATATTATGATAAATACGATTTCTTCATTATACTCGGTATAGTATACCTAATGTTAGGCCAATTATTTGTCCGACGAATGAACTATAGGCAAGTTTATGTCGAAACCTGGAACTGTTTTGTCCAATCACGACCACGTTTTTAGTAAAATTAAAGGAAATCCTAACCCAATAAATAAGTTATGTTATTTTGAGAGATTTATTGTATTTTTGACGAATAACCTACAAGATCCCCACCAAAGTGTATAAGAGAGGACCTGGTATCAAGCGATATATTTTTGGCATAATGTAAAGTTTCTCAGTACGACGTGGGCATCTTCATTTTTTTGATAACGTGACGTACTAAGCGAAGACGTTTATTGGGTAAAAGTATTCAATTTCATGGATGCTTTTTCACACGTGTGTGGTGATGAAATATTTTTCTTTTGTACTAAGCTTGTCAGAACGCAAATTGCATAAAGTAAGTTGTTGCTCTTCTGGGGTGAAGGTTTCGTATAAGTGAAATAGAATTGTCAACTGCTATATTTTAGTATTTTTTAAAGAACTACGTTAATCCCCCATTATAGAATCTTCATCAAATATTATTTAACCTCCTGAACTATGATTTTCCCTGATTAAAAGGTATAGGTTTTGTTATTGAATTACAATGTCTCTTCAACTAGAGTTTGGTGCATGATACAAGTACAAGTTCGCCTGGTACGTCACATTATCAAGAAAATGGCTGCGCCCATGTCATGCTAAAAGATATTACATCATGCCAAGAATGTCTTCGTTTCTAGATCTCTTGTACAATTTTCTGAAGGAATATTGTAGATCGATAGGAATGAATAAAATTTGTCTTTCAGCATAGCTACACATATTCTTTGGGGTGAGGTTTCCTTCAGGAAAAAAAAATGACGCGATTTAAGCATATTATTTCCCCTATTTTGGTTGAACCAAAGAGATATCTCTTTGGTTGAACATATAATTACATTTCTAGTGGACTGTTTTTACCCAACATTTTGTTTAACTTTAAAAATTGCACAGTCCTATGTAATACCTAGGGGGTGTTTCACAAAGACTAAGATCGACTTTAAGTTGGACTTAAGTATAGCGGGCCATTCATGCAATTGGTTGCTATCACCATTGGTCTCTAAATTATAATCTTTAGATAATATTTTTTCCTTAAATAATGAACTATCAAAAAATGTAAACTCTGTAGATTTGAGACCACGATTTGTACGTCCCTTGACAGACAAATGCCAGTAAATGATGAGAGAAAACAATGGCATGGACGGCCTGCTATACTTAAGTCCAACTTAAAGTCGATCTTAGTCTTTGTGAAACACCCCCCTAGTATCCTTTTCTCGACAAAGGCATATCTAAATCACGGAGTAAATGACTTAGATGATTCTTCCTAAAATTGACGGAATCGCCTGTTTGTACTATATCAGCATTTCGTTGGTTGAAAATTCGCAGTCTGACACTTGAAAGGTTGGTCACGTAATTTAAAGCTACTAGAAACACTTAAATCTCGTGACAAGTTAATGATGGAGTGTGCGATTGAAGTTGAAAACGGTGTTAAAGAAAAGTAAAGTAACATCTCATATAGTTTACACAAAACTCTACCTAACATTTATTATTACCACAGATCATCCCCAAATGCACATTTTGTTTGATTATTTGATATGTGTTAATTTCTCCCTCTCTCTCTCTCTGTACTGTTCTCTTTCACCAGGTGCTGAGCCATAGGACTTAAAGAATATTCTTGACGAAGTTAACCGCCCAATGATGTCGAAGATAATAGCCATCTTGTTTATTGGATTGATGATATTTCCACCATCATATCCAGCTCAAAGCTGGACTACATATTCGAAAGATGAAACAACATCGAGTAATATGGTTTCTACCGAATCTACGATAGCTCTGAATTCGGGATCCTCGTCTCAAAACTGGTCATCAGAGTCTAAAACTAAAACAACACCTAGTAATATGACCTCAGCGGAAATAATAATGTCTTTGGCATCATCATCATCATCATCATCATCATCCCTGCACTTGACAACTATAATTGATGATACCACGTTGAGCACTACTCAAGGGAAGTACACTACAGTGGCAGGTACAAACCATTGGTCTCCTTCTTGGTGGACCAGTGGAATAGTGTCTGCCACTACAGCTTCTCCTAATCCTGCCACTGTTGCTTGGATCTGGGACCCAGTTATTTGGTCTTGGTGGCTTGGTCTAAAAATGGTCTCTACAGTTCTGGGCCTGATAGGGAACTTCCTCGTGATGTTGGTTCTTTTCAAAGGCGCAATGCCGGTAGCTCTGCAGATGCTTTTATTGGGAACCTAGCGGCTGCTGATTTCCTAACATCTCTGTTTCTTATTCCGTTACCCCGTGCGTCTCAGGTGCCTTCGACGCTCTTGGGGAAGCTCTACTGTAAGATTATCTTTCCATCTATCTTAGTTTGGTTTTGCATCTTCATGTCCACCCTAACCCTCATGGCTATCTCTGTAGAGCGCTTCGTCGCCATCGTATATCCGATTCATTTCGCTCGCTTGAGGAAACGACAGCACATTACTGCTGGCATCATTCTCATTTGGGGAATGTCCTTGGTGGTTAATCTTTTCATCCCTCTTACCATCCATGTGAACGATGAATCACACGAATGCACAGTGGACTTTATGACATTCGCCAGTCAGGTCACCATCGGTGTATACTCTGCTCTAGTATGTTATATCATTCCCACGTCGGTCATGTTGGTAACCAATGTGACCGCAGCGCGCACACTGCAGCGACAGTTCAAACGATTCAATCGGGGAGAAGGAAAGTCTACGGCATCTATGAACCTTCTGGTCGCCAGAAAACGAGTACTGTATATGCTAATCCTTGTCATCATCATCTATGGCATCTGTTGGGGACCTAACTCAATTGCATTTTTCCTCTACAACATTCGCGTCTTGGATTCATCGTACCTCTACGGCCCTATCGACCAGGTTCTGGTTCTGTTAGCATTCTATAACTCCTGCGCTAACCCGATTGTTTACACTCTCTGCTATCCGCAATTTCGCAAGGCTCTTCGCAAATTATTCACGTGTTCCAAAATAAGCAACAATGCCATTTTCGAAGCTGGGACTACAATAAACGTAAGCAAAGACGACAATGCAATGACAGTTGTGTAGTCCTACAGTCTTTCTGACTAGTATGCTTTACCTACATTTGCCGAGAATGAGGGTCACTGGCGAAGGTTGGCCTAGCCATGCTGGGTGAGAGGAGGAGATCGAGGTAACTTTGTTGAAGGTTGATGAAAAAAATTACATAATTTTTGTATAAAATGTTACTTATTATATTCCCTCTACTGTACTAACCCTCTGACATGCAAAAAATCCTGAAAAAATTCTCAAACCACAAAGATATCTATGGTTTTCTTTGAAGGCGTCACTAGTCAACACCCTCTAACAGTGATTAACAGTAAATTCTCCCAACCATTTTTGAATTTTCCCAACCGTTTTTCCATGAAGAAAAAAAAAACAGGCTATTAAACATCTTTCAACACTTATATGTCTGGAATGGTATATAGAGCCAATATATTGCTTTGTGACGATTTACATTCACCTAAAATGTAATTAAATTGTAATAATATAGTTGGGAGAATTAAGGAATCGATCAGATCAGTTTTTCCCAATTTGTATCATTAATAATGGTCCGTTTTCACTCAAATTTTCAGATTATCTTTAATTGTACATCTATCATTGAAGTCACTACCTTAGCACCACTTTCTCTCATCTGAACAATGTTACCAAGTCCCTTATGGGCTTTAAGTGCAGCGCGGTGTGGCACGTTCACTCAAGCATACATAAAGGGCCCTAGTGGCTCTTGATGATCGAGACTGAAGTGTTCTACCTTTAGGTTGACAAACGTACACAAGTTGTCAGGAACTGCAGGGAAATTTGTTTTTATCTAAAAGACAATTATCGAGCAGAAGCTTATAGAAACGTATTCTATTTTGAGCATTGAGCCTTCTAATAACTTAAAGGGCAAGTCCACTCCAAAAAATAACTTACCTTCAATAGAAGCAGAAAAATCAGACAAACCAATCAAAAAAAGTTTGAGAAAAATCGGATAACTAATAAGAAAGTTATGAATTTTTAATGACATGAAAAACTTTGAAATCACAAGACAAATTGGCAACTCACTCATAAGTCTGTGACGTCATTGCCTCACTATCCAGTAATTTGTTTTCTTTATATTGATAATATAAATTTCCAATTTTCCCCCTAAAAATCTTATTTCCTCACACCATGCATCCAAGTTATATCAATAATAATATATTTTTGTGTGGATGCACTAATATAGAGTAATTTTATTCAGTTAAATCATGAAAATTAAGAAGTTTGATAAACTATTTATATAAAAATGAATGATTATGATTATACAATGTTCAGAAAACAGTATCAATTCTTTAAAGTTCATAAAAGATTTTGTGAAATGTCAACCTGGGCAAAGGCATGAGGGAAATCAACTTTTGGGGGATAAAAAGGGAAATTAATGGGATAAAAATATATAAAGCAATTGATAAATAGTGAGGCAATAACGTCACAAACTGATAACCAAATTGGCAATTCGTGTAGTTATTTAAAAGTTAGTAAGTTACTTTAAAAAAAATCATAACTTCCTTATGAGTTATCCGATTTTACTCAATTTTTTGTTGCTCTGTTTCTCTTGTTTTTCTGCATCTATTAAAAGCAAATTGTTTTTGGAGTGGACTTAGCCTTATGCATGCCTATGAGTATTTCAGACAAGGAAATTTGAATGTGTACCATATTGATATACGTCTGTGGCGAAGGAATTATAGCCGCAGGCCCAAGTTGCAAATGCTGCTTTATGCAGGGATAATGTTGCCTATATACGGCTACATAATTCTATATTATATTTGTTTATTGTAGTGGTTTGAGCGTCGTTACGTCAGAAAGTGCGCTTTAAAACATATACATATGTAGTTATCATTGTTGTTGCTGTTATTTTGTATCATTTATTACGTAAATATCCGATAATAAGTCCACGTGTTTGCATGAGATGACGTAATAAATGGTGAAGAAGAGAAGATTTATGCATGCTTTAAATCCAACAGTTGTTATTAGGCCACATATTTTCGACGTACATTACGTCTTTATCAAAGTGATGATCGCTACGATTGTCAAAGTCACCATCAGTAACGTTAATAGCGCACAAAAAGATCTAACGCCGTGGATTAAAATTGCACTTCACTTAATGAATTAAATTATATTCAATTCAATTCAATTCAATTCAATTCAAATGTTATTGTCCAATTACTGGAAATTTGTTTCGTTTGCATGTGAATACAGAATTTCAGATTATAAGCAACAATAAGATACAAATGGATACAGAATAATACAATTTGTCTTAACATGGATAACACGAAATGCGATACAGATGTAGTACAAAATGTAAACCAAATATGTACAAGTTCTCTTAAGTTCTCCTTTATTTAAACCATTTTTAGCCTGCCGTGTTATTGTCAGGCATTCGAATCTTGTAAACAATAAAATTAAGCTTTTTAAGCCACATAGATGTGCTGTATTTTCACCGGGTATTTTCATCGTCTCTTTATTTCTGTTGTGTGTTTTTTGGAGTACTTCTTCGATCTCACATAGTCCTTGGCCTCTCTTATCGAGCTGTGTTCACGCTGGTTTCTTGATTTACATCAATATTTATTTCCAATTTGCCATGCGAATTTCTTTTTTAAAGGCCGAGCGACTTCGCTAACTCCCCCACGCACGCACACAAGTGCATGTATACCCAAATAAGTTTGTGTGTGTGTGTGTGCGTGTGCGTGTGTGTGTGTCATGACATCTCATTACTCATCACAAAGAGAACAAACTATTTCAACAACTGAATCATGTGAATTGTTTGAAACGCAAAGTTGCCGAAATGTCTGAGTAATGGCGTAACTTAATTTTTTTATTCCCCGAGAATTCAAGATTCCTGAATAGCGTCATATCCGGGTAGCGAGGTATATAATGAACTACCGAATAATAACCGTTCATTCTTTACGAACAAAACAGTCAACTGAGCCTCGTAACACAAAGGTTTGTATTACCAAACAGAATCGTTATGTCAAATTTGCAGTTGATCTCAAACCTTTGTGTTACGGGGCTCTGGACTTTCTTTTTATGCAAGTATTTAAATTACACCCTCTCTCTTCGACGTATTAAAGAGAGAATTCCGAAGCCACTGCTCGTTCGGGGAATGGCCAGCTTGCTTGAACGGGTGCTAGACTGCTAGTCAAGTTGAAAATGTGATGAACCGTTTAGCAATGCCAACCTCATCAAAACTGTTTTGCCATCAAGTCAAGATAGCAAGAACTTTAATGTAAATGGATGGGGTGTTTACTATAATAAGGACTTATGTCCATGTAATTACTTTTGTGATATTGTAGATGCCAAGAAATGTGTGAGTTTCTCTATCTAAATGAATCTAAATGAACCTTTAAGTGTTAAAATCCATGGTTTCTTTGTGGATGGGAAGCTTATTTGGTTATATTTTATTTAAACAAAAATTAAAGGTACTTCGATTGTTATCTATTTGTGGTTTTTAATGCTAACCCTAATGACGCCCAAAACGCATTACGAAATTGATCGCTCTCATGTAAGTAGGGCGTTCATGCATTATCATAAAGCGTTAATGGTGCGATACAGTGCTCTAAAAGAGCTGACATTGCCAAACTTCTCTCCAATCATTCCCCCAATGCTCCCCCTCTCTGCCTTTTCTCATATTTCTGTCTGTCCCTCTTTATTTCTATTTATCTATCTCTCTCGATCTCTTTTCTCTCTCTCTCTCTTCATTTTGTCTCCTTATTTCCTTTCTTCCATTATCTCCTTCTCTTTTATATTGTGTCTAGTCCCCTCCCCTCTCTCTCTCTCTCTCTCTCTTCCTCTCTCTATCTCACTCCCTCTATCTCTCTCTCTTTACCTCGTCCTATCTCTTCGCCTATATCTTCCTCTCTCTCTCTCTCTCTCTCTCTCTCTCTTTACCTCTCCCTATCTCTTTCCCTATATATCCCCCCTCTCTCTCTCTCTCTCTCTCCACCTGTTGTGATTATAATGAGGAAATATAGGCAATGACGTAGTCATGATTGATTTCATTCACTGAATGGTTCGGTGAGGGTCCGATCGATAAGGCCATAAAAAAAAGATGTTGTATTGCCCTTTGCGACCGACCCCAAAATCTAAATATCAACGGTCGGCTTTTTTTTTCACCGTTTTTTTAAATAATTTTTTTTAATGAATACAAAGTATGTATTTTGTTTGTTTAAATGGGATATAAATGCATACAGTCATCAAATTATTCCCAAATTCTCACTCGTCTTCTGCCCTAGTTTCAAATTCCTGCTTGCATAAACATGGAAGTAGACCCCGGCCTCGTGTACGTGTATACCATGCACTGCACCAGCTAGAAACCAGCGAGATTTGGGCGACGTTCCCGGTTTTGAATTTTTGGGGCGACGGTCGCTCTTTAGAGTTTTCTATAAAAGTCTCACAACACTTTATTCATGACATATTTTGAAGGCATTAAAAAAAAAAGTGAAAAAAACAAATTTCCGACCGACCGAACCATGTTTTGGCACCTAAAGGGCAATACAACATCTTTTTTTTTAAGGCCTAAGGTTCAACGTTATTCTCGCCTTGCACATTACTAGCCGATCAGACCCCCCCCCCCACACACACACACACACACGCACGCACACACACACGCACACAAACGCACCCCACACTCGCACACGAACATTACATACGAACAATACACACTCACCCACACAGACACCCCTACCCCGCCTCCAGCCTTGTTTCTCATACATTAACACTTATATACTGAAGAGTGCATTAAGGCCATATAACAAAATATTCATGTTTAGCGTCCCCGCCCGCTTCCTTTTTGGGGGCCGCCAGCCCTTTGTTTTCAAAATTTTATTTTTTTCAATTTTTTTTTCTCAATTTTTTTTAAATTTATAAATCTTAATGAAAAAACATGAAAAACATACTGCTAAAATGGTCTTTTTCTGAATTAAAAAAAACAAAACATAAATGCTGGCGGCCATCTTGAAAAATAGCCCGACTGGCTGGAAGGAAAATGTACGGAGCGGCCATTTTGAAAAAAAAAAGGGGCCTCCTCCTTCTTATTTTTCAAAAAGGCAGGACGCTAAACATGTTTTTTTTAATGGCCTAATGTGTCTTCTATAGTGTCGGATTGCGATATCTTTTTCCTCTTTTTAAGTGAAATGCTATACATTCAATAGTTAGTGAACTTTACTAATATTGAAACGACATCAAACAAACCAGCTTTACCACTGAAAGGTATATTACTCAACCATATTTGAAATAAAATGGTGACAAACACCGTGTTTCCAACTATTTCATTAACTAAAATAATTGAACAAGAAACATGAAGGAAACAGGGTGAATCCAGGCACCCCAATGCTGGAAAGAAACGCACTTTTTAGAAAACTTCACTTTTTCATGCAAAAATGCTCATTTGTTCTATGCACGCAAGTCAGATTGAGCGGATGATAGAACGTTTCCATATGTTTATCTCCTTAATCCCGATACCATACTGTGTATAAGCCGTATATCTGAGCCGCATGATCTTATAGGATGAAGTGGCATATAAAAGAAAATGTCAACACTTTCACTGAATCCCCCAAACCAAGAGGCCCTCCGCATGGATCTTTCATTTCCTTAGATGGATGGGTGAGCTTTTTATTTAAGAGCGAAAGCATGTATCATTCATGAGGGCCAAACGGTGGGATGAAATCAATTATGACATTGGTAGCAATGTAAAAGATCAACGAAGCATTGAGAGGAACTAACAGGTGGGAAGATACGACAAAAAGAAGTACAGAGAGAGGGAGTGAGAGAGAGAGATCGAGGTAGAAACAGAGAGCGGGGAGGAAGATTAGAAAGAAAAAAAGTAGCAGAAAATAATAGAGAGAGAGAGAGAGAGAGAGAGAAGGTGACAAGAGAGAGAGAGAGAGAGAGAGAGAGAGAAAGGGAGACAAGAAATAAAGAGAGTAAGAGAGAGGGGGATGGAGGGTAAAATGGTTGATTTCTCAAAAGTCTTTTCGATCATGTTACAAGTTAGGATAAGCTTTTTTATCCTAACTTGTAACACGATCGAAAAGACTTTTTAGAAATCAACGTAAGTGCAATTCCAAAAACCCCATTGCAATGCATATATAAATAATGTTAGAATTACGTAATATGTTCATGTAAGTGTCATCTTGGCACATTAACATTTTAATCATGTTGATAGGTGACGCACATAGCTATCAAAATTGTCTTATAAGTTGACTTTTTGAAAGTCTTTTAGGTGACAAGATCATATATTTACTATAATAAGTGTCCATTTTTCTTCTCTTGCTTCGCTCGTTCTAAAATGTAGTAACTAAATGTATTAATTAAATGTAGTAACTAAATATTGATATTCGAGCAAGAGGCACCAGTGCCCTTGCCAACCATGGCACTGATGTCCTTTAGTGTTTATATACATGTGTTACCCTAAACCAATGTGAAGTAAGTTCGTGCCCGTTATTAACAAATTAATTGGATGAATCTTTGAAAGTATACATATGCGTACGTTCAGGTAACAGATCTCTATAACCCTTTGTATATACATGTATCATCATAATTAATTTAACCGTCTCCTACAATTTCTTCAATCATTTACTCACGTTAAAGTAAATCACTCCTTTTTTGTACCTTCATTTCAAGGTCGGTTTATAATATTCAAGTTAGGACAGAACAAAATACACTTTACACTACTTGTTACAAGAGAAAATAATTTATTTAATTACAAAATTTAATTATTATGTGTCAAAACAATTACATGTACAATACTATACACAATACAATATCTAATACTGTGATTTCTTACTTAATGTCGACAAGAATCTAAACTAGTAATTGGCTGAGAGCAAGCATGATATCACGTATTGTTGCGACTTAAAGCCGCCTTGACGCTCTTACGAATTTTGGTCCCGCGCCACTTCAATCGCGCTTGCCAAGTTGCACCATTTTGTGGGACACAATCTGGGGGGCATTTCATCAACATTTGTCCACCGACAACTGTCGGCGCCGACTAAATTTGACCAATCAGAGGCCTGGAAAATAGTCGGTGACAATAAAATTTTCGGTGAAAATGATATTAGTCGGTGAAAACCACCGAATAATTGTTTCATGAAACGCCCCCCTGGTGAACAGTACAATTTGTCGCCACATCGTGCTATACAGGCTTACTTCACGACATCATTGGTTATGCCATGGCACGCAATGTCAATATTGATAGCTTTCCAACAGTGAGTCATTATGATATTCATCACCTTATTAATACCTTTTATGATATACCTCTATTTGGAAACAGAATTTACGCATGAGATAGGTCTTTGGTTTCTCATTCAAATTACATCTCGTTAAAGGTAGAAATACATTATGTAAGTTTCAAAATTACCGTCGTCCGATTTCATCACAAAATGAATCTCGTGCCAGAACAAATACTAGTCATTAACAAAAAATTTGTTACAGACAATGTCATCGCATTCTATTATAATTCACAATGTAAATAGAGATATAGATTTAAACTCTTCGCTCTTTAAGAATAAAAGCTGTAACAAAATATCTACGACTATACTAGTGATCAGTCAGACTTGAACCGAGTAACAATCGTTTTACGACTAAGTATATCGATCCACTCGCCTGAATGATGAAAGTGCATTCTTACAACGACCGCAGATACTGTCATGAATTCAAATCTAGTCAATTCCAACAGCTTCAATGCTGTTGTATATATATATTTTTCAGCTATCTTGTAAACAACCTAAGTGTGTTAATTAAAGAGCAATCGAATGTAAATATGTATATAACAATTTTGGTATCCCGTGTGTTAAGCTATATCAGATTATAACAAATGTACGTTTTCAATCGTTTTTTTTCTCTCTTTCTTTTAAATACGTGGTTATCATCTATTCTTTATTTTATTTTCATTTTTTAATGTATTTTCTATTTAAATTGAAAATTCTATTCACATATTTCTTTTAAATGATCAAGGATAATTCTTGAATGATCAGTTATTTCATGAGGATTATACCAGTTTATATGCTTGTGTATTTATCTATTTTGTTTTTGCTGCTGTTATTTGTTTTATTCCTACAAAACAGGGCATTATGGAAGAACACCAATTTGGTCATATGTGTATGTGCCACCCTGTATAAATATCAGAAATAAATAAATAAATAAACATATCTATATGCTCATATCCATAGTCAATGCATGTGAGATTATTGAAATTGCTCTTTATATTTTTCTTCCAGTGGTTGCAAAACGGTGCTTTTTTATTAAAACAAAAACATTCTGTGAGTTGCATAGAAACAGAATAATATTATTGTATTGTACGAATTGATTACTATACATATACTATGACACTCTAATTTTATGATTTGGTCATTCGTTCAGCTGCTAATTTTCCATTTTAACTTACGCTTATATATGCGATAAATTAATCAACTACATTATTACTATCTGCATAGTTTACTTAAAACATATATTATAGAGAAGTGATGCGCTCCAATTTGCAGCATTGGGCTTATCATACGTATTATTAAACAAAGGCTTGTAGTCTTCTACCAATCTCTCAAAATATGAATAATATTGAATTTTAAAAGTTTGCAATGTTTTAAACACTTAATCTTTGCAGCGTTGGATGTGTTTTCCTAATCTTCTTTGGTTAAAAATACATGAAGCATTTACATTATTACAAACACACATTGAAAAAATAGTAACGTTTTGTATATTTTATCTGTAAGTTGTAACCATGAGCCAGGGAGACAGAAAAGGTAGGATATAGTTGTCATGGTTTAATATAAGAAAAACCAGATGAATACACAATTCAAACAGAAGAAAAACATTCATATAACTTAATATATTCAAGGCTTGATGGATCAAATGGAGGGTAGAAGAGATTTAAAAAAATTCTAATCAATGGATAATGGCTGTCCAAGGACCTTGAAGAAAAAAACACAATTGACTAAATTGGTTAATTTGACAAAGATCATGTTTGGAAGCGTATCTACCAAATGAAATCGGTAGGCATAATTCATTCACAATCTGATTTGCGAGTGTATAGGCCTACAATACCCATTCACGACTCTCTTAAGAAATCGCGGTGATTTCTCTTTTTACTATGACTAAACATAACCTTGTCTGATTTGCCATCTCTAGTCAATTTAAGTAACTTAACATTGAGGTTCTTCATTATCTTCAACTTCTATGTACATGAGGTAAATTTAAATGCATTTCTTTTATTTTTATTTAAGTCTTTCTAGTCAAAGAAGTATGGAAAATTACAATGATGTAAATTTATCATTTGATACTCCAACACGGATTTGATAATGTTACTGTAATCAATCTGCCAAGTACTCAAATCAGTGTTCGCTTTTTAGATACACTAACATATCTATTCTCATGTAATAATAAAACTGTCAGATTAAAAGTGTTTTGTTGGAACACATCACACATTGGTTATGACCATTAGAAAAAAGGGTATAGGCCTATATTTTGGTTGTTACAGAACTCTTCTTTGTGAATTATTTATAATACTGACAATGCATGCTCCTTTCGACAGTACTGTTTACGTTTCCCGTTCAATGTTCCTTTTTCCTCTTTATCTCTTCCCATATCACATACACACACCAACATCTATACCGACAGAAATTGAGATATTCGATTTAACCTGAATCAGGAAGAGTTTTTACATATCTAAATGTTCCATTCTCATTCAAAGTCCAGTGTAGTCCGATCATAAGGAGAATGCTGACCTTGGCGTATCATAACCCTTAGTTTTGCAACACCATGTAACAGCGGCTGTGGTCCCACCATACATTTTTATCATACTTAAAATAATAACAATCTGCTACCACGCACTCTTCCAATCACAAACTGAATAAAATATGTTGGCACTCGGATAGAGAATTCTTATCAAGATGGCAAATACAGGGTCCCAGCAGACACACACAACGTTCGCAAAATTTCCTGAAGATATTAAAACGTTTCTAAAACGTTAATTCATGTTCCCTGGGGTTTCAAGTCTCTGATCTTTGGCTTCATCAGGAGTTCTTATGCTTGCTTATGTGTCCACGCGGTATGCTGATCCTCTCGTTTTTGTGGATAACCTTAGTGACACTTTCCTGACACACAGTCTGGCTATCGTCGGCAGAACACTCGAGCTGGCGTCCGCGGAGTTGCAGGCAGCGGCCGGCTTGTAGCAGAAGAGCGCCGCCACACAAAATATGAGGGAGGAGGATTTTAAGAGGACTGTGAGGAGGAGGAAGGAGTGGGAGAATTGCTGGTTGTCATAGAGCCAGCAGGACCGGGAGCCGTCGCAAGTCGTCTCCACAGGAGGCAGGAGCGGTCGATGAGGAGCCCAAATATGATGGGAGCTGGAACATTACCTGGAAGGCGGAAAAGGTAAAGAGTCGTCAGTCAAATTGTCAAATTGTCAAATTATGCCTTGTATATCTCGATGTTTACTGACTATCAGCCGAAGAAGATATTTTAAGATTACCCCAAAACTTTTTCAAGATTAAAAACGACGAAAATGTCGTCGTAATGTTCCACCGTGATGCACAAGGCTGTTAAAGATACTATGTCCCTTTTGCAGCCAACATCAAATTATGTAGAACTTTGCAGGAATTATGAATACGTCATGTATGTCCTATCTGTGAAATTTAAACGTTAGCAGTGTCCTAATATTCAAATTATGCAAGGAAACCCGTTTACTTGCTAGACTTCACTGTCAGACACTATTGAGTGACTGACTGGCTTTTTTCTTCTTTGGTAATAACATACATAAAATGAGCTGTAAAGGGTACATGAGCATTTGTCTACATCAATAACCCACTTCTTGTAATGGCCAAAATTAAACTGATTGAATCTTTGCGCAGCATATAACGTACGACCATTCGGTACAATGGTCTGAAAAATCAGACTATTACTTACTGGCTCTATAGCTCCTAAGTCGATTCGACAACTAATAGTCGTTATTTTCCCACTTAAAGACATTTTCAAGCCCCCTTTTAGGGAAGTTCTAAATTAGTATTGTCTTTCAAATGCCGTTGGAATTTAACCTTTTCATTTTTTTGGCCTGCAAATGGGACATAGTACCTTTAAACTGCATTTAAAATTTCCTTTAAAATCATCAAATTAGCTTGACATCATCAGTAGCAAAAATGTAGACCTACATTACATTTTGAGGCAATTTTTCTTTTTAAGGATAACATAGACTTACCCAATGCTCCGTACATGACTGTCTGCACGCCGAGGGCTAAGCCTCTTAGACTATGTTCCACGCACCTGTTGAAAGGATAAAGATAGTGGTAATGATTTAATGTTTGTATTAATCATTGCCTTGAGCAAGAAACTTTGACTGTTTTGATGCGGATCTTATGAATAAAACTAGCGGTATGTTTACAATGACAGATATTTTCAAATGCTTTTAATATTTGATTGCAGCACTTCCAAAAATAAGAAAAATTAATACCATAGTTTCCCTACTTCCATATGCATTGGGAGAAGGGATAATACTGATTTTAAATCCCTAGTATTCATGTTCAGTCTAATGTAAAATAAAATTAACTTTTTAATTTCCAAATGGAAGCTATAACCAATAAAATGTAACTTACAAGTAGAGCTTGTATAATATAATGTGTTGTGAATATGCTTTATTGATAATTTTCTTTTATGCAGCGTTTCTCATTAGGTCATCCTAAATATAACAGGCCTATGCCCCCATTGCACCTTAACACTATTTACCATTATGTAAGTGTTCAAAGGTATTTTTTCTTTATATGTCAGAGATTCAGGTGCAGTTCTAAAATACTAATATATATATATATATATATTGAAGGAGAGGGGGTGGGGACTTTCGTTTTCTTGCATTCATTTTCTACATGTGTCTCATTTATAATCAAGAATTTGGAAGGGGGCTTTAGCCCCAAGCCTAACTCCTCTAAAAACACTACGGCAGAGTTTTCAGAAGTATGTCCCCCACCCCTCTTTTTCACAGAATCCTGGATCTGCCCCTATGCTTACCTTACTGTTGCTGTCCATGTTGGAACTATCAACATTGACGTGGAAAGAAAGGCGAGGAACATCAAAATATAGAATAACCATCGATAGCCACACTTTTGTGAACAGCGTCCTCTCTCGACGTTGCCATTGACAAAGGGGCTGCCGTCTGGATCAGCGAGGTTTGAAATACAAGAACAGTCTAAATATGTCTGTAGAACAAGAGGGGGAAAGGCATGACATTTTTAAAGTACGTGTAATTTCATCTTTAATTCACACAAAGTCTAAAATTGGTCCCTGATATGTAGTATTTGCCTTGGATTCAAATCTCAGGAAAGCACAAATACATGTATATACTTGAAGTAATATCTATTCATTTACGCCCCAACCTGCTCACTTTATCAACAACAAATAGAAATAAGTTGCTTTTACACCAAACTCTGTGACAAATAAACATCAAAATGTTTTGAAAATGCTCGACATAGAAAGTAAATAATTCTTTTTAAATACTTTTATCAGGTTTGTGAAACCAGTGGCGTTACGATCGACTTTTTTGGGATGTTCCAAATTTTCACACAATTTACATTTATCATATTTCATTTAAAAAGTCTTTCCTTCCTTAATTTTTTGAAAGATAATTTTACAAAACCATGACCTACTATTTTTCCATCCAATGTTCGGTTTTGAATCGAGCATCCAGCGTGACAGGCAGAGTAGTACAGGATATTATCTTCTCCACAAACTGGGTCAAAGGTTTTGGGGCATGCGCACGAACCATGGCAGGGTGCTGAGATACTTGTGTTATTCAAGGAGCCTTGGCTGAAAGGGAAATGAAGAAATCATTATTTATTTTGCATTTCAACGAATTTCTTTCTAAAAATGCGATGCTTATTAACAAAGGTGAGGTAGAGAAAGGAGAAGATTTTTTGAAATTTTATGCTAATCTATGAAATGTCTCTTTGGCCAATTAGCCAGTGATATAGACGATAATTTCACATTACTATTTCGACACCCAAGCTTGCAAAATATTGATGCTGATCTAGTGATCTAAGGCTTCAGAATGAATAGTGGCTAATTTGACCCTTGGTTTAATGTAGTCGCTAAGCTCGAGATTCAAATTCAACCCATAAGTAATCATAAACCATTGGAGATAGGAAAGAAATTAAGAGAAAAGAAAAAAAGTGGTTTGTTCAACTGACCTGCTCCCGTAAGGAACCGTCACTCCAGCAAATGGAATATTCGGGCAAGGGAAGAGGAAGACAAACTGCGACCCGAGGGAGACAATGGCACATATTACACTCAGCTTTAAAAGACCTTTGACTGATAAATCCAGTCGTTTCATCAACACTCCACTTATAATTGAACCCACAATGCCGGCAGAAACGCTGATAATACCTGTCAGAAAAGGTAAGTGAAGAAAAGAGAGATGTAATTTTAATACGTTTTTAATACAAAAAGTGTTTATCAGTATCAAAACTGCCAGCAAAGAAGTACAACAGCTGCACGTGTCACGTACTTGCTTACCTATATCATAGCTGGCATCCCCTGCCGAGACATTCAGTTGAGATTCGAAGAACTTTGGGCCGAATGTTGTAAGGCCGGCGTACACGAACCACTCGCAAGTAGCGATCAAAGAGAGGAATATGAAAGGTGGGTTTTTCAGGAGGCTTAAGAGTGCCTTTGGGAAGTCCTGTAGGACCTCGAGGTAAGAGCCATCACGACATTCAAACTCGCAACCTGCTTGAGATTCGACCGTCTTCTCTTGTAAGATTTGATGCGACACTGCAACAGGAAAAAGAAAGAGAAATGATAACTTAAGAGACTGAGAAACAATTTGCAAAATGCAGTATGGACGCAATGGTGTAAATACGACCCCCTTGAAATGATAAACAAAAGTACAAGGAAGAGCCGCCCCCAAAAAAAACAAGAAAAAGGGATATGGAAAGGAAATATGTGCCGAAGACATTACGACAATTACATACCATCCTCCAGTTTCCCCCACCAAACCCCTCCACTCCCACAGTGGCCAGTGCCTAATCAGTGACAGTGACTTGACCCACGTAAACCACTCTGGAAAATGTGTCGGGATCATATGTTCACTAGAAGTGAAATGTCACACGATTTTGATATCACGCAACTCAAAATATTTTAGGGCACTGATTAAGGATTACAAGTTCTGATTGTTGCAAAAAATTTGGACGAGCTGTCAATATTGATAATTGGAGTCACAGGAAATTGAGGGGTGATAGAAACCCGGCCACTACCCCCAAAGAAAAAGTGCCCGTATGCACATGCATTACAGGGGGGTATATTCAAAGAAGATTTAGTACGACCACGATCATGAAAACTTGATTCCTTGGTAAAGCAGGTCACATAAAAAAGGTAACCACCTAGTTCAAGAGGTTTTATCAGGTAAAACAATATTTAACTGAGAGGGTAAAAATGTCAGAAAAGACGTATGACGGACCTGCCTCTAACTGACAATGTAATTTGTCATAACCAGTTTATTTTGCCCTGATAAATCATTTATCCCATTTAATTTCAACCGGCGCGCGGGTACTCAAAATCAAAGGAGATATTTCTTGGATACTCCTGACATGAATCATGCACGCAATGGCACCATGCATCATGAACAAAATTAACAATAAAAGTCAAACTCGATTTTATCATGACCAATTGTCATTTCAATTGAACAGGTTCAAAGAGGGTGAAATTTTGCAAGAAATATTCAAAGAGCTGACAAGAAAAGGATAATACAATATAAATCGCAAGATAAAAGTGAAATACCTAAGAAAGTATATGTGGTAATAAACGACCAACACAGAGCGTACTGAATATTTTTGCCCATCTAATTTCACATAATTTTAACATCCAGCTAATCGTGCAAATAAACTCAATATCAAAGGAGAGGCATTTTAGTGTGTCTGACATCAACTTCATATACGAAATAAAAACTTCATCATTCTGTTAGATACATGAAAAGGGGTTTAAAAAAAAATCAATCTTACACGATAGCAATGACCCCAAAAACACAAAAAACAAAAACAGCTCAAGAGCAATGTCAATTTTAAACATCCCATTGAAATCATGTTCGGATTACGTAATTGTAAATGCCGTTATTATTTTGATGTTCAATAGTTGATTTTTTTTCCAAAGTCTCTGCGATCATGTTGTCCAACATTTGCTATGACAAATTGACGTTGAAAGTGATTTATCTAGCAAAGGATTTTGAAAATCATAAAATGATTTGCCGAAAAATTTGCCAAGCTATTGACGCATACGAACAAATTTTCAAAATGCTTTGCTCTTGACTTAATACTCAAAGGAAATATTGCAAGTGTCTAGCTAGCAACACAATTTAAAGAGAAGGTTGCGTTCTGGGAAGAGGTGAAAAATAATGTTTGAGAGTTATCATTGTTATTATGCAAGTGTGGAAGAACATCAGATAAAAAATGTTCCCTGAAAAGCATGGCTCTTAAAATGCCTTAATATTCTAAATATGGCATGTACAGCATCAAAATCGGGACGGATTTTTATGCCACATGTTCGTGTAGTCCCATATACATATTTCTGCGTACAGTGCTTGTAAGTTTACCAAGACTGGGCCAAATTTCTTATCATTTTGATGATTCCAGAACCTTGCAGTCCACACCAATACTTATATACTAGATGATCAACATTTTCTGATCGATTGCACACCGTTTATTTCACAATGCAATCGCATGATCAGAACTCAACTTTATCTTTAAATGTCAACTAAACATTCTTATGAATAGAATGGACTATATAGGTCGTCTGTTCCACTTTCGTCATGGTAAAATGAAATGTCAGTCTAACGAGTTTAAAGCAGGTGAAAAGAAGAAAGGGATATACAATAACAAGTGAAAAAAGACAAAAATAAGGGAGAGAAGTAAAATCTGTCACAAAAACATAAAACATTGATTTGCCAGCCCGGAGCTATACCAGGAGCTGTTTTAAAAGATTTGTTATTTCTTTCTTTCTTTTTATTTTATGTAGAGGGGGAGCTTTTGGGGGGGCTTGGTGGCGTGGGAGCTTGGGAGATCTTGGATTCATTTTCTACATGTGCCTAGCGAACTTTCGTGTGTGTGGGGTTGAGCCCCAAGCCACCCACTAGAACTGGTAATTGCTTTTATTTCATGCTCGAAGGAGGTATTAAAGTGTCTGGTAGGATGCATGAGATGGCACCCTGAACAACCTTAAAAATAAAATTAAGCTAATAAAAAAAAAACATGCAGAACATCTGTTTGGATAACGAGATTATCATAATGCTACAATTTTGACATATATACAAGAAAATGTCAACGATTCCCATAAGAATATATTATGGAAATAGAGATGTTCTTGAAAACGACATTTTATGCGCCTGCAATAACATTTGGCATCACAAATTAAAGATAAACGAACATAATACGTACAGTAATGGACATTATTTCCATCCATTCTATTACACGAGGAAAGAGATTTATAATTTGGCGCTGAATTTTTCCAATTCATGTTCAAAAGTCTCAACTTTTTTTTACAAATAGGTATAATGGTGATTTCAAAGGGTTAAGATTCAATTAAAAATCAAGGGAAACGCTCTTGGCGGTATCGCCTACATTACGCAATTCTATATGATGAAAAATGGAGGGTGGGACATTGTTTATAGGCAGGCAGGCCCATTAGCAGCCCCAAAAAAAAAAAAAAAAAAAAATGAAATCCTCTGAATATAATCAGCATTTTTAAGTGAATATTGACTAAGAATCATCAAAAGAATTATTTACTATTATTTGTACCAAGATTGATAACCTTCATGAAATATGAACAAATAACAGAAATTGATTTATTAATTCTCATATTAAGTTGTGAAAACATAATCCAACTCAAGTCTACTGACCTAATTGACTTTGACTTTGTGACCTGGATTTTGTGCCATATGATCTGTGATACTTGATAACCCTTGGGTACGAGTTTCATGGAATTTGAACAAACACTTTTGAAATTATGCTAAAATATCAAAATCTTGATGTTGATGCCATAACAAAGTCTAATTCTGCAGACCTGAAATGACATTTGACCTTGAGGGAGAGTTAATTGCAACATATGGATCTATACTGAGAGGGGGGGGGGGGTCAACGAGCCGAAATGCGCCCGAGGAGTAGAGCCCCTGTGTTGAATTCACGTAACTGCAAACACGATGCACAGTGAACTCAGAAATAAGCTTTATAGTTGCGAAATGGGCCTGAAAGTAATTTATCTCTAGGATTAGAATTGGCAAAATACAGACGAGAAGATGATCTCATCTCAGATCAAAGCTACGGTCAAATTATAGCTCTTGTCTAATTGAGAACTTCTTGGAGACATAGAACCAAAGCCGGATAGCTTTATAGCTTCCTGTGTACTAGCTTATTGTGAGTCACGTGACGAATAATTTGTGCCTGGTCAGTCCTCTTATCATGAATCTCAAAGAACCGAAAGCATTTAGAGCTTAAATTCAAACTTTCAAGTATTTCTTAATATACAGGATATGCTGGATGTAGAGAGTACATCCACAAAATCTATACTGGCTTCCGCGAAATGATAAAACAACCTTCAATCAATCGATCAAAATGATAATGAAAAAAAAAATTGCAGAGAACTCTCAATTTGACTATAAACTGCTTTGTTTGCAAGCAGAAAACGTCAATTTTTTTAGAGAGATCTGAAAATAGAATTTTTTTTATGATTTCTTTTATAGTTATGAAGACCATAAAATATGGAGTACTATTTGATAGAATTAAAGATTTTAACTCGAATGTGAACATGGCTAATCTTTTTCACCAACCTCATGATAAATAATATAATCTTTCTTTTCCGTGCACATGATAAATATGGTCTTTGTTTCGTGTGATGTAAGCTACCTTCTATCGGTAAAAAGTAATTTCTTCCATGTACATTCGGAAAAATTGTATTCGTATTACTTTTTGGGAGAAACGAAATAGTGAGGACTGAGAGAGTTATATCGCATTCACACGATTTGTGTTGCTGGTGTCATTTTCAAAATGTCTTGATAAAATCTCCTGTGATTTTAGTTTATTACTTTGTTTGTTTATGTGTTTTTTCCAAAAAATGTTCATATTCTTACCTGGAAGTCTCTTTGGGAATCCGAGGTTGATGAAAGCGAAGATGAAGATGAGAGCAGCATTCGTTAAAAACCCTAGCCACCAAGCTCCTACCCATACAGGATTATCAGGTGTGATGTCCAGACTAGGGAAACAAACAGAAAGGTGAAAGGTTACAGGTCGTGTACATGTGTGTGTGTGTGTGTGTGTGTGTATTGGGTTTTTACAGACGTGTATCAATCAGATATGATTATTTACGTCTGGGGACCGACCTTTAACGTCACCATCCGAAAGACGCGATTCAGTTTCGAACCTGCGTCCTCGGCTGAATCAGTTTGTAACTTCCACTGTTAGCTGGATTACAGGCGCACGCCACCCGGCGAGTATATTAATAGCAAAGGTCATTATAAGGACAGTGTGCCCGTCTTCATCCATCTTCTGGATCGAGATGTTGTGGTCCAGTGGATACGTCTCCAGACGGTACAGTGTTCGAATCCCTGCCGCAGCACCAATGTCCTTTGGCAAGACACTAATCTACATTTGCCACACTCCACCCAGATGAGTTCAATAAGGACCTGGCAGGAATTAGTTCCTTAGAATGCTCGAGCACTGTAATGGCAGCCGAGCTAAAACTACGTGTTATCAGTGTCTGTGATACGGTGTAATATTGAAGCCCTAAAAAAATGTTAAATCTGAGATGCATGGCCCTACGTGTTATCAGTGTCTATAATATGGTGTATTATTGAAGCCCTAAAAAAATTGCGCTTCAAAATGATCATGAAGTGCCTCAAAAAATTAAACATCTTTGAGTGACCGGTTTTACCATTCTCATTTTCCCCAATAGACTGTAGTGTTATAAAAACCGTAAGGAAAACGAAAAATGAAATTTCGATTTCCAATCTTAAATATCTTGATAATCAGACAGGCGATCGGCTTGCAAAAGTCATGGGATTCCTGAGTCCTGACTGACCTAAAAGGTTATAATTATAATTGCAGCATGAGCTAAATCCAGGATTTAGTTTCAATTCTGAGGCAATGTTACCGAGTCACTTTCAGAACGGATTGAACAATAATACTGTGCACTGTCGCTCGTGAGTGTTTTCACTGGTCGTACAAAATATGAAATCCAAATTAAATGTCAGCCTGGTTAGGTAATATTTCGTTATATTAGTTTCATAACCAACTATTGACTTTTTATCGATAATCCTATCATGAATATAATTATCATATTAATTATATATTATCATTTTAATTTATCGTCGTTGTCATCATCATCATCATTATCGTCATCGTCATCATCATCATCTTATAATGTGGATGTTTGTACAAATTAGGCTACTTGTATTCCACGAGATATGAGCTTTATTTAAATCGGTAAATTGTGTTAGGCTGCCCCTCCTCCTTGTTAAAAGGGAGGCGCTTCTGCTAGACATGGTCATTGTGATGAAAGTTGCGTGTGGGTTCCTACACGTAAAATCTTTTGTTTCTATAATTTGATCCCTCAATAATTTTTCGTCTGGGGATCGATCTATCAGGACATCAAGCCTGTCTATTAAGCTCGTTAAAAATATTATGGCCGAGGCCAATTTCTTAAGATTATGAGTTCCTACTCCCAGAAGAAAGGAATATGAATGTCAACAGCGAGCAGCTGTATGAAATCAGATAAAATACTTGATAAGTATATTGGCACATTTAGATGCACATTTTGCGGTAGTATAATTTGGTTTTATATATCTGTTTTCCACTTGGGATGAAACACCCTGTTCAGCACGAATAATGCTTGTCACAGGGGTCCACTTTAAAGATGAAGGGTATAAAGAAAAACTCAACATCAAATGTGACTCGGTAGGATACCATCTTTATCATATTCTCTTTAGATTATCAAGGCTAAATTGACTGAATGTATTATCTGACACGTGCACCATATTATAATACAAGATGGAATATTCCACCCAAAGTAATTTCTTTAAATTGTGCTTTCCTTGGAACTGTTTTGCCGCACACCCAATTTGAACCAAAATGTCGGTGTCAATCTTTTTGTAAAACTTGAAAGAGACAGTTGTTTAAAGGTACTATGTCCCATTTGCAGGCCAAAAAAATGAAAAGGTTAAATTCCAACGGCATTTGATAGACAATATTATTTTAGAACTTCCCTAAAAAAAAGGGGACTTGAAAATGTCTTTAAGTGGGAAAATAACGACTATTAGTTGTCGAATCGACTTAGGAGCTATAGAGCCAGTAAGTAATAGTCTGATTCTTCAGACCATTGTACCGAATGGTTGTACGTTTTATGCTGCGCAAAGATTTAATCAGTTTAATTTTGGCCATTACAAGAAGTGGGTTATTGATGTAGACAAATGCTCATGTACCCTTTACAGCTCATTTCATGTATGTTATTACCAAAGATGAAAAAGCCAGTCAGTCACTCAATAGTGTCTGACAGTGAAGTCTAGCAAGTAAACGGGTTTCCTTGCATAATTTGAATATTAGGACACTGCTAACGTTTAAATTTCACAGATAGGACATACATGACATATTCATAATTCCTGCAAAGTTCTACAGAATTTGATGTTGGCTGCAAAAGGGATATAGTATCTTTAATAAAGACAATCAACCTTTCATGAATATTGGAGAGGAGTTGATTTACGTATAGTACTGCTAAAACAAAAACAGGAACATAATCTCGGATGCAGTCTGTGCCTTAGGATAAACAAAACCAGACAACATTGTAATATCAATTTCATCCTGTGAAGATTGTTTTGAATTAACATGAGAATATTGAAAGAATTCTTAGTGTGATGAATAGACAGGGTGTGCTTAGAGGGCACAGGGAGACTTCTCCACTACTCAATTGAATAATGAAAACGGAAGAAAAAACAGAAAAGAGAGAAAAGGAGGAGGAAGGAAGGGTAGAGGAAGACGAGAAATTGAAAAGATGATAAGTACCCCTCCCACACTCTAATTCGAATCAGGGGCCTTGTAAATTTAAATGTCATACCCACTGTTACCCCTGTCTTTACGTCAGCGCCCTCTTAGTGGCTGAGCCAACGCTACGCCGCTGATGACTCGTCATAATTTGTACACTATCAGTTACTACGGAGGTGCACGTTCATAATTTACCACCCCACCCATCGACTTTCTGTATTATCGAAAATTTTAATAAAGATATAGACAGGGTGTCGCTGGACTTGCCATATAGCTACTTAATATTTGTGAAACTTTCAGTGTGTTTGTTTTGCAAGCTGGATATTTTTATTCTGAACGCCTGTCCAGAAAATCGTAAATGTTTTGCTCACCTGAACCAGAACGCCCACCCCCATTTTTTTTCTTTTAATAGAATGGTCTAGACACATACCTGAGTATAGGAACTAAATTGTTTGGATGATAAGCTCAAGAGTAGTTTAAAAAATGAGATCATTCTTCTGCATGAGTTCCTGTCTGTCTCTTGCTCATTCTCCCGTTTTATCTTTCCTTCCGTCTCTTCCTAGTGCTTACTCTTCTTGTTTTAATGTCTGCCAGGAAGTCTGCTGTTACGTCTCTTTCTCTTCTGCATAATTTTTTTTCGTGCACCTTTTTACCACCGTAGTATGGATCATCTGTTTGTGCGAATCCCTTTACATGATCGTTCTTTATTCTTTTCGATGGGCCGAAGGGGGACACGACCAGCCCTTGCCCCCACCCTTTGTGAAACCCAAGTGGCATACGTTAAGTCAATCTATAACAAAAATCAATCAATATTTGTTAACACAAAGAGCATCTGCATAATGTGACAAACTCTCCATGTCAACTTTTCTTATGGTATATTTTTTTCTTTGGGACATCAACAAACAAAATGATGTGATTAAATTTTACTATATGCTTGTCAGAGATTTTTTGAAATCGTGTCCTTTCCCACCCTTAAAAATAAACTTTACCTTGCCAGTGGTGTTGTGATATCGTTGTATAGGTCCGACAGCATGGCGCCACCTATTAAGTAACCCAAAGCTGGTCCTAAAGTGTTCATCGCTGTGAAGATACCTGTGAAGATCGAGAAACTGAGTGAAACTTTTTGTCCCTGTCATGTTTTATTTGAGAGAAGTGTCCTAATCATTTTGGTGGTGGTATGGTCCGGATGATGATGATGATGAAAATGGTAGTGGGGATCGAGAAGGAGGTACACATTAAATGATGGATAATGATTACGAAGATGCTGGTGATGATGGTGATGAGGCTGGGCATGGTAGTGGTGGTTGTGGTGGTGGTGGTGGTGGTATTGGTAGTAATTGTGGTGGTGGTGATGGCGATGGTGGTGGTGGTGGTGGTAATAATAATGGCCTAAAGGTGGTCCTACGGCATTCATTGCTGTAAAGGTACCTGGAGAATCGAGGAACGGGATAAAATTAGTACCCCTGTCGCAATGGAGAGAAGCGTTCTGTTGATAGTGGGTAGTGGTGGGGTGGTGGTGGTAGTGGTCATGGTAGTGGTGGGGGTGGTGGTGATGATGATGATGATGATGATGATAGTGGTGGTGGTGGTGGTGGTGGTGGTGGTGATGCTGCTGGTGATGATGATAACGATGGAGGTGGTCGTGGTGATTATAAGGAAAATATTAATAATGACACAGTACACAATTCTAAAGCGGGAAAAGGCGTGTTCAGGGAACTATTCACTGGAATGCCACCTAGAAGATAAGGGTTGCCCACCAGATTACCATTCAAGCAATAATTAGCGATTATTATTGGGCCAATGACCCATTTAGTTCGGTGGTTCTTTTGGTTTTCGTGGAAAGGGTGGCTGTTGGGAGTTGTTGGTAATTGTGGGAGAGGGAGAAGTTTTAGAAGTTTTGAAAAGTTGTTGGAAAGGATTTATTTATCAAAGGCTGGTGGAACTTGTTGGAAGTTGTGAAAATTCATCAAAGGCTTTTTGGAACTTGTTGAAAGGTAGAGGAAGAAGTTGAAAATGGGTGCAAGCTTAATCATCTTGTTGCAAGTGACCACACTTATCACATCCGCATAATGTTATAGTCATGATAACAAAGTGGAATGGTTTGCCTCACCCATATAAAGACCGAATGTCGAAGATGGTAAACTCTCATCCATATAGGTAATACCGACAGTGTATAGAGTTGATCCGCCCCATCCATGTAACACCTGACCGATGATAAATAGCCAATAGTAAAGCATCATCGAATCGTCAGATGATGACGACATCAAATCACAGGAGCTCCCAGACGTGACGTTAGATACAGCTGGGCAGACATCATCCTGTAAAAAAATATATAAACAAACCATAATGAATGTCTAGTTAATTATGCTAATGTTCTAATGTTAATTCTAAAAGAAAACGAGCAAGGATGAACGTTTAAAGGGGCCGCTGGAATAATGTATTACTTCTTTCATAACCACAAAACAAACCATCATGAATATGCACTATGTACATTCTACCTAGATTTCGGTAATTTATCGGGAGCAATGTGGTATAGAGTGAGTTAGCAACCAGATTGAGATTCAGATTCATTTATTAACTACACTGCAAAAACCAGAGTGTTAAATTTAACACCAAGGGTGTTAAATTTAACACTTTCTTGGTATCTATATCGTGCAACTCCTCTGGTGTTACTTAACACCATTTTCTGGAATTAGATAATTTCAATTCCACTTTTGGTGTTAATATTTGACAACTCCTACTGGTGTAGATTAACACCAATATCTGGAATCATAACAAATTCAATTCCACTTTTGGTGTTTATATTCTTGTTGATCCATTAGAGATTTTTCTATGTATGTCTAATGGTCCCACATTCCATATTATCGACCATTATCGACCAGGGTAGAGGAACCAGTGGTAAACTGATAATTCATAATCGATGTTGGCAACTGTCCACCAATAGGTATAGGTATATTCTAATCTCCATTGCATTAACTCCATCACATAGATCATTTGAAGTAAATTCAAGATTAACATGTATGTGGTACAGGCTGGTACACATATATATATAATAAACATGCATGTTGTTTCTTGGTTAGTAATCATATAATCAATATATCTATTGCTAAAACGTTAATATAATTGTAACAAGATCGGACATATAATCTATTGGTCAATAATTGCCAAAGGAAAATACAAATCACAAAATTGATGTGCATTGTCATAATTTGCTTAACAAATCATGATAAATGTATTTTTCTGTGAACACGTGTAAAGTAATCATTAAGCGCGCGTACACTTTGTGAAAACTTATTCGACCAATCAACCGCCTTAAACGAAATCACGTGATGATACTTTCAACACCAAGCATAAAACAACACCATGTTACTTAACACCCAGTAATTATTAATGCATGCTTAAATCTGACCGGTGTTAAAAATAACACCAATGGTGTCAAAAAAATTCAATACCATACTGGTGTTAGAAATTTAACACCCTGGTTTTTGCAGTGTATTTATTCACAATTTTCAAATAATAGTGCATAATTGATGATAATTGATTGTTTTACAGTATGGATTTCAAAACATTGGCCACAGATGAAGCATTTGTATGAACAGCTGTCTCTCTAGAAGTCTAGACTCGGTTGTTTTTATTTGTATTATGATCATTATTTGGCTCTGTCTGACGCTATCAGGACGCATATCAGGATGATACACTTTGGTTGAGAGAGTCAAGTGTCGATAAAATGCTTTGACTAAGGTCAATTTTTTTAAACTTCATCCACTATACAACACTGCTTCCGATAAACTGTTTTAAGTTCAGGTGAAATCGTACAAGTTCAATTCTGACCAGAACATTTTCTCGTCTCCTTTCACGAGAGGAGATTCTAGTAAAGGTAAACAAATAATGTGTAAACTTTGTTATTCCATTGATGCATATGAGGAAGAATATAATAGCATCATTATCACATGAAAAGGATCTACCTTGAAATACTCGTACTTTTCCTATAGTTCAATCTTTGGTGGACGCTACATGCATGCGTGCGTGTGGGTGTGTGTGTGTGTGTGTGTGTATGTGGCGGTGTTTTTCACAGTATGTAGTTTATTTTCAAAATTTCATCAATTTCTTTCTTTTTAGATGGTTCCGAAACATCACAATCCACAATTATTCTTGCATACTGCATACATTCATCAGTAGCTCTTAGTTTCTTTTATAATACACAATTATCATTGTGTATCGCATAGTCAACCTTCCCCTATAACTAACTCCTAGATAATGTCTTTCAAAATAATATCTCCTGACCGGAAATCGACCTCATACCTTTAAGACTTGAAAGTCAACTTGAAGGTTCAATCGGAAAACGAGGAAGGGACACTAAAAACCACCAAATACTTTCATATGTTATTAAAAATGTTAAGGATAAGGAAAGAAAGCAACAGAAAATATTTCCTGAAATGATACAAAACAGGAAAGAGAAACGTGGGAAAAATTGAATTGTGCCTCCTGTATTTCTTTAGTTTCCTGAAGCATCTTGACTTGTTTTTATTGTAAATTATGAACAAATGATATTATCAGTTGATTTGAAGGTAAATCTACAGATAAATTAAAACAAACTACACTCCTACAATTAAATAAAGCTCTGCGTGGTGTGTAGAAGAAAAGACCTAAATATCTTGTCAATCTTCAAAATTCTTAATAATGAGAAGCTACCTATTTGCTTGCCACTTTCTTCGCAATTGTTTGAAAAGCGTAATGTATATTTCAAGAAAATACGGCAAATTTAAGCCATGACATAGCACACAAATAAATCATACGACAGTGTGCAACATACATGCGTCTAAGCTTATTGTTTAAGTCACTACTGATTTAGCATGAAAATGGTTACTTCAGCATAGTCAAAACGGATTATGTTAAATAAAAAAATAATTTAAGTATCGCACTTTTCACATAGAACATCTGCATTGAGATTATATTCCATTTATCATTGCTATAAAGATTAAAATTCCAAATTCTCGTTCAAAAGGGAAGGCTTGTTTTGACAGGGGAATGAAAAGAAAGGTAGGCACACTTGGATTGCAAATGCCCGTATTACGTATTACTCTTCGAATGTAAACAGGGAAAACACAACTAATTGCGTGCTCACGCGAATGATAATAACAAATGAAGAAAAAAAATATGTATACAAAATAAAAGAGCACAGCAGAGTTCAAACACGGTTGTATCGTTTAGAGACTCACAATATTCCAGATCCTTGGTGAGGTTATTGGCACAAAAGAAAAAAACGTCCTTACTCTTTACAAGGGATATCAAGTTATGTCATGTTGCATCTTTAAAAAATATATAAAACGACCAAGGTAAGTAAACCTTTGTTCACTGACCTTAGACTTTTATTATGTACAGTAATATTCCTAATATAGATTGTACTTAAAAGGTTATCTGTCAATACCAACAGACCTCGTAATCATGGCATGATAAAAAAAAACATATTCACTATTCAAGTTATCATACTTGAGTTTTGAATATAGACCTCAAAATGCATGCATACTCACTATGTGGCGCAAAACTAATAATTGTTGGCATTATCGTGGGTGGATTTTCTGAGTCTTTTTATGGTTGATATAAATTATGTTCGGAAGGTCTAGTTCCTATTTACAATGCGATATTCAAGATAATATAGAGGTTGGTAAAAAGAGTAAGGGTAGGAAAAGGAGAAAAGAAGAGACGGGAAGAGAAAGATGAAAACGAGAGGGGAGGGAAGGAGGGTAGGGGAGGAGTGGGAGCTAAGGGTAAAGGGGGTTGAAATACACTAGGGAAAAGATAAATGGATGGTGGGAGGCAGGGGGTGGTACATTAATTTTTTGACTGGACACAGCTTGCGGCGGAAAATGTTCGTTTGGACATGGTTTGTGTAACTGAACAGATAATTACAAACAGGCATATAATCCAGGAAGTTATTATTATGATTGCAACTACTAAAACTAAAAACATACTGTCTATCTTACTTCCCATGCAATACAATGGAAAGCATGATCACTCAAAAGTGTCACGCACACAGTAGGAGATGTAACACGATGATTAGCATCAAAGACGAAAGATCCTGTCAATTTTAGCCCGGAAACATGCCAAATTACAGAAAATCACTGGCATTACTTCAAAAATGAATTAGATTATTTTCAGTTCCCTAAATTGAAATGATGTGGCTGGAGGTAACTCGCCTTTGTTTGAATTTATTAAGTTATCCATTCATTTTATGAATGAGTAAGAACTTTTTTATGACTCCAATTATGGAGCTCCTGCTACGTCAGAAAATTTCCCAAATATGTCGTCGGGACTATTGTAACACTTGAACAATCATCATCATCAACGTCATCATCATCATCAACATTTCAATTCAACTCAATTCAATAAACATGTATTTCCTTCTATATAATTAAAATGAACATATCATGTAGTATGTGTTTACAATGTAGGAAGGTGGAGAAATTCCCTACAAATTTCGAGTCATCACGCAACTGTTTCCCAATATATAGCAAACTATAAGTAAGAACCAGGTCGTTCGCCTCTGCCAGGTCCCTTTCAGTACACGTGTCATGCAGCACGACATAGCTTAGTAGATGGTCCATTGTATGGGGGTGCCCGCGCTCAATATTATTGAACAAGAAGTAGAAAAATGAAGTTATTATGAACATATCTGGACCAGATCATCATGAATAGTATTGAGAATACCTGAATCCAGAGGGGGCACAAGTTGAGTTCTTGTTTAAAACCGCAAATTCCTTCAAAGTGCATGGTTATTGCTCTTATTCTTATTTATGATATTTCTAGTGCTCTTTAGGACCTAAAATTGCTATGAAGGTAATTTTAGACCCCAAAATGCGTAAAATTTGGCCAATACGATCATACCAGTTCAGCTCCCCTTAAAAAAAATACGGTGACCGTTAATTAATTAATTAATTCATATTATCAATACACGGGCCGGCTGGTTGTGCGTATTATAACCAACACGAAAAAGCCAACAAAAAGCCAACATCGGCATTGGCTGGAATAAAACGTATAGGCACTATCTCGTTGTTTTTCAACGGCTGGTTCAAATTATCGAATATTTGTGTACCACCACAAATATTCGAAGTCGTTATATTTATGGATAGTTCAGCCGTCTCTGAACCGATTTTGATCAACTAAAGATGATTTTGTCATTTAAATTGTTGTCCTTTCAAATTTGACACTCATTTTTTCATTATCTCACCCAAAAAAAAATGTGTGTAGCGCCCTCTGCAACAAAACTCAACTATCCCTTTAAGACCCTTGCATAGGCGCTTGTGTCATTTTTTAGGGGAATGAGACGCTCTTACCACAAGTTGATTGAAAAGTGACATAACAAGAGGAAGGGCATCTAGGGACTGAAATTATTCTTTGCCCCCAACTCCTATTCTTCTCCCTCTTTGTCTTATTCACCCCCTGTCGCCATTTGATTTAGGGGAACGTGTTATTATTATGTAGCTGCGCTATATAAACATGTATTACAAACCATTACGATGAATTAGATTCCTATTTGAAAACTTTAATAATTATAGAACACGTGAATCAAATTTCGCGTGCATGTAAAGACTCTCAGCCTCCTTGATATGAAACAGATGGAGATGATAGGAAAGGTACAATAAAGGAAATCCTGTTAATTGAGAAGGGTCACGAAAAAAAAAATTAATGAGACCGTACTGGCTTTGGGCTAAAGACGAAATGTGAGTTATGCAACGAGACGAGACGAGACAATATAAATAAAGAAGAAGCGGGGAAGAGGACTAAAAAAGAAGAAGAGATAGAAAGAGTGGGGAGAGGAGAAAAAGAAGAAAGTAAGAAAGTAAGAAGAATGCGAAAAAGGAGAATGACAAGGGTGAAAGGATTAAAAAAGATTGGTGTGACAGTGATTTCTACTGGATAGATAGCTATGAAATGCGAGTTATTCCAACTGTTAATTTGTTGGTATTTTCCATAGCCTATGTCTGAAAAAGAAAGGGAAATTAATAAAGAAGAAAGGGGAGATGAAAATAATAAGCACAAGAAGAAAGGGGAGGCAAAGGGGAAGAAGAAAGTAAGAATAAGGAGAATGAGGAAGAGAAGGAGAATGGGAATACCACTGAGAAAAATAATTATGATGACTGTGATGGCTTATGGCTAGAGATGACATGTGAGTACTGCCATGCCAACTGTTTATTATTGTTACTGTCCATAGCCTGTCTCTAAAAAGGATTGAAATCAGAAAGGGGAGAAGGAAAATGGAAATTAAGAAGAAGCAAATGTGAAAAGGGTAAGAATAAGATGATTGATGAAGAGGAGGATAAGAAGGAAGAAGGGAGGGAATCAGAAGTAGGAGAAGAAAAGGAAGAAAAAGAAAACGGAGGAGGAGAAGAAGTAGGGGATGAAGAGAAGGAGAAAAAGAAAAAGAAGAAGAAGAAAGAGAGGGGTACTATGAGGAAAAGGACGAATCAGATGATTACTAAGAATAGAGAGAAAATGTAATCGTTTTTCTTGAAAAAAAAATATACATGTTCCAGCAGCATTGTTAGTAACTTACTTCACTTACAGAAACTATATTTAAACCGGTTAATTGAACAAAATTAATCAAAAGTCGATTCTAATCACTTATCCTTTAAATCAATATTTACTTAAGCATTGATTTATCATCGTTTCTGTCCAAAAATATAGGAGAAAGGCCATGAAAACAGAGTAGAAAGAGGTTATAGCAATAATTTGGTCTAGACAAAAACTACAATCTATATCCATGCACAAACTATACGTCCGATGATAACGTGACGTCATTTGGTTCCTGAATAGCACTATTATAGAGGCTTGGGCAGAAATCCAGGTATGGATGATAATATTGTCTCTTTCGATAAGAAAATGTGGGATATAGATCAATTCTGGCAAACTATCCCAATGTGCTATTTAAGATAATGCTAAAATTGGCACCAGGTACTTTTCTTCTGCCAGCACCTTTAAAGTTGTCTGAGTTCCGTCACAGATGAATAAGTATACTCTTTTCATCGAAATCTAACGAAATCCAAGGAAGTTTCTACGGAATATTAACAGACATTGGTCGGATTAATATTTGCCGATTGAAAATGAAATTGCTAAATGATTAGCAAATTAGATAAAAATGTATTGTTTCTAAAGTGGTTAGGAGTCATTACTGAAGACCACTGGCAAACATTGTCCCTTATGACATGCATGCTCAGTGTTTTTCAATATGCAGTATCCATTATTTAAATGTATTTGAGTCTCGTCAAAACTTGTTAAAAAAAACAACCGCATCTAATTAGGTTTCTTATCTACTAATACAAAAATCAAAGTCGATTTGGGAGAGATTCTTCAAAAATATATAGTTTCTCTGAATTTCACGATACATAGTAGTATATAATTGTAGTGCATATTGGAGGGAGACAAGATTGCAACAAGAAACAACAACAAGAAATGTGCCTGACGTGGGGGCGTTTGGTGCCATATAATACATGAATATATTCATGTTACGCGGAGACCTTTAATGTAAACACGAGTACACATGAATGTTCTCTCTGTCAGAGCTCATTCAATTATCCTTACAATGTGAACACCACAGGGCTAAGCACCGCTGACGTTTCCTTCGGTTTCAATTAATATGACGTTGCGCCTTGGGCTTATCGTACGACTAACTGCTTGCGAGCACAGCTTTTACCGAGTAACAGTCTGTCGAACTCGGTTATCCGATGATTCTTAATCCTTAACAGCATGGAACGCATCTCTAAATTGAATCAAACTTTCCCCTAATTCATCATGAAACAGCAAAGTTTTTCCCGGACTCACTCCATGTCTTTAATATCGAGTTATTCGTTAATGTAAGATTGCTCGCAGTAGGAAATAGAACTGCTGCTCGTAGACAATGAGAGATAAATTCTCTTCCAACTTCCCCCTAATTGCAATGTCCTTATCCTTACCCTTCCCACATCCGATCTAATGTTCAGTAATACCCTCCCTGTAAGATGAAACGTAATCTTGAGTAAAGGTTGAGAAAAGCGCATTTTGGAAACGATCTCGAATTCATCCTGGATTGTGTGGCAAGAAGGGCAACGTTTCCAACATGCTTCTTGCAGAAATCGGTTTACTCCGACGAAAAGCCAATACAATACTTTGATAAGATATCATCTCTTTCTCTGCACTTATCCATCAGCGTTCCTATCAAACTGTTTGAAAATCTTTAAAATTAAGTGTAAAGTTTGTTTCATTGTGAGATTCATTCTACACAAACCCGCCCCTCCAAACAACAACAACAACAACAAAACAGAAAACAAAACCCAAAACAAACAAACAAAAACCCAGGGGCCAATACCAGATTGTCAGAGGGGGTCAAGGGGAAGGGTCAATTATATCCCGGAAATTATTTCCCCTTTCTATCTCCGAAAAAGCCCTTGGATCAGCTACAATTGCAAAAATGGTGGGAAGAAAGGGGGACGAGAAAGAACGTTGTGCGTGTGGCCGTGTAAATTTGCATTTAATTTAAGCATGCCAAGTAGCAACGTTGCCCCCCCCCCCTCCCCGCCCAAGATTCCAGTGCCCCCTAAATCTGGACCCATGCTACGCCACTTTCAGCATGTTTATAGTATTAGAAGAACCAAAGCAGGTGACAATATCAACCCCAAAAAAAGGGGGACTAGTTGCACGCTGTAGTTAGATCAGTTTCAATGGCAAAGACCTGCACCCATATGAGTCATCGGTGATGACGCCGAAAATCATTCTCAAGGAGCTTACCCGCATGAGAATTAAAAGATTTCCAAGGAAATGCGATGGTTTACCCAACCTTTATTGAATCACCCACATTAAATCACTACGTCACGTATGCGGGAAATACAGCGAAGAAATATCATTTTCTAGAGATAAATTGGACAAAGAGTTCTGCAAAATTAAGGAAATTGCCATTTAAACCGCACATCCACAGGACAACCATAAAAGGATTAATTTATCAAAACTTCAATATATTATCCTTTCGAGTATTTCTGAAACCGTAATTAAACTGATCTTCAATTTTAAAGAGATTAACGTCGGAGAGAGCAATTACAGAAACTTTGGCGTGATCAAATTTTGCTTTTGTCATTATCAAGAAGAAAATAGAGGCAATCAAACCGACCACTTTTCATTTTCATTGGAGACTGTGATATGGATCTCCTCAAGAATAGCGGTTTGAAGAAAGGGTTTCAGCGTGTCTTCAATTTCATGCAAAAAGTACTTTAATGTCCCGAATGTGACATTTATGCTTCAGCAATAATAAATTTTCCGCTAAAAATGAAATGACGCACCTCTATTAAATTACAAACTTGCAAATTTGATGCATCTTTATTTTGTTGATTTCATGCAGGAATGAAATGAGATAGGATCAACATTTTCCCATAAATTCTATTTTTAATGATTGTTCGAGTTAAAGCATGTTCATAAATCAATTGTGTTGACGTCAAATCCAATATCTTGGGGGGGGGGGAACTTTCGAACTTTCATAAATCACAGTAAAAGCAATGAAATGTTGATGAGGAAGAAAAAAAGGGCATCTATATTAATCTAATACAACTCATATCAGAGTTTGCAGCCGTGTCACATGCCAAATATGTGTATTGAGAAAAAAACGGGGGAGGGGCATTTTGGGCTTCCAACACTTCTGAGGCAATCACTCTATCATCTTCTAGTATTTATTTTTCACCGCCACTATGAAAAAAAACATTCGTGTTAATAATCAGGGTACTCCATCCCACAGGTGGTAAATAAATAAATCAGTCAAACACTTCAAGTCAAAATGGAACCACCAAAACCAAAACCACAACCCCAGTACCATTTCGTCCGGCTTTGCGTGTCGATCTTAATCATAGTTTTCAGTTCCCTTACCTCGTCATTGGCATGGTCAAGGACAACGATGATGAATACGCTGACCACGCTGACCATGATGACCAGATGAACTGGACATCATTATTCGACCGTCCTTTAGTCATGTCATCACTTCAAGGATTCGTTTGGATTAGATTACGTAGTCTTCGGGCCGAGGTCACAGCCCCTAAAATTGACCGTGGTTCGAATATCATGAAAATGATGGTTGTACGACACTTGCTCCGGCGACAATTGCTCCGCTTCAAGTTCCTTCACTAACCGAATTCTTAACTTCAACCCTGACCCAAATACTAACCCTAAACCTGATCGAAGTCCCGACTGCCACCCTAAACCTAACCCTGACCCTGCACCTAACCCTGACCCTAACCTAAAACCCAATTGCAAACGTTACCCTACAACTATGTACCCTTGACGAAACAAAAGCAAGGAGCAAATGGCTGGTCAACGAAAAAGACATTAGAAAGTAAGTCTTGGCAACTCATGTGCAGTATGCCTTATCATTCTTCACCTTCAAAGAATTGAAATTGATCAGAACAAAGGCACCAATTTTTCTTCTTTGAAAAACCCTTGAAACAATATCAAGAATGACGGATGATCTACTATGGGGTAGGGTTATGCGATGATTGAGAATAAATTGTAAGCCCTTGACATGCCAGGGCCGAAAATAACTTGAGGTGACACGCAAAATTGTGTTGTATAGTTTTGATTGCAGTGAGATAAATTACACTAGGTTGGAAGGAAAGTTGGCCCGCAACCAAGTAGAAAGTTATTTTTAAACAGACAAGTTTGCAAAGTTTCGAAAATGAAAATCATGTAGAACATTTTAAATAAACATCCGGATATGAAACATTTTAAGTACTCTTTTAATAGTAGGTTCAGTTCAGTTCAGCTCTTTTTTTTTATTTCGTATTTCACACTCCACATTACACAGTGTCCGTTCGGTTTACAAGAAATGTATTTTGAATAAACAGAAGTATATATTTGTTTTAATATATCAATATGTGAGAACAAACAGGGCACAGCTAATGTGATCGCAAAGACTAATAATTATCAACCTCCGGCAATTTCAATACTAGCCTTAAGCGTCACCTTTTGAAAATTAATGTGCGAACATTAGGCGTACACAAAAAAGATATTGTAATGCCCAAAAATCTTGAAATCTACGTTTTTTGAGAAAAAATGTTTAATGAACAAAAAAGTATGTATTAACGCATTAAAAACTGAGAAATATCAGCCCAAAGAGGGAGAAAAACAATTAATGCATTCAAAACTGAGAAATATCAGCCCAAAGAGGGAGAAGAAGGAAAAAAAAGATTTCCGACCGAACGACCCATGTTTTGGTACGTCAAGGGCAATACAGCATCTGTTTTTATTTTAGGCCTTACAATGACGTATTGCTTAATCCGACTGGTTATAACTCTACGGGATGTACAGTAATAAGGTACTGAAATTGCCCTTCGAGTGATTTTTCGAAAGTCTTTGCTAATTAACGCATCACTTTACAACTCATGTGAGTATGAATAAGTATGATCTAAGTACATTTGTCCACAAAGGAAGATTATTTTAATTAATAATAATTTCAAATTGCGTTATCAGAGTACGAATTTAATTCCATCCCACCCCACCCCCGTCCAAATCACTTCGACCCGTATGTTACAAACATCATCGTAAAGCTTAATGGCACCCGATGGATCTATTTATTGAATTGACAGCACTGATTTAGATTGATTCAGACCAAATAACAAGGAAAATAACACCAGTAACGTTATTTCTGTGTTTATGGGTAACTTCAAGATGTTTTGTGCTCGTCCTGTGTGCAATCATCTCCCTGGTGCAATACGTTCCCAAGTATCGAATAATTAAAGATAAAGACCAGTTCTGGTCATGCGATTGCATTGTGAAAGAAACGTTGTGAAATCGATCAGAAAAGGTTGATCATCTAGCATATAAGTATTGGTGTGTACTGCAAGGTTCTGGAATCATCAAAATGATAAGAAATTTGGACAGTCTTGGTAAAGTTACAAGCACTGTACACAGAAAGATGTCTATGGGACTACGCAACCACGTGCGCGATACCTATTTGGTCCCAATAGATATAATAATTTACCAAATATATCAATTATTAGGCGGTTTCCCGGCAAAATTGTTATCATCACGTATTAGTACAAACATATTCTTTCACATGATTGGTAATAACAGCTTCCATTTCCATTTTTTTTTTGGTTCCCAATACTGGTCTTTCCCTTTAAGAACAAAGTATCTGTTCGGAGTCAGAAGGGTGTTAACTCGCATACTTCAGCACCTAGTCAACGCCCTTCTGGCTCTGAACAGACAAAAGGAAAAAAATAAATTTAACAAAATAATAATAATGGATAAATATATATATATATATATTTTGCTTGATATTTAGTCTGATCCTAACTGTAGTAGAGCTATTATAAGGTACATGTATACTACAGTCGGTGTGGTGGTAACATAATGAGAAAACATTATCATACTATGGACTTATTTTCGTCATTCTTGGTAACGTATGGCGAGGACAAATTACCATATAGACTTGACCACAAACAGAGAGACCAAGACAACAAGAGCATTTTGATAAATGGTGAGAAACAATAGACTAGAAATCGAGACATACTGTACTAAAACAAAACGGTTTGGCACTTATGGTTGACAGCCCTGCAAGAACTTAGCGACGTCAATTTGTTGGTTAATTTTCGTTTCTCTTGGTAACGTATAAACAGCAGTAGACCAAATGCCTTAGATTCGCCCACAAACAGAGCAACCCAAACAACAAGAGCATTCCTACAAATTGAGAGAAACAAATCTAAATGGGTCCAATGGAAATACAGACATACTAAAACAAAACCAAAATCAAACAGTTGTCAGAACGTCTGGGCTTGATACCATACTGATAAACCAGATTATCATAATTGGTGACCTTCCTAAAAACTCAGCTTGAATTTAAAGGATAGATTGACCTACAAATTTCTGTCAAGTTCGTTACTACGTCATAATCTAACTTCTGGAACATTTCGGGACAGTTCACCCCATCCCGAATGTCCAAGTTGGCGACATCGCACGCGAAAATTGATATGATCTTTCGACACTAGGAAGCAACAGAAAGCGTCACTGGGTAAATTTTTAAGCTCTATATTTCTTGGCATGAATACGTGAAATAATGTTTGACATAAGACTCCTTGCTTCGGGGTGAAAGTGAACCTTTGATCTTCATGTACATAATCTTCAAACATATTGTGTATCACCAATACAAAGCTGATGAACATTCATGATACACACTCTGTTTCTTTTATGTTTTTAAAGGGGGGAATTAGCATCGTCTTACCAGTATCTTAGCGCGTTAGATATTCTGGACTATTAGATTTGTATATGAACAAAATTATTATGTTGAATTCTCTCATTTCTTTGGGGGAAAAGGTAATAATCTCCTCCCTTGCTATTTCTCGTCCTGTGCATCTCTTATCAACGCCACACCCCTTCCATTTTTTTCCTATTTCTTTATGTTCCTTCCATTTTGATCTCCGTTCTAAATCATCATTCTCTTGGTATCATTTCCGTTTCTTCAAATTACATTTTCTTGTGATGTCCACGCTCAGCCTGCTCTCGGTGTTCAGGTTGTTTAAAATAATGTAACCGCAAGAGCTGAAATGAATTTAAATTCATATAAAATTTAGATGTAGGCCTACATAGTTTGTGTGCTTTTTCCTACAACTACTGCATGTACAAACCAGTTGTGATGATGTGCATTGAAAGTGATATAGTATAAGATGATGGAACATTTGCTCGATTTAGTTTTGCAGGAAAACCTAAAGATCAGTGTGAAATGTAAGTTCACGTGTTATTGTGTTTCACGGACGAGAGTCCTAGGCAACGTACGACTTCCGGATGAGCAACCTTCTTTTCTGTAGAACGAAAGTGATGCGTAGCTCTGATTTATCATGCATCATTCTCTATATCAATCATCAATTAATATGCTTTCGTTTACATAATTATGCACGTAGGCCCCAGCAGAATTCAACTGCAATGATAAATATACGATGTTTGTTGTCTGTGTATTGTTCATCGAGAGAAACATCACGCGTAGTACGTGTTTACGTGAGTTCCGGTTATTAAAGATGAAAACTAATTTTCTGCCTTTCCCTTTATATTTGTGTGTCAGTTGTGAAATAATATCATAGTAAAATGTTTCCTGACATTTATTTCCAAAACTGTAATGATTGCTCTCAAACTCAAAGAGCCCTCATATTAAAAATACGACAAGAAATTGATTGGACCAAAATAGTTTGGACCAAACATTTGTGTGTACCCATTATACTTAATTCTGTGTGTATTGCATGATACTCAGCAACGATAATTCAATTAGATACTTTTCATTTCGATCATCTTTGTTTTCGAAGCTAATTTCGCCGATCAGCCACAAACATGGAAAAGCTAACTCCGAGATGCCTCCCCCCCACTTTCAAAAAAAGTAATGTTCAACCAACTCATTACGCCCATGGATCCACTCACATGTGAGGTTGGGCTAGCAAGCTGTCACTTCTGGCATGGCCTGCTTCCAATTCATGTCAATCAGCCATGGAGCTTTCTCAACTCTGTTATCTTTTCATTCCTTTTTCAATCAATGGCTCGTTTAGTCTTTAAATGTCTTATTGGTGATTCATGGCGGAAAGCGACTCAGGTTGAGAAAAACAAAACAATTATAAGAGCAAAAGTCAACCGATTTCCGATTTTGACATGGTCGGTCCTGTCCCAATTGACGGAGGCGACGAGTGATGGGAGGCACGTCGACTTCTGACTAGAACAAATATCAATATCTAAATTATTTGTTCAATGGATTCTTCACAGTTGGACCCTAGGATTTATACTGACCGCAACCGCTGAAAATGTCTTCTTCCATTTTCAGTTTAGAAGGATATGAACCACAAAGTAAAATGTACGATTCGGCACTTGTATTTTTTCCGACCCTACGGCCTTATAGAAGATGAGACATACCTTGGCCGCGTAAATTTGAACGATGTATTATTTTGAACGATCACGTGAAATCATCTAACGGGGAGCGCATCTTTAGTTAACTCAAGAGAGAGATCTTGCCAAATTATCCTACTTGAACATTCCATAAAGTCTTTAAAAATATAAAAATCTTCTCATAAATTTAAATTTCTATTACTACGAGAGACCTATTTTTCGTCTATTCTATTCTAAATTGTTATCATTGTTACTGATATACCTATCATTATCATTTGTGTATTACTAGCACCAGCGTTATTTTGTTACTTCAGTAACCAATCATGGCGGTCAAATATCCACGTTCATGTTGCACGAAACCAGTTAAAGTAAATCACAAAGCGCTTCTGTGCACCGAATGTATATAAAGAGGATTCACATTGCATGTGCTAGTACTTGTATAACTGTTGCACAATACAACAATCCCAAAGAAAAGTTTTTTTAATTGGAGATGTCAGAAATGTTTATTCGCCGTTTTGCCATTTTCTATGGAACTTGTCGAAGAAGAAACCCAACCTGTATTACTACCTCTTCTGACTGACAATCAAGAAGCGCTCATCCAAATTCAATATTGTTTCCCACTCGACAAAGGAATGAAAGAGTTTAAAGAAAAGTTGTGCGATTTAGAGCAGTTTTTAAAATGTAATCCATGATATAATATCACTTTCTGAAACTTGGATTGATGAAGATATTACATGTAACATGCTTTCTATCGAAGGTTTTAAGTTTGAAAGGAAAGATCGCAATCAGTTTGGAGGAGGTGTTGCGTGCTATTTAAAAGAAAATATAAATTATGTAAGAAGACATGATCTGGAAACTGATGATATTGAATAAATGTGGCTTGAAATTAAGCCAATGAATAAGTCTATTTTACTGTTAGGAATTATTTACAGAAAACCAGATAGTGGTTTTACCTTTTTCGACAACTTGGAAAGCGTTTCAGAAAGTGTTCTTTCTTTTTCGGACAGAATTATATTAGCGGGGGACTTTAATTGTAACATGCTTACATCAAATCCCTTTTCAAATAAATTGAATGAATTGTGTACTACTTTAGGATTTACTCAGCTTGTTCAACAACCTACTCGCATTACTCCAAACAGCACCTTGTTAATAGATTTAATTTGTGTTTCCAACACAATAGGTATATTGAAAGCTGGAGTTCAATCAGTTGGATTAAGCGACCATTCTTCAGTGTACTTATCATCATCCAAAGTTAACGCCCAAAATCTCTTCTTTTAGAACGTTCAGGTCCTTGAACGAATTGGGATTCAGTCTTTTCTTTAGAAGACAATGTCGACCAAGTATGGGAACTAGTTTCGCGTTAATGCTTAGTAACAAACATGCTCAGTACATTTCTGCGAGGAGAAAGATTAATGGTTCTCCTTGGATTAACGATGAATACTTGGCTTTAGCCCGAGAGAAGGACTTCAACAAAAATAAGTTCGACCACCACCGGAATCCAATTATCAACCTAATCTTCAGCAACCTGTTCAATAGAACCAAACCATGAAGTTGCACTGGGAAAAATATAATTGCTTTCGAAACAAGGCGAACAATTTGAATACAAAATTGAAAAGATTTTATTATAGGACGCTTACGGAAAACAGCAACAATTTTCGGAAAACTTGGAAGGTGATGAATGATTTGCTTCCAAGCAAAAAGTCTGAGAAAGAAAGGCATATTGCTATTAACCAAGAAGTTATTTCTGATAAAAATATTATAGTTAACAAATTCGATGAATGTTTAGTAGTGTCGGCAGCGATATAGCTTCTAGTTTAAACAGTAAAACACGACGGATGATGATACGAATCTCTTTGAAACTTTGTCACAAACAGCTTTTTCTTTTAAATTTGGTAACATTGACTCTGAGTGTGTACTGAAAGAGTTAAGTACTATTGATTGTATAAAAGCAAACGATCAAATCAAATAACAAACTTCAGACCCATTTCACTTTTGTCATCTGTTTCTAAAATATTGGAAAAAGCTGTTCACTCACAACTGTATCACTATTTGAACGGACATCGTCTTTTGTCTGACCGCCAATTGGGCTTCCGACCCAAACACTCTACTGCAACTTGCCTGACCGAGGTTTTTTTTTTATAGATAATATGGATTCAGGCCAAATTACAGGAGCAATATTCTTAGACCTCAGTAAACCATTTGATGTTATACCCCATGATATTCTTTTACAGAAATTATAGTACTATGGAATATATGATACCGAATTATCTTGGTTCACCTCGTATAATAGGCAGCATTGAGTGTGTAGCATATCAGGGCGTAATGAGTGATGTTTTACCTGTTGAAACAGGAGTGTCCCAAGGGTCGATACTGGGACCTTTATTTAGCATCTTTATTAATGATATTTGTTACCTTAATTTCCAACACATGTCAAAAGTGTCTTTGTACGCTGACAATACTGCCATCTTTGTTTGATAAAATGGTTTACCATAAACAAAATGAAGATAAATTCTAGTAAAACTAAAACTATGTTATTTGGCTCTCAAAGAAAAGTACGAAATTGTGAGTTGAAGTGAGAAGTACAAGGTCAGTATCTAGAATATGTTATTAACATTAAGTATGTGGGTGTTGTTCTTCAACAAAGTCCTAATTTGTCGTTGCATATTAATGAAGTTGTCCGGAAAATATCGCGTACTGTAGCATGCGTACGAAGAATCAAATCATATCTGACGAGGCGAAACATGGTTCACTAGCTGTATTTTTCACTTGTCTTACCTCATGTAGACTATTGTTTTTGTGTATGGGGTACGTGTACAAAAAAATATATGACAAAATTACAAAGAAGTCAAAATAAATATGCAAGATTAGTTTTAAATGCTGATTTCTATACGTCGAGTGCTACTTTGATGGAAAACTTAAATGGCAAAATATTGAAGAAAGAGTAAAGTACCAATGCTGTGTGAACGTTTACAAATTTGTTAACAATCTTGCTCCTTTGTATTTAAATACATTTGTATCCAGTCGTTCAGCGCAGTACCCTACAAGATATGATACCCATTATTGATACCTAAACCCCAAACTGATTTTTAAAAACGCTCGTTTTCTTTCTTTGCATGTTCACAGTTCAATAAATTACCACTTTCTATTCAATTATCATCATCTTTGCAAGTTTTCAAAAATCAAACCCGACACTATCAGTCTCTTCTTTTTAAAAAAGTTTTTATATATAATTGATTTCACTACTTTCAACGAGGGCTGACACATTGTGTTTGTTCTTTTGCCTGTTTGATTGTATAATCATCTTTTAGTCTCGTTAAACTATCCATTGTGTGCTTATACTGTCTTTCTTTTGTGCAATCCACTTTAATCTGCCGTTTTCTTTTTAGCCACACTTTTCTTTAAACTCTTCAATCTGGCTTGAAATGTTCTTATCTTTTAGTGTGTTTTAAATTTTGTTTGATTTTATCGTATCAGTCGTATCAATTTACGTGAACTTGTTTTGTTTAATTGATAGATATAATTATATGCCCTTGCTCTATTAGGCTCATTTAAACCAAGCTTCAATTTTATATAGGGGCCTAGGTCATCTTTCAAACTAAATCGTGTTCTGTGTTAACGTACGTAATACATCTAGTAGTAAATAACTTTGTATTATGTATTGTGTATATATTTTTGTTTTTATTTGTTGTTGTTGTAATGTTTACCATGTACTTTGTCACTTGCCTACAGGGCTCCATTGAAAAGTAGGCTTTGATGCTCTCAAGGGTCTACCCTGTATTTTAAAGAAGACTCAATCAATAAATAAATAAAATAATGAATAAATAAATAATCACTGAATAAATTAAGTTGTCATTGCGCGTAATCTTTTCACAAAGAATTCGTGCTTTCAAATAAAACTTATGAATTTTTTCAGCAGTAGCAGTGGTGTGCTATGAAAAGTATAGTGGAAAATAATTATGTCCGATGTCATAAGACTTTTACAAGCCTCCCCAGCCCCCTCCCCTACCCCTCACCCGCTATTGACAGGTACAGTCCAGTTGATCGTATTCAAGGTACCCGATACCAAAGTCAGTGACGTGAAGCCTCGGTCTACCTTCACAGTCAATGTCAGAAAGTCCGCGGGGCCGGAAAATCGTTTTATGGGGCGATCAGCTGGCAAGGTCACTGGTATGTCCTTGGACGACGACGCCGAACATAACAACAACAACAGTAACATTAATAACAAAATCACTACTACTACTACTACTAGTACTAATACTAATAATACTAATAATATACTACTTAAAAAAGTACAATAATTAATAATGATAACAGCGTTAAAAACTTATAACAATGACAATAAACAAAAATATTAGTTATAATGATGAAGAGTAATTGTTTTCACGAAAGCTACCCAATTTTAGATCTAAAATGAGTGTTCTGCGAAACCGTTTGGGTGATCTCCTGCTTCATAATTCTGAAACGTGCATTCAGTCTCTGTGATTGATATTTTGGAAAGCGAATCATGTGGTCTTTCCAACAGAGAATTACAATAATTCATGTGCAAATCGACTCTTCAGACATGTAATATGCTCAAATGACTCACTCCCACACAACAGTCATTGTGGCCTTATTGACTTACAGGGGTGGCGGATTTCAGGGGCGTAGTCGAGATAGCAGGCCCATGCCCCCTTAAAAATTCAACCTGGTATATGATTTTGCAGTGCACAAAATACAAATGTGCCCCAACCATATTGTGTTCCTGTGCCCCGTTTCGATTTTAGACCTAAACCGCACCTGCAAAAATATGGTGGCCTGTTAGTTTGTTATTTGTGTTGCTTTGGTTTTGTATTTGTTGTAGGGCTTGTAAGAGACTTTATGAGTAAAAACAAAATATAAATTTGATTGGGATGAGGGCTTGCTTATTACAGATAATTTTACTTTAGTATAACCTAAAAACTTTTTTTTTTGGGGGGTTGTCAGAGAATATTCGGCATTGTACCCCACCCTGTACAGAATCCAGGATCCGCCCTTGATTTAGAGCATGTATCGGGTTCCAGTCCGACAACAAAGCTCTCGGGACGGGGGCGAGGTAACACTTCACAGCCAGGGAGCATGGCGTGGGTTCAACCTTCCATCAACACCGATTGTATAATAGTGATGACAAACTGTGTTCTGATCTTGCAAAGGTATTTTGCAGAAAAAAATAATATCAATAATAGGGATAATAATGATAATATTAAATGAATTGAATTGCATTTTTAAAACATGGTACGTGATTGTGTTAAATAGTCAAACTTGAACCACGAAACTTGAACTTTTGGTCCAAGGTTGTATACACTATAAATTTCAAGTCGTGTTAGAAATATCACATTTTAAGAGCAATCCCTTCATGAGACATTGATAATTTGATATTATTTGACAGGGAAAAAATCAAAGAATAAGAAACCTCACAAATCATTTTTCACCTTTAACCTAGCTCAAAATTTCAATAAGAGAATCAAGACTAGACTTTGGTTACAACGATAAGTAAAATTTTCAGATAATAAATAAAAATGTCTAATTTATTATTCTAGCCTTAACAAATATGACGAATCATCTGTCGAACGAATTCTTTAGAAA